>CM014272.1:75794924-75830647 GCA_004135705.1 Alloteropsis semialata | reverse complement strand
TCCTCCTCCTGATCTTCAGGCGCCCTGATCCTTGGGATGTTGCTCCGTTGCTGAGTAGCCAGAATACGACAAGCTATGCCAAGAAGCGCATTAATCCCTTCCTTCAGATTTTCCTGGAACTCATCCTTGTATAGCCCTGTCCAGAAAAGCATTAGCGAGCAAGCAAAGCACACAAACTCAGCAGGATGCTTCGGCAGTTTTCCTTCAAAGCATGCTTTATTTCTAGTTTTCCAGATTGCCCAGCAAATGGCCGCCAGACCAAAGGTGTAGACAGCGCCCCCATTAGGCATCCAATGATGAATCCAGAGCCAGTATTGTTTAAGGTTTATAGGAACATTATTTGCCCCTATACATATTGCTACTATACCTCAAACTGCCTTTGCAGTTGGACATTGGAAAAACAAGTGATCAACAGTCTCCACATTGTTACAAAAACTGCATAAAGCATGAGCTTGTTGCTTCCTGGTATCAGTGATTCCACATTTTATTAGTCTAGTACCAGTATGATTAGCGGTGCTGTTATATAGTAAGAGAACTGCTATGCTGCTGTCATCTGCCGGACTTTGTCTTATCATACTTTAAGTTGGCACCCAGTCTCTTAGACTATAATACTGTATATGCATATTAGTTCTAAGCCTTTACCTTTACAGGATGGGAGCATGCAGAGTCTTTCAGTAATAATGCTGGAGTGTCTGTCTAATCATATAATTTCGACAGGCTAACGCTGCATCGGGTATGGCTGTGAACGATGAATGTAAGCTGAAGTTCCTAGAGCTCAAGGCTAAGCGGACCTACCGCTACATCACCTTCAAGATCGAGGAGAAGCAGATCATTGTGGATAAGCTTGGTGAACCTACAATGAGCTACGAGGAGTTCACTGCCAGCCTCCCAGCTGATGAATGCAGATATGCAATTTATGACTTCGAGTTTGTGACCGAGGAGAACTGCCAGAAGAGCAAGATTTTCTTTATTGCATGGTAATTCTGATCATCAATTTTCATGCTTTGTGTTTCTATTGGTTGGTGATAGTATACACTATACATAGAATTCTGACTAGGCAAATTATCCATGCTAAATCTGTACATTCAGCACTAGAGGACCTAGAAGACTTGCAGCACATCTTACTTTATGTATATACAAATATGAGAAACATGATTAGATAATGATCATGATCATTATCTATGGTTGCCTTTGAGCACCTTAAAGAGAAAGCAGTCTATAATTGCAGAATTTTACCAGTGCATGATCTTGAAAGTAACTGTGCACTGGCATGTATTGCATGAACTTTTAGCAACATTTCTTATGGCACTCCTCTCACTTCCACAAAACTTCGAGCAACATTTCTTTCTGACAAGAATTGTGTTGCTGCTTTGTTTAGGTCTCCAGACACATCAAAGGTGAGAAGCAAGATGCTATACGCTAGCTCGAAGGACAGGTTCAAGAGGGAGCTTGACGGTATTCAGGTGGAGCTGCAAGCCACTGACCCTACCGAGATGTCACTGGAGGTCTTCAGGGACCGTGTCAACTGAATTTGGAACCCCTTGTTCTGCAGCTTGTTGGGGTAGGATTTTAGTAGCTGCTCAAAAGCATTGTCTATAAGTTCCATGGTTGGTGTGCTCTGCTGGATGTTATATTGTTCTGTTGTTCGGCTTCTATGGGGTGCGCTATAATGAAGGCGCCATACCTTGAAGCATGCATGTATGACTTTTGTCACTTCAGAAGGAGCATCCTTCAGCTAATATTTTGGCTGGTTACTTTGCTTCCCTACTAATTCAAGTATTCACCATGTGTGGTTCATCTTATCAGCAACGCTATAGTTGTTTATCGTGTTTGGTGCTTCTTGGAGGTCAGGTTCTGCAAAAATGTGTGTCAATTGGTATAGTGTGGTATGCAGTATGCTAAAGATACGGATTGGTTCTACTCCTGCTGTTTTGGTTCTTTTTTTTATGGGAAACTAGGATTTACTCCTGTTTCAGTTCCTTTTGGATGGGAAACTAGGAACGCCAGAGGCTGGCTAATTTTAACCCCATGAACATTGCTGTGCACCGATGAAAAACCTGGCTGGAGCACTTCATTCATTGGAGTTCTGAGTTCTCACTACTTCGATCGGCTAAATGTTTCTTTCGCGCCTGTGCTCTTGGTTTGATGACATAAAACATTCTCTTTCATGCAATCGGGTAATTGTTTTAATCAACCTTTTAATGTTTGGTTTTGATTCATTAATCTGAATCCTGCAAAACTGAATCAGCACCTTACCATGGATTTTGATACTTTCTGCTAGGTTGCTGAAATCTGAAGCCTGATCATGGATTTTGATACCTTCCGTTGTTGTCATCTATGCCGCTTGCAAGATATAACTCTTTTTTTCTAGAAAAGATCCAAAGTTCCAAACATTTCTCTGTAATTTTGGTTTTCATACAATTTATCTTAAAGAAATCAGAATTTCCTCTCCCTACTTGAGCATAGTACGATCATAGTTAGCAAAACTATATGAAGAATCTGTTTCACCTGAACCTGTAACTGTAACCCCTTGCCGCCGGCGAATTGCCGAGAGGCGTGAGCACTCAGTAGAGATAGGGAATTTGGGATCCGGACGAGGACGACTTCCTCTCCGATCTGATCTTCTCATTCATCAAAATATATCTTAGCATTCTGTTACACAGGGTTCACAACATATAGTCCTCCCCTCACTCGGCCTCGGGCCCATTACACAGAGAAACAACTAGGATAACAAAGACAACACGAAAACGTAAACTCTCCAGGACGTCTTCGAGCTTCGCAAACGCCTAGCCGTTTGTAGTAGCCGACTCTGTCACCTGGGCCATGACATTCGCCCCCCCTTGAGAAGTGGCTTGCCCCCAAGCCAATGCATCCGGAAAAGCTTCCTTGAGCACGTAGTAATCTTCCCAAGTAGCTGAAGTAGCAGGAAGCTTCGTCCATTTGACAAGAATTTGAGGGACTGCAGTGTTACCTTTTTTGACAAGCCGGCGATCCAGAATTGCTTCCGGGACAGGTGAAGAAGCACTGAGGTCCACCAGCTTCAATGTCTCAGAGAAAGTTGGTGTGTAACTTGGGTGAAAAGGCTTCAATTGAGACACATGAAACACATTGTGAATTTTGCTATCTTCTGGCAGATGCAGTCTGTAGGCAGCACGACCAATTCTTTCAGTGATATTAAAAGGCCCAAAGAATTTGAATGCTAACTTAGGATAGGGTCTGTTCACCACTGAAGTCTGGGCATAAGGTTGAAGTTTGAGAAGAACTTGCTCGCCCACTTGGAACTCTCTGTGTGTTCTCAGCTTGTCAGCTTGCAGCTTCATCTTGTTTTGGGCAGCTGCTAGTTGAGTCTTCAGTAATTCAGCATAAGCGGCTCTGTCAGCTATCAAATCCACAACCGTTGCCTCCCCAACAGATGTGTCAGCAGCCAGGCTAACCACACCTAAATTAGGTTCATAACCATACAAAGCCTTAAAGGGAGAGCAACCCAAGGCAGTGTGAAGAGATGAGTTATACCACAGTTCAGCCATGGGCAACCAAGATTTCCACTGTGCAGGCGACTGATGTACTGAACAACGTAAATACATTTCCAAACATTGATTGACTCGCTCGGTTTGGCCGTCCGTTTGTGGATGATAAGCTGAACTATGAATAAGTTTGGTTCCCAACAATCCAAATAACTCTTTCCATACTTGACTAAGAAAAATCCTGTCTCTGTCGGAGACCATAGTTTTGGGTACTCCATGTAGTTTAACCACTGTATCCAGAAGTAACTTTGCGACTTGAAGAGCAGAGAAAGGATGTTTGAGTGATAGAAAATGTGCATATTTGGTGAAGCGATCCACCACTACCAAAATGACATTACAACCTCCTGACAGCGGCAATCCCTCAATGAAATCCAAGGATATGTCTTGCCAAGCACCATCAGGAATTGGTAGCGGTTGCAGAAGGCCAGCTGGATGTGAGTTCTCATGTTTGGCATGTTGGCAGATTGCACATTGTTTCACAAAGTCCTCCACATCTTGTTTTAAACCTTTCCAGAAGAATAACTGCTTCACTTTATGATATGTAGGATGAATACCAGAGTGTCCCCCGATTGGACTAGAGTGAAATGCAGTGATCAACTTTGTTCTCAGTGCTGAGTTAGATCCAATCCAAATGAGTTTGTTACGTTTGATAATGCCATTCTCTAAATAGTACCCATGTTCATTTGGAGAATGAATAGCAAGAGTTTGCAACAATTCTTGAGCTCTACTATCAGAATAATAGGAATTTAAAACCTCCTGAAGCCAGCTAGGAGTTACCTCAGATACCGCTTGAAGGGCCATGAGGTGTCCCACTCGAGATAATGCATCAGCTGCGACATTATCTTTGCCCTGCCTGTAGACAATCTTGAACTGCAGGCCCATCAACCGGGTCATGGCCTTGCGCTGCAGCTCAGAATGTAGGTTTTGTTCAGACAAGTAGGCCAAGCTTTTATGGTCTGTTCTGATAGTGAACTGCTGCCTCTGTAAATAAGCCCTCCACTTCTCTATTGCCATGATTAGTGCCAAGAACTCCTTCTCATATATAGAAAGGTGTTGATGAGTTGGTCCCAAGGCTTTACTGAGGAATGCAATGGGTCTGTCCAACTGCATCAGCACTGCCCCCACGCCAGTAGCACATGCATCGGTTTCCACCACAAATGGAAGAGTGAAGTCTGGCAAGGCCAGTACAGGTGTGTTCATCATAGCTTGCTGCAAATTCTGGAATGCCATTTGAGTTTGATCATCCCAATGAAACTGTTTCTTCTTCAAGAGATTGGTAAGTGGTTTAGCCAGCACCCCATATCCTTTTACAAATCTTCTATAATACCCAGTTAGCCCCAAAAAACCTCTCAATTCAGTGACATTGGTTGGTTTGGGCCATTTCATCATAGCTTCAGTTTTAGATGGATCAGTGGCCACTCCCTTGTCAGATATGATATGACCCAAATAGGATATCTGAGTTTGAGCAAAGGAGCACTTACTGCTTTTGAGGTAAAATTGATGGTGCCTGAGCTGAATCAAAACCTCCCTCAAATGTTGAATGTGGCTGTCCATAGAGGGGCTGTAGATAAGGATATCATCCAGGAAAACCAGCACAAATTTTCTTAGGAAGGGCTGAAGAACTTGATTCATTACACACTGGAAGGTGGCAGGGGCATTAGTCAGCCCAAATGGCATGACCCTGAACTGAAAATGACCATGGTGGGTTTTGAACGCTGTTTTATGCTCATCAGCTTCACACATTCTTATTTGATGATAACCAGCAGTCATATCTAGCTTAGTGAAGTACTTAGTACCAGCCAGCTCCTCTAAGATCTCCTCAATAATTGGCAAAGGAAATCTGTTCTTGACAGTTAAATCATTGAGTTTCCTATAATCTATACAGAACCTCCAACTGCCATCTTTCTTTTGGACTAGTAATACTGGGGAAGCAAATGGGCTTGTGCTGTGGGTGATGAGGCCAGCTGCCAACAATTCTTTAACTTGCCTTTCAATCTCATCCTTGTGTAGAGGTGAGTACCTATAAGGTCTGGCATTAACAGGGGAAGCACCAGGGAGCAAGGGTATGGTATGATCAGAAGGTCTGCTGGGTGGTAAAGAATTTGGTTTAGAGAAAACATCCTGGAACTCAAGAAGTAATGATTCCAGTTCAGGGCATGGAGGAGGGATTTCAGAGTCAACCAACTGCACCATAGCCATCGCCCAAATATCATTGCCCCGATGCCACTTCACAAAACTCTCAGCTGAAACACTTGTCAGTGATAATGGTGTTGGTTTGACCCCCTGAAGAGAAACCAACTGATCTTTATGCTGAAAAGTGACAGAGAAGTCCTCCCAATTACATGTCATGGGACTATGTGACTTCAGCCAATCATATCCAAGGATAGCATCATAAGCTCCCAATTCTAAGACTTGCATATCTGCACTTAAAGTAAAACCTTGACACCACCATTCCATGCCAGTCACCATCTTGTCAGATAGCAAAACCTGCCCATTGGCCACCTTAACTTGTTTAGGGGTAGTTGGTGTTGTAGGTATACCAGTGGCTGCTAGAAAAGTGGAGTTAATGAAGCTGTGAGAGCTGCCACTATCCAACAGTATCAACATAGCTTTGTTTTTCACTAGAGCTCTGATCTTTAAGACTTCACCATCAGCCTTCCCAGACATTGCATTGAGAGAAAGTTGCTCAAATTCTTCAGTAAGAGAGTCCTCCACTGCCAGCTGGTTGAGAACTTCTTCAGTCAGTGGCCTGTCCAAATCATTCACGGCCAAAGCATGGACTTGAGCCTGAGGTCTTTTATCACACACAGCAGCATGAGCTTTATCATATTTGTCCCCACAATATATACAAAGACCATTGGCTCGCCTGAAATCCCTGAGCTGTCTCTCTTTCCACAGAACATTTGATGACCCAGTACTCTTGCCATCAGTCTTGGAAGCAGGAACAAGACTTTTGAAAGGTGTGGTGGCTTTTGAGTGCTTTAACTTTTTACTGTCACTCACTTGCTGCTGGACTTTAGCTAGCATGGTTGCCTTTTTCATTTTGGTGGGTGCCAAAGATTGAACCCCAGCTCTCAAATCAGGCTTCAACCCCTTGATAAATTGTGTGACAAAGAATATCTCATCCAAGGCAGTATTATGCATGGAAACTTGATACTGCAAATCAGTAAATGCAGCAATGTATTCCTCCACTGTGCTGTCCTGTTCTAAGGCCACTAATTCACTGATAGCATCTCTGTACTCATAAGCCCCAAACTGATCCTCTACCGCCTTTACAAACTGATCCCAATCCCCAAGGCCATTCTTCAGTTTATGAACTCGGAGCCATTTAGCAGCAGGACCATCCATATTAACAGCAGCAGTCATAGGCCAAAGGACAGTTGGAATATTGAAGATGTGAAAATAATCCAGACATTTATCTATCCAGATCCTAGGATTTTCCCCCTCAAACTTTGGAAAATGCATCTTAGGTAAGGCTGCTCTATTCACAGAATGACCTTCCCCATTTCTACCACCATGTGTGGGAGCATCAGCAGACCCAAAACCTGAACCTGAGTGGTGAGGATGAGGTACCTGCTGAAAATTGGGAACCGGAGGTGTTGATGACGTTTGATCTTGCGTGAGTTTCGCCACAGCCTGGCCGGTGAGTTCCATCTGCTTGGAGAGGGTTTGCTGATCTTTCAAAACTTGTTCCAGGACTTGCGTCGCCAGCGTCTGTTGCGCCGCCATCTGCTGTTGGCGACGATCCATGTCGCCGACCTGGGTGAAGAGGAGATCGATGCTCTCCATCATCTCGTCCCACCGCTTGTCCTCTTGCCGCGACGCCGACTTCATCGCCTCCAGGATGAACTGGGTTTGTATGGAAGGCTTTGGGGGCGCCGTGGTGAGTCACCCGTAAGCCGAATCCGCGCGAGATGGAATTACGGAAATCGATCCCTGAGCGATGCACTCAAGGCCGAGATACTCCGACCAACTCAGTTTGCAGACTCAAAGCCGCCGGAGATCTGGACTCACTCAGGCAATTGGAACCGACGAACGCGCCGACGAATTGCGCCGCCGACGGAGAAGAAGCGCGCCTAGAATCGGTGAATCTGATACCACTGTAACCCCTTGCCGCCGGCGAATTGCCGAGAGGCGTGAGCACTCAGTAGAGATAGGGAATTTGGGATCCGGACGAGGACGACTTCCTCTCCGATCTGATCTTCTCATTCATCAAAATATATCTTAGCATTCTGTTACACAGGGTTCACAACATATAGTCCTCCCCTCACTCGGCCTCGGGCCCATTACACAGAGAAACAACTAGGATAACAAAGACAACACGAAAACGTAAACTCTCCAGGACGTCTTCGAGCTTCGCAAACGCCTAGCCGTTTGTAGTAGCCGACTCTGTCACCTGGGCCATGACAGTAACCTACCAGTAATCCATCTTTTTAGAACTTTCGTTCGGTGAGCGCGCGTCATCCCGCGCGTCCACCGCAATCCCGACGCCGCAGCCTACACTGCCACCCTGCTTGCGGCGGCGGCGGCGGCGGAGGAGGAGAGGAAGACGAGCAAAGGCCGCCTCCCGTTTCCATCATCGTGGCGGCGCTAGTTCTACTCCTTCCTTGGCGGGGCTTGCGGGAGGGCCCTCGTCCTCGTCCACTAGGGCTCGGGCGAGGGGCAGAGGCGGAGGGAATGGCGGCGGCCTGGAGTGAGAGGAGCTGCTCCTCCGTGCCGTGGAGGCCGGGGATGAAGGGGGCAGCGGCTTGTGCGTGGGGTTGTGGCCTTGGCAGCTCAACTTCGACGGGTTCGGCCGCCCGGAGGCGGAGCAGGAGAAGCCGCCGCCGTACTCCACGACTACCTCGGCGTGCTAGGTCTGTCTTGCCTGTCCGATGGACGCTCTTGCTAGCAATTACAAACGATTTTGTATGCATGTGTGTTTGGGCGCTACGTAGGACTTTGTTTGTTGATCTGGAGTTCTGGACTTGTACTAAACTGCTCGTTACTCGTTGTCCATTTGTCACATTCGGCGATTTATTGAGGTAATCAAGGAGATGATGTACCAATAGACAGTTTGTTTCCAGTGTTTTTTTTTCCTTTGTCCGTGCAGACGTGCAGTAGCACACTCCACATATTTTTCTGTTGAAATGGTAGAATTTTCATCTGAGTAATTCACTGATAAGCACCATTAGATTGAGTCAGAAGAGTAAAATAATTATGGGATGATTATGCTCGTTGGAGGATGGTATCGGTATGTAACTATCTTAGCATGCATATTTTTTCATGAGATGCCATGGACCTGATTGAAAATGTCGGTGAATTTTAGTAGTCCGCGGTGTCCAGTATTTAAAATTGAGCTTCCTTTTACTTGGAAATTGGTAAGAGAGATCCAGTAAACTTTGGAACCTCTGCATTCTATTTTTTCTTGAATTGGATTCTTTTGCACATTGACTTCTTGTTGGAAAAACATCCTGCTTCTATTTTCTGTTGAAATTACTTTACCTTTTTGTAATTGGTTGAAGAAGTCAAACCTTAACTTATGAACTATTTGAACTGAAGATCCTACTGCCATTTAACATTTCGCCATTACAGATTTGAATCTGTCAACTAGATTTGTATTTGTTCCATTTGATTGTATGTTTTCTTTTCACCTGTGTATCGTTTGTCTCTTTGAGGCTTCCCTGATGTAGAAAGTTTGGGAATTTGTATTTTTCAAAGAAAATTATGCATTCCATGCAGAGATGAAATCTGGAAATGATCGATCAGCATTTCAAACATTCTCATTATTTACAAAAGGAAAAAGATTCTATAGGGATGGTGGAGCAGATTTTGTGCATGCAAACTTTTCACACAAATGAAACCCAATGAATTGGATCCTTTGATGTGTTTGCATATGTTTCTATTTGCTCCACAAATTCCTGTGGATTGAATTCCTCTGAGACTAATGTTGTACAATTGTTTTTTTAACAACTGTTGATATAGATCAGTCTCCTAATGCACCATTTTTAGCTCTACCTGCAGCTCAAGGCCCTGCTGATGATGTTGCAGGTTACTACCAACAACAGTTGGAAATGCTGGAAGGTTTTGATGAAATGGATACACTGACAGATCATGGTTTCCTTCCTGGAAGGTTTGTCTTATACTCTTCCTCTGACTGTGACACGAAAAAGGAAATAGAAAATGCTTCCTGGCAGATAAAATGTGCACCTTTTTTTCTTTCCAAAATGAACCAATTTCTTTTTACCTGCAGACTATCCTACTTCTTGCAGGAAGAGCATGATTCTTTTTGCTGCAAAAGTTTATGCCTCAGTACGGATGACTCCCTAGCTGTTATTGCTTCCGCATTGGATTCTCTACTCGATTTGTTATCTGGGTTTGTGGTTTACTGTCTTTTCCATGCAAACACGAAACCCATACAGATACCCAATTGTTAAAAAGCGCATGCAACCTCTGGTACACATCAAGTAGGACATGCTTCTTATTTACTTTTGTTTCTTGCATTCAATTCCATTTGAATAGAATGATCAAAACATTTTCACTGTCAGTTGCTTTAGTCCTTGTGTATTGTCACTAGAAGTGATGTTTCTCCAAGATACCAATTCAGCAAACTGAATTAGCACAAAATGTAAAATAAAAAAGGAAAGTACTTACAAGTTACAACTGACAAACAAATGGATAGAAGTAATGGTCTCTATTTCCCTTTCAGGTCTTTAACATTTGTTCTTGGGAAACAGGACACTAGGGCACAATCATCAATTATGCTCACCTATGATGTTATTTATGTGAACTTGAATTTCAATTTGTATGTTTAATGCCGAATTGACATCTGTAGCAAAATTCTAGCAAACCTCCACATTGACCAATCTCAGACAGCACCAGAATTTCATCATGAAAGCTCATCTGACAGTTTGAGGCTTAGCCTTATATCCAAAATCACAGTTTTATCCTGTTTCTTATTTCTTTTTACCTTTTAGTTTTTTTTAGAATAACTGTACAGATGTTTTTTATTGTCCTTAGTTGCCATTTTATCCTTTTGGCGACTTTACCACAATCTGTGATGCCGGGAATACAAGTTTTTTTGCTTCTGTCATGGCTATGCTTGACCTTCAAATTATCCTAGAATCTCCATGCTCTCTGGTATCTGATGTAAGTCCACTTTTCGCACTTATGCTATCGGTGCACTTCCGCTTGACACAGACTCATCCTCCCTGCCTATCTGGCACAGTTGACATAGCGAATAGATCAAGCAATCAGTTTCTATAATTGCAACTTTTGCTTGTGAATCTTTTCTGTAACTGGTACTGCAGATATTGACTATTTTGCTTTCCAGGGAGATGAGTTTTGTTTGACAGAAGAGCAGGAAAAATGGGTTATGGATATTATGCTCAGTGACACTGGTGAAGCTTCTCCTGGTATATATTATTGAACATTCACCATTGAAACAGTGAAGGCCTATTCACAGTATCACTTTTTTAATGCCATCACCAATATTATTGGGCTTGTGGCTGCACTTCTTGCTAATTATGTTCAAGGCTGGATTGATCCAGTTGGAGCTATCACTGTAAGTAAAACTAGTAGAATCTCTATTTACTTCTGTGTTATGACACAAGCTACTCTAATAATTTCATTGATATAATTATCATAACAAAGTCTCTTAGAGCCTTTATTGTGTTCAGTTAGTAACATAGTTAGAACGCTACCATGTGTGTGCATGTTGTAGGCATCTAAACTAAATAACTCCAAAGACAAAACAGTTTCTTACGAAATTTCTTTATATAGTGACCATATGACAAAGGAGTGTTTATTTGATAAATTGACATGGTTACAACATCTTTTCATAAGCTGCACCTTGCACTAGACTGTTCTGTACTAGAACAGTTGGGCCATTTATTACTTTAATTCTAACAGAAGTTTAACATGAGCAAACATTACAAACAATTCCACAGCATCAAACAAGAAAGGACGATGGGCCCCAACTTTAGATTGACTTGATACAGAAATCAGGGGTTGGCATTGCCGTAGCCAGATCCACCACCTTCACCGCCGCCACCCCCACCGTTTTGACTGCTCCCTGTGCCACCACCGTTGCCATTAGCATTCGCACCTGCACCTGAATAACCTGGTCCATAATAATACGTGCTAGCATAGCTAGAACCAGATCCAGTGCCGCTACCAGACCCTTGAGCACTGGAATCCCAAGAACCTCCAGCTTGTCCTCCACCCCCGCCCCCACCAGTACCACCAGCATTGGAAGAATCTCCATATCCAGAATACCTTCCTTGACCATATGTACTAGACCCTGAACCTGACCCAGACCCTCCACCGTTACCAGACCCACCGTATTGGCTAGTTCCACCCCCTCCACCACCCCCTCCAGCAGTAGCATGGACACCATTCGAACTGCTATCACCTGATCCCGTGCCAGACCCAGACCCTGACCCCCCACCATTCACATATCCAGCACCCCCTCCCCCTCCTGTGCCTGTCCCATCAGCACTAGAGTATCTAGCCACCCGCACAGCATTGGCTAATCCCATGCTCATGAGGACAATGAACCCCAGTGATATTAGCTTTGTGCCTGCCATTGTAAGCTACTTACTAGAGAGTATTTGAGTTGGGATGAGTTTGCAGCGAAGGTTGCATCGGTATTTATAGTGCTTGAGGCCATGCAGCGATTCTTTATCTTAATAGCACGCATTTAATTATAGTGGTGTTTCGATATGAGGCCAAGTGGAGGCTTTTAAAATTCACTGGAGTTAATGGAGCTTCTTGACCTTACCATTAAGTACATGCAAGATGCCAAGGCCACAATTTACGATTTGTCTTCTCACTAGTACTTGCTATGCTCTCCTCTCTAGATGATCTGCTAAGTGCTCTGCTAGCTTCTTAAAGTCATCTCCATATATTATCGATGGCACAAAGGTTTAACATTTGATACGTCGTGTTTGGAAGGCCCATTCAAACTAAACCTAGCTGCTTGGTCCATTCTAAGTAGTTCGGTTTATTTGTAATATTCGTCTCAATAGTGAAGTAACTCAACGCGTTTGCAGTTTTTTCATACTTGTACTAAATGAGCGAAAGATTTTAGGACCAGACTGCTTTGTCTAATAGGTAAAAGCTAGGTCCAGTTCCTTATACTATTGCTTGGAATTTACTTTAACATTGTGTCTCTCCTTGATGTGTGCATTTATAGGGTTCTTGGACAAGGACCATACTGATCTGTAAAAAAAAAAATACTAGAAACCTCTAAACTCTAAAACATACTCCATTTCATGCAACCTGAGAACAAAAGTGTGTCTTACTTTCACAGGGATTTTGTGCCCTTTTTGGAACATGACGTTTTTCGTGGATTTTGCTTAAAATAATTGTTGGGTTGAAAGACCTGCAAAATTCATGCATACTACAATACGGTTAAATATGCATGCTCATGAAACTGCATTGCTTACATACGTATTTGACCATTCTCTCTAGCGCTGTGAAACATGTACCGCTGTTGACACAAGAATCAAAAGATAACAAGATCGCCCATAGTAATTAATCCCAGGGTTTATCTTTTTTTTTTTGTTCAGGAACTAGTATTATACTAAGAGTGAAAGCTAGTAAATGCCGACCTGCATTAAGTCTGAACTGCACGTTTGAAGATCAGCATAGGCACCCCGCTGATCTCCCAACATTTCTTATTCTTCTTGCAGCGGTTGACATTGCAGAGGCGACCTCGAGGTTTTCGTAACGACTTTGACAAATTCAGGTGTGGACTGAATCGCTATATGCACGTGGTGATCATGATAAGGGAGACAGCTCAAAATGATAATTAATTAGTACAACCCAAGCTGTATCAGTAGCAAAAGAAACCATGAACCCTATGTCTCCACTTGCAGGATTGAAGTGGACAATAGCCAGGCAGATCGTCTGGTTCACCTTAGCAACAATATTTGACAGAGTTGGTTGCTAACACAAGGATAGGATACTGATGTAACAAAACTTTACTACCACCTCGCTTAGAAATAGATGTCTCGGAATGCTGGATTGAGCTGCTATTTTTTTTCAATCATACATGCCTTGTTGGGTGCTTAGTTACTTTGCAGTGGTACTAGGCGTGTTGATTGCATTGGTCTAAATCAATTACTACAACACAAAGTAATGGCAACTTAACCTAAAACACTGGGCTGACCAATGTGATGCCCATAGGCTAATGGGCCATAGTTAGCATGCTCTGATGCAAGTGGTGTGGCTGCACCATAGGTTTGAGGATCGGTAGGTCCCTTTTCTGGTTTTAGAAAGGTGATACGAATGGGCTGCATTTACCTGCATTGAGAATAACTTTAACAAAAGACGACATGTTTCATTTGGAAGCATCGAAAATGGTTTCATCTTTTACAACGATATACCCAGCTTCTCTTCTTTGAAGAAAGGATTACTGATGACAATTTAGTTCAAGTTCAGAGTAAAGGAACCATCTTGGAGATTTTTTTACTAGCATGACTTAATGCTCCTGAGCCCTTCATTAATTTTTCCCTCTACCTTTTGTCCTTTTTAGTTCACTTTAAGCCCCTGCACAATTCCTTTTTTTTTCTTTTTTTATACTAGTATATTACTGCCACAGTAGAAGAAGAAGACAACATGTTTGAAGTTATCTCCCTTGTTCTTTTGCAGCTAGAGATCTACACGATCAGGATATGGTCGATTACAGTGCTGGAAAACGTCCACTCCCTGGTCGGCCAGTCGGCACCACCGGAATTTCTCCAGAAGCTCACCTACCTCTGCTGGAACCACCACAAGGCTGTGAGGCACATCGACACAGTGCGGGCGTACACATTTGGTTCCCACTACTTTGTGGAGGTGGACATCGTCCTTCCCTGCTCCATGTCCCTGTGAAAGGCCCACGACATTGGCGAGGCCCTGCAGGAAAAGCTGGAGTGCCTGCCTGATATCTAGCTGGCCTTCATCCACCTCAAACTGCGAATTCACCCACCAGCCCGAGCATGCCCGGTCTAATGACACATAGCTCACTGAAATCCAGTGCAGTTTGCTGAACTTCAGAATGATCTGAGTCTAAATGGGATCAGCACAGCTTGAGAATCCTGAAATGTTTTCTGTTGCTTGTACCACCAATATTGATTATTTTTATGCCAGGGAGATGAGTTCCGCTTGACAAAAAGAGCAGGAAAATTGGGCTGTGGATATTATGCCCTCAGTGACATTGGTGAAGCTTCTCCTGATCATATATTGCCACTCTTTCACCAATGAAATTGTTAAGGCCTATGTACAGGATCACTTTTCTTTTGACGTCATCGCTAATGTTATTGGGCTTGTGGTGGCACTTCTTGCTCAACTATGTCCAAGGCAGGATCGATCCAGATGGTGCTAACAGTGTAAGTAACAATAGTCCGATCTCTGTTTACTACTGTAATATGACATGAACTACTCTAGTACTTCCACTGATATTGGATTACGGTAACTGAGTCACTTACAGCTTTTAATGTCTTTAATTAGTAATATTGCACTCCCTCTATTTTTAAATATATTATGTTTAACTAATTAGCTTGTCCTAAATGGTATATATTTCGAAACAGAGGGAGTAGAAGACAACCAAGTGATGCGCAAGGTATGGGCATCTGAATATAATAGTATAGTACTTCCTAAGACAAAATATTTCCTCACGAAGTTTCTCCAGATACAGTGACCAAATAACAAAGAAATATTATTTTATCGATAAACTGACATGGTTACAACATCTCTTGATAAGCTGCACCTTAAATTAGACTATAACATTTACTAGAACAGTTGGGCCCTTTATTTATTTGATTTCTAACAAAAGCATAACACAAGTACAAAGAGACCAAAATACTTCCACGACATCAAACAACAAACTACAGTGGGCTCCAACTTTAGATTGACCTGATATTGAAATCAGGGGTTGGCATTGCCGTACCCAGACCCAGCACCTTCACCGCCACCCCTCCCGCCATTTTGACTGTTCCCAGTGCCACCACCATTGCCGTTAGCATTTGCACCTGCATAACTAGGTCCGTAATAATACCTGTTAGAATAGCTAGAGCCAGATCCAGTGCCACTACCAGACCCCTGTGCACTGGATCCCCAATAACCTCCAGCTTGTCCTCCTCCTCCACCACCTCCAGAACCACCAGCATCGGAAGATTCACCATTACCAGAATACCCTCCTTGACTATATGTACTGGAGCCTGAGCCTGACCCAGACCCTCCACCATATCCAGACCCCCTGTACTGGCTACTTCCACCACCTCCACCACCCCCTCCAGCAGTTGCGTGGACACCATTTGAACTGCTCTCACCCGAACCAGTGCCGGACCCAGACCCTGATCCAGCACCATTCACATATCCTCCACCCCCTCCCCCTCCCGTGCCTGTTCCATCAGCAGTAGAGTATCTAGCCACCCTCACAGCATTGGCTAACCCAATGCTCATCAGGACAATGAAACCCAGTGATATTAGCTTGGTGCCTGCCATTGTGAGCTACTACCAGTGAGTATGAGTTGTGATGAGTTCCAAGTGAAGGCTGCATGGGTATATATAGTGCTTGAGGCCATGCAGTGGTTCTTTATCTTAATAGCATGCACGTTAATGGTAGTGGGGTTCCGATAGGAGACCATGGAGTCTTTAAAGGCCACTGGAATTAATGGATCTTCTTGACTTGACCACTAAGCACATGCAAGTAGCGAAGTGGAATTTACAAACTTGTCTTCTTGCTGGTACTACTTGTTATGCCCTCCGCTCTAGATGCTCTGCTAAGCCCTAGCTTCTGAAGTCATCTCATTGGTGCAAAGTTTTAGCATTCCAAATGATCATTGGTGTCTAGAGGGCCCATTGAAACTAAACCAAACTGTTTGCTCCGTTCTAAGTAGGCAGTTTATTCGTATTTCTTCGTCACAATGATGGACTTTTGAGTTATCCATAGAATTATTACCGTTCTTCGTACTTGTCACTGCCACTAAATATGTGAAAGGTTTTAGTGACTCAACCTCTTTGTCTAATAGTTGAAATCTGGGTCCAGGTCTATAAACTGTTGGTTGGAATTTACTTAAATGTTCTCTCCTTGATGTGTGCATATATGGGGTTCTTGGACAAGAACTATACTGAACTGACAAGGATTGTACTAGTAACTTGCACTCTCTAACAGATACTCCATAACTGTACTGAGAACAATGTGTCTTACTTTGAAGGATTATATGCCCTCTTTGGAACATGAATTTTTTGTTTACTTCTACATGAGATAAATTGTTTTGGTGATATACCTACAAAATTTATGTGTGCAACAATAGACTCATATATATGCTCATGACTTTGCATTGCTTACATATACATTTGACCATACTCTCCCACACAGAAACGTGAGAACAACTGGTGACACGATAATTCAATCAACGGATAATGATATCGCCGGTAGTTATTAAACCGAGGGTTTATTTTTGTGATCAGGCATTAGTATTATATTGACAGCAAAGCTAGTAAACGAAGACCTGCATTAACTCTTAACTGCATGTTTGAAGGTCAACGCAGGCATCCTCTGATCACCCAAACAATTCATTCCTCTTGGGTGTTGACATTGCAGAGGTGACCTCGGGGTTTTCATGACGACCTTGACAAATTAGGGTGTGGACTTCAGAACTATCATGTTAAGGCATACAGCTCACAGGCTTGATTAATTAGTGCAATGCATGCTGTATTAGTAGCAAGGGATCTTGACCTCTGTATCCACTTGCAGTAGTCGGATCAAAGTGAACAGGAGGAAGGCAGATGGTCTGGTTCACCTTAGGAAGACAGGAGGATGACAGCTTCTTCTTTTAGGTGGCTTTAAGCCCCTGTAAATTCCCTTTTTATTTTTATATTAATTTATATTAATATATTTCTACCACAGCAGGGTTTCTCCCGTACTACCGTTCTTGCTCATAAAAATAAAGAGAAACGGAAGACATGTTTAATTTTTTTTCTTTGCTCTTTTGCAGCTCGCGATCACGATCAGGACGTGGTCGATTACGGTGCTACTAGAAATGGGCCAGTCCCTGCCCCTGGTCAGCCAGTCGGTGAGGCCTGCTCCATGCCCCTGCGGCCCTGCGAGACAGCCAGAGGCCCTCACATGTATAACATGTGAGGCAGTGAGGGTGAGGCCTGCTTGAGTGCCTGCCTGAGATCGAGCGGGCCTTCGGCCACCTCGACTACGAGTTCAACCACCAGCAGTCCGAGCATGCCCGGTCGCCTGAGACATGCAGATTATATTGAAATCCACTAATCCAGTTGTGCATGCATATTCTACTTCATGGCCTGCTCAGCTTTAGCAGGAAGTTACTGCTGGGTATACAGACTCCATAGGCGTTGTATACGTGTACGAATCTTTTGCCAAGGTTATTTTTATCACAGTTTTTTTTTATTTTTGTACGCTGCCTGATCCTCCGAGCTTTGCTCAGCCATCATTCTAGAGAAGCGTAGCAATAATCAACCAGTCCATTCTGGTTGATGCTTTCTTATAAGGGAACTTTTATTTATTTCTATAAGTTTTTATATCCTAGATGATACAAGAACTTAAAACATTCCCGGCCTTTATATAAGTAGAATATACATAGCAAAGAAAAAGAGACAAAAATATGCACTATAAAGACTACCAATCCGAAAACTTGGCTGGCCGCCACTTATGTATCTAGCTAGTCCAATTCGAATATCAAGAATCAAAATTAATATGAAAAATTAAAATCGAGAAATGTATTGTAAGTTCGGATGTGGCAGAGAGCTGGCCCTGTAAATATCTTTTGTGGATTCGGCTTCTTCTCAAACTCGGTGCCGGAAATACGTTTGCGACTTGCGAGTCCGGTGTGTCTACAAAAGACTTATGTAAGACCGAATTACTTAGAACATCTGGAGCTAGAAAACTTTGTCCAGGACCGGGCCTCTATAGCAGCCGGAGCTAGAAAAGTTTTTCCAGAACCAGGTCTCTAGAGTAGCCGGTAGGGATGGAAAGTAGTACATGGTTATCTGAATTATCCGAATTCGTATCCACAAAAATATTAATGTGGTTATCCGTATTCGTGTCCGATTGCCAATATGGATACTAAAATGGATATATCCGAATTCGTTTTTCACTATTTTTCTCTATCTAAATTCATATCCGTATTCGTAATAAATGTGGATATCCGACAACTATCTGTATTCGTGAAGAATAACGTAAAGTTAGCTTATGACTAATGACTATTAATATTAATTTCAATATTACAAATGATATAAAAAATTAAGTTTAATAATTTTTAATATAATATAATTTTCAAATAAATATATTATTTTGATGTAGTCTGAATATGATATATTTGTTGAGGTAAATTATTTTTAAATACTTTATTTTATTTATTCATTGATTTAAATTATTTATATACTTCAATTTATTTATTTCTTGCTAAATATCAATAAATTTATTTAAAATATTATTTATTTCTAATTTATTTTATTATTTATATATTTATTTATTAAAATAGTTATGGATAAATATGTTACTTTTGACCGGCTATCTTTGTATACATGGCCATACCTTAATCCCTATGCTTTTAATGATTTTGTTCTTCTAAAACCATCCGTAAACAAATGGAGAATTGCTATCGTGCAAATCGAGTAGATATCCGAATGCGAATGCGAATTCGAACTATCCGTTTTGCATTCGCATTCGAGTATATTCGAATTTGAATTTGTATTCGTCTAAAAATATGGATATCCGACTAAAAATATTCGAATTCTATCCGTATCTGCGTCATTTCCATCTCTAGTAGCCGGAGCTAGAAAAATATTTCCAGGACCAAGGTCTCTATAGTAGCCGGACCTAAAAAAACATCCTCTGGGTCCAGCTTGTTGATTACGTTCTTCGGTACTATAAATAGTTTTATAGGGCCGGTTGCTTAACCGAATCTAGATACCGTCTATTTCTATAACACGTTTTGATCGGCGCCGGAAATGCTTTCTGGGTAGTGTGTAGATAAAAGAATTAGGGCGTGTTTGGTGCGGCTCCGGCCGGAGGCGCTCCAGCTCCAGTAATGTGCACTGTGCAGAACTGTGCTGCACTGTAGCATAGAGCAAAAAACGAACTGCTCCTTGCTACAGCCAACTGTGTGGAGGGAGGAGCCGGCAGAGCTGCAAAAACTTGCTCTTTCTGCACTGTGCTACAGTAGTGCTACAGGATGCTACAGTAGGTCAAGCTGGAGCGGCCGGAGCTGCACCAAACGGGCCCTTATTTGGTCACATGTTTCAAATGCTAAGATGGCACTGCAATAAAAAACTATGAGCACGTTTGATTTCATCGCGCTGCTTGCCTCGCCTCGCCGGCGCAAGCAACTAGGAGCTTGCTCAGGCAGGCGAGCTGATTTGGCTCTCCCACGGGAGCAAGCCAAATCTTGCCCGCACAATCCTCGAGGTGCTCAGGTAAGGGAACCAAATCCTCCAGCGTGTTGTGTAGCCTCGCTTGGCAAGGCGATACAGGAATGAGCAACGGAACCAAAGGCGCCCTATGAAGCTAGGTAGACACTGAATAAATAACATGCAAATGAGAAAGAAAAAAAATTCCTTTTCAAAACCAAATCATTTTCATAGCCATAGCCACTAATAACAGTCATAGTGGGTTAGGGCCCTTCATCATACATGATTTTCTTTACCCAGTCTTGCAGAAATTGAACCGATTTAAGTTCCTGCGTCGTTCCAAAGCGGCCTCCATCCCTCGTTTCTCCCCACTCTTTCTTGCACTTGCAATTAATTCAACTCACACATATTCACGTCATATCTTATATATATCTATAGTTCATACCCACTAACAGCCCATCATCCTTAAAACTCTTCATGCAATCTATCCACATCATCACCCACTAAGTGGAAACCACCATCTCTTCATGCAAACTATCCACGTCATCACCTACTAAGTGGAAAGTTGTCCACGTCATTTACCACTATTCTATCATACCCACTAAATTATGAAATTATAATTTTCAATCTCATAGCAAAGGTGTCCCTGCACTCCCACAGCAACGCTCGATGAATTCATCTAGTATCATATATATTCGGCCTCTCCCACATTCCTCATCTCGTTGTCACGAGCGATGACTCACGAGATGTGCGACCGTATCAAACTTGAAAAAGCCTTTTGCGCCGTGCGCCGTGCCATTAATGCCGGCCGCCCCTGCCTGCGCGCCACTGTAGCTCGAGCGAGACAGTGGTGGCCTGGTGGTGGTGGGTGGAGGAGTGACTGGCGTCGCCCTCACGAGCAGCCGACCGGCTGGCGTCGACGTACACCTGTGGGAGAGGCAAAGGCCACCGCAGACGTCCAGCTCAGCGCGGTCGCGTCATCTCGCGCGCTCGCCGCCGACGGGGGGCCCCACCCGGAGCGATGCCGACGCCTACGCCGAGGAAGGAACCCTACAAATCCAGCCGATCGCGCGCGCCTCCCTCAGCTCGTCACGTGAAAAACCCGGCCGGTACTGCTGCTAGCTTAGGGCTGGTGGAACAGGGCAAGGCGAGCTGCGCCGGGGGGCTATCCCCTGGAGCGGAGCTGCCAGCAAGTAGGCGCGCCAACCGCCACGTGTCGGAAAAGGATTACCTGCATTCCGGCAATGATAAGAGCCTAGCTTCTTTGGCTCTTGCTTACATCACAATATCACATCACCCTAGTATAGTAATATAGATCCTTATGCTGAAAAAAATATGCAGCGTCTTTGTACATGCATGAATACATACATATATATAAATAAATTAAAATGATTTTCTTGGCCTCAGCTCCGACCTATAATAATCTTACGTACGACATATGCGTGCATGGTTCTTGCAGAAGGCATATATGTTGTTATTGATGGCTAAGTAAGATACTACTGATAACTATATAGAATGGTCTGACGTGAGAGAGGCGTGGTGGTAGGCTTCTCGATCCCATGGGAGCTAATCAATGGAGGAGCTGTGGACATAAGAGAGTGCTAGCCCTCGTCGTCGTCGTCGGAGGTCTTGGAGGCCGCCGCCTCGGCGAGCATCTTCTGGATCCGCTGCATCGTCTCCGCCTCGATGTTCCGCTCCGCGCGGTCCTTGTTGTACGTCTCGAAGAACTCCTTGTTCTCCTTCTCCAGCTCCTTCCACACTGCATATGCGCATACATGCATATGGGGAATAATGCTCAAATCACATGAAATGACAGAACAGAAGAGAAGCACGCACACAAAGGGTGCAGCAAGCCATGATCGACAGCATGTCAGCATGAACTGAATCGACGACCTTGCAGGGTGTAACATCGACAGATTGAAGGAAAAGCAGCATGCACGAACAAAAACTAAAGGATCGTGTGCGGTATGATGGTGTTGGGCAGTACCGGTGGAAGTGACGACAGGGTTGACGTTGGCATGCTTCTCCAGCGCGTCCATGCACTCTTCCTTGTTCAGGTTGAAGCAGATGCACTTCTCTATCAGATGGTGAACCTGAACCAGCATGACAAACAGCCAAACCCTGTCATTTGATGTTTCCATATGCATGTGTACGGAAATGATATAGAGTGTATTTATATATATAGCAAACACATACCATTCTGATGTAAGATGCTGAGGATGAGGAATCTCCCATGGTAGTACGTGCACCACCAGCTAGGGCTTCGAAGGAAATTGAAGCTTCAGGGCTGCTAGCCTGCTGGAGAGAGTAGTGTAGAAGAAGACCGTACCGGCGGCCTGTGTGTGTGCTTGCAAGCTGCAACACGACCACCGGCGAGGCGATAGAAATAGGGGAATGGGGGGAGGGGGACGTGGAGCATGCCACGTGGGTACCGCCTCCTCATTGGCCGGGAGGTGGCCGGGGAGATTTTTCCGGGCCCACACCTCGCTCTCAGTCTCTGATCAGCTCTAGCCTGCTTTTCTGTGGCTGGAGCGTGTGGGCGGCCGAAGCGGCGAGCTTTGCATGGACGGCCAGTCGGCCAGCTAAGCGGAATTCACGTGCTTATTGGGCCGTCGTGTTTTGGCGTCTTGCATTGCTCGCTGGACTAGTCTTTTAAGCGCCTGTTTAGTTCGGGGAAAAAGTTTGCGAATTTTACTGTAGCAATTCTAAATCTAAGATTAGGAGGACTAAACATGATCTAATTATAAAACTAATTACACGAATGGACGGGAAATCACGAGACGAATCTATTAAGCCTAATTAATTCGTCATTAAAGATTGTTTACTATAGCACGACGTTGTCTAATCATGGCCAAATTAGGCTCATTAGATTCGTCTCGCAAAGTTACCGAGGGGTTACGGAATGGGTTTTGTCATTAACACACGTTTAATACTCCATGCATGTAAGATTCCCTTTGATAAATAGTGAAGTTTGATGAATAGTGAAGTTTGGGGTGGGAACTAGGCCTTACTTTTACACGACGTTGAGTGCGTGCTCGCCTTTTCATGCATTCTATCTGCTCTGCTGAAAGGCGTGCGATGGACGTTTAATTTGTGCATTATTTCTTCAGATGTAACAAAAGAATTAGCTTTAAATTTCCAGTCCTTGTATATACGTTGGTAGATTTGTCTTTAAAGGTAGTTTCACAAAAATATATTGCTTTCGCTATACTTACAAATATAAAATAACTAAGTATCTAAAACGATACTTATATATCTGTTAGTAATTTGCTCATCTTGAATATCGAAAGTCTTTAAATCTGTTTATGATGCACATACGTATGAATATATATCCAAATATTAGAACTCATTACGGCACTGAGAATAGAGTTTACATATAATTGTATAACCATCACGTTCCATCACTACCGGAAATCGCCGCGCTGCCGTGTGCCGGCACCTTTGCCGTGAGCCAAAATGCGGGCACACGGCAAAGCACCTCTTTGCCGTGTGCCGGCCTAAAGGCTCACGGCAAAGACGCAACTCACGGCAACAGGCAGCTTTGCCGTGTGCCTCGAAGGTCCAACCCTCGGCAAAGGCCTGACACACGGCAAAATACGGCTTTGCCGTGTGCCTGACGCCCGGCACACGGCAAAAGAGACGGCACAACGACGGCGGAGGAATGGGAGGAGATCCACAACGCTGCCCGAGAGCGGCGTTTGATGATGCCAGGTGCACCACACCATCAAGGCAACCTTAACACCGAGGAGTACGCGGCTAGATGGGTACGTGAATTCATTTCTTTATTCTAATGCTCAATTCTGATTAATTTGTAACCATCTTTCTGTCTTTTTTGCAGTCGCAAGCACATGGTGGCCAGGCTTGCCCCCCGCTCATGGCATATGCTTTGTCCCACAAGGGTAAGGCGAAGTCCGACGTCACCTTCAACCCGCAGGACCCGCCTGAGGCGTACAGCAATCCAACCGTCCACAGCCGCATCAGTGAGTACTCATCGATGGCAAGGGAGGTCCATGGGCCAGATTTTGATCCGACCACCGCTGAGCTTGATGGAGAAGTGATCATGAGGGTGGGAGGAGGCAAGAAGCATGGCCGGTACTGGATGGCCGACAGTACACTCGACACGGCCAGTACTCCCACTCTCTCTCAGATTAAAGCCAGGAGCACGAGCTCAGCCCCGCCCATACGCCCACGGCCGACCGCTGCACAGGCCCAGATGGACGCACTCCAGGTAATTTCTGTTGTAACTATTGTTAATTGTTTCGCTTAAGTATGTTTTGTATGGTAACATTAGCTTGAAATATTGCAGGCCCGAATGGAGCAAGAGTTGAAAGCACGGGAGGAGGAGATGGAGCGGAGGTGGCAGGCCCGGGAGGAGAAGTTGAAGGCAGACTTTCTGCAGCAGCAGGAGGTCGACCGGATGAGGTTGGATCACATGGCTCAGTACTTGCAGAGTATTGGGACGTCGTTAGGTCAAGCACCGCCATCAACGCTATTCGCTACACCACCTCCTGCAGATGTTACTCCTGTGAGTCACTTGTCAACTTTTGAAGTTTCATTTCCTCATAATGACTTAGAACTTAGAATGACTTAGAAAGAAGCTTAGTGACTTAGAATGACTTAGAAACAAGTTAGATGACTTAGAATGACCTAGAAACAAACTTAGTGACTTGAAACTATTCACTTAGAATGCTCTTTGTTCGAATGCTTTATCTTTTATGCAGAATCAGTCGGCCGCGTCGAATGATGGGCCCATCGCACCAGACATGTCGCCGCCTCAGCCGCCTCAGTGGATACGGTTCGGGCACTTGCCGCAGCTGCCTCCCACCACGCCGTACCAGCAGTGGCCGCAGCCCCCTCAGAGCTCGCCCTACCCGCAGCACCCTCACGGCTCGCCCACCTGGCCGCCGCCGCCGCGCCCACCGCCGTCTATGTGAGTTCTTTGGACTTGCGCCCTTGTATCGACCTATATGTATTTGTATGGATCTTTTATCGACTTCTATAGACTTGTATGGACTTCTATGAATTTGTATGGACTTGTATGGACTACTAGTGGTTGTGGATGAACGATACTTGAGTTTATTTGCATATATGGATTATTTGACTATATAAACTGCCTTGATGGTTATTGTGAATTATAAACTGCTTGTGATGCTTATTGTGAACTATATACTGCCTGTGATTTGTATTTGGGGTCTCATTAACCAAAAAAATGAAAAAAAACAGGGGGGAGGGGGAGAAGGGCCCTTTGCCGTGTGCAATGTCCAAGGCACACGGCAAAGAATGGTTCTTTGCCGTGTGTAATAACCCGAGCACACGGCAAAGAATGGTCTTTTGCCATGTGCAATAACCCCAGCACACGGCAAAGGGTGATTCTTTGCCGTGTGCCAGGCTGTCAGGCACACGGCAAAGGATGGAAATGCCGTCACCTTGCCGTCATGTGGAAATATTTTACCGTGGGCTAAAAATTTGACACACGGCAAACATTTGCCGTGTGCCCCGAGAAAAGACCCACGGCAAAGGCCCCCTTTGCCGGCCAAACTTTGCCGTGTGGCCTTTGCCGTGGGCGGCCCACGGCAAAGCCTTTGCCGTGGGTCATTTGCCCTTTGCCGTGTGTCCTTTGCACACGGCAAAGAGTCTGTTTCCCGTAGTGCATGGAGTGTCTCATTTATGCACGTGCCTTTTTTTTCTTTCTTTGAGACGGGTCTTGTATATATACGCATGCTATATATATACACACACACATACATACAATAGCGACACAACAGAATATATGATACTGTAGAGAGCTCAATTAACGCATTCCGGACACAGTGTCACGGGTAGCACAAATCAGCTCATGAGAATTTATTCGCAAAAAGAAAAAAAAACAAGAAGAATCAGGTGATGCAGTGCATGTAGTGGGCACCCTCGGGTTTAGCACTATAGGATATGGTCCACTCCGTACCAAGGCTAGATCTAGCAATGGCGAAAGAACCCCATGTGGGTCAAGGCGTACGTACAGGGAAGAGCCGAATCATACTTTGTGTGCAGATATCATGGCCCACATGCAGTGACCAACGACCAAGTCCCATTAGATTGCGTGGTGGCCCATCTAACCAAAATTTGGCCAATCGCTGTCGTCCCAAGCCGATGTATCCATGATCTATAAGGAGGAACCAAGGTAATGGCCCCATTTATTTGTCATAGAGCATGCAGCCAGGAGCTCAGGACATATGTATCTTATATATTAGTTACATGTCACTTGAAAGTTGAAACATATGCAAATAGGCAATTATATAATCCCTCCGTTCCAAATTATAATATGTTTGACTTTTTACCCTATGTTTGACCGCTTGTCTTATTCAAAAAATTTGTGCAAATATAATCAAATTTAAGTCATCGTTGAAGAACTTTTATTAATAAAACAAGTCACAACAAAAGATATGATATTTTGCATAATTTTTTGAATAAGACGAGCGGTCAAACTTGTGGTAAAAAATGTCAAATGAATTATAATTTGAAACGGAGGGTGTACGTCACAAGAATTAATGTGACCAAGTGTAGAGTCTGTACACAAAAGATCGCAAGACTTCTGTAGAAAAAAAAGCATAGCTAAATAGTTAACGGGGTGGATTTACCCTCTAATAACCACCAGGGATCAAACCCCAAGTTTAACGACATGCATATGTCTCGTAATACGGCTATTTATTTACATACACGTCGACAACAAGGTGTATGTAGTGACTTCGTGCCCAGACTTCTCGGAGGTGCTCATAAGGGTAGTGTTTGAGTGCATGTATTCATTGGTGAGTGTACGTGCGCATGTGAGCTCTGGGTTTGTACTGGTGTTGGAAAAAATTCAAGTTATGTACAGTGAATTTGCCAATCTAAGATAAGAGTTAACGGTTCCATTTTCCTTCATATGTGTGATGTGCCTATTTCTAAAAAAAAACTGATTCCAACATTTGTAGTCAACACATACGTTGGTGGAAACTGAGAGTATGCTACACACATGCTACTCATTAACCATTATGGTCCAAATCCTATGTGTTCCTGCATCATTATCATTATTATGCATGTGAGTGAATAAGTATCCGATCCCTTCTTTAGTTCTCAAAAGCGAAAATGGACTCATCAACCGCGTGTTGATGTTGACCAAGACGCATTTTCAGGAAAAATCCCAAGTCACATAATTTCCCACAGAAATAATAAGTTAGCAATATAAATGTACACAACCCAAAGAAAAATACCACGGAGTAGAATTGTTGCTGCGTCTTGATCGACGCAAATCGTCGACGGGCCGAAAAATACTTAGACAGCGAATTTACTTGGTTAGGAGCGGTCCTGAGCTCCTGATGACCACTACTGCTCGAAAGCAATGTGCGGAAGGTAATCCTCGCTTTTATCGCGTCGGGGATGGCCAGCTCTCCCGGCCACGTGACGTGGCACTGTCTGATTGGTTCCCTAAATTTCATAGGGGAATCAGGCAAGTGACCCGCGACACAGTACAGGAGCAATGTACCATCCGCTTGGAAATGGGCACCTAGCTACTTGGCTGGTTCCCATAGATTCGATTCACACAGTGATCGACAAGAAATAACACACACTTGTTCTTCGTTATATTATTTTTGGTAAAGCTCGTGTTTGTCTCCAAGTTCAACATTAAGACCTAATAATAGCTATAGTTTGGCCTTTATCCAGTGTATTTTCTATATATAGCCGCATCTGCCTCATGTGTACAGACTGGGATGATATTATCGCATTATTAAAAAAATTATGTTCAGAATCAAATTCTAGTAATAAATCCTCATCAGTTCAGTTTTAGAGCCATTGATGCTGAGATTATCAGCTAATCTATTAGTTGGCTAGCTGTAATTAACTGGGTTGGACAAAGTAGCTGTTAGGAATTGAAGGCTTCATTTGGTCCAGTTTGGACCCATCCTAGTTAATACTAACTACAAAGTTGCTGATTGAAACTAAGGCTTGGTTCAGTTCACCTTCTTTGTTTTAAGTTCTGATTCAAATTAAAGTAAATTATTCTATCAACCCGTGTCTCACACGGGCTAATAATGTTAGAAGATAAATATTGAGAATTTATGAAAACAAATTAGATCCCATTAGCTGATAAACAAAATTGTCTATATTGGACTTCCACTTATTTATCATACATCTTTTTAAACGCTTTACGGCCTCAGTTGGCTAGTTACACGTGTTTAATTGAACCATCAGTTTGAGTTACATGATTAACATATGACAATTGGTATTCTCACTTTTTCATCCATACATGTATGCATAGTCGTCCATACATGTACACATAGTTTGCATGTTGACACACGTCATGCATATACACCTTAATGGCTTAGTGTTCTCCATATTGACAATGGTAGAAATAGGTAATTTAGAATTACAAATTGGTGTATTTTTTGGATTTTCTTATATGACATATGTAAAAATGGAGTATGTGGGTAATTTAGATCCAAATTTTAGAATTTGAGCTATGTGTGTTATCATCTCTTGCTTCCTGCATTTATATACGGCTTACATGCTGTTGACGCTCGTTATACGTACACTTTTAGTGCTATTTAGGTGGTGGTTTTGGACTAATTTATATACTAACCCGCCACTTGGCATTTGAAATAACCTCGTTTTCCTATATGTGTTGTGTTTTGGAGCATATTGTGTTTTTGCAGGAAAACGGCCCAATTTTGGGGCATTTATATTCAAGGCCCAAAACTAACTACGAGCCCAAAGGAATCGAGCCTAGCGGAGGGAGCCCAACCAATGGACTATATGGGCTTTCATAGCCCAACTCATGGTCCTAGATGTCCACATTCAATGAACCTTGCGTATGAGAGACTTAAGCATGAAGGAATTGAAGATTTGGAAAGTTATCCACGAGATCAAGGCAACCTCAGAGATATTGCGCAGACCTGGACAAGATGATCTTTTGGTGCAGATTCGGAGATCTAAATGGCCTCTAATGACAAAATATTGAATACCAAAGTTGTAGCCATCGTCGAGATCTTCAATTTGGACATATGAAAAGTATAATCTAAAATATGGAGCTAGGAGATATGGCCTCCCAAAATGCATGCTGCGTAGAGAAGTCTGAAATCAGACAGGTTATCTTTCGGCGCTGTTTTGATGATCTTAACTTAATTTTCAAGGAAACTCATGAGTACCAAAGTTGGAGATAATTTCGTGCTACATAATTTAGAATCTGAGTTTGCCCTATTTGGATTCCGGACGAGGAAGATATGATGTCGGGAATATAGGGCTGCGAATTAGGAAAATCTGAGCGAGTCAAATCTTATGGAAACCAAGTTTGCTTGACTCTCAAGCAAGGATCTCATGCAAGGGAAGGTGGAGCACGCCCCAAGGCTTCCCTAGGGTATAAATACAACCCCCTAGGCGCCCTCAAGAAGGAGAGATTCAGATCCAATCCACCAGAAGTCGACGCGAAGAGCGACACACACCGAAGAAAGCCGATGACCGACGCAAGTCCTCGAGGTTGCCTAGGAGATGGCTTAGGCCATGCCCTAGCCGCCATGGTTGGCCATGCATGGTGAAGCCATGGCGGAGTTTCGGAGCCATGCCTTGAACTCATCAAGGCATATGTACATTCGATGGTCATATCAATCTACTTGTCTTGTTTACTTTGATCTTCTAAGATGCATGCATTCGTCGGGATACGCGGGATCACCAATATTATTGGGCTTGTGGCTGCACTTCTTGCTAATTATGTTCAAGGCTGGATTGATCCAGTTGGAGCTATCACTGTAAGTAAAACTAGTAGAATCTCTATTTACTTCTGTGTTATGACACAAGCTACTCTAACAATTTCATTGATATAATTATAATAACAAAGTCTCTTAGAGCCTTTATTGTGTTCAGTTAGTAACATAGTTAGAACGCCACCATGTGTGTGCATGTTGTAGGCGTCTAAACTAAATAACTCCAAAGACAAAACAGTTTCTTACGAAATTTCTTTATATAGTGACCATATGACAAAGGAGTGTTTATTTGATAAACTGACATGGTTACAACATCTTTTCATAAGCTGCACCTTGCACTAGACTGTTCTGTACTAGAACAGTTGGGCCCTTTATTACTTTAATTCTAACAGAAGTTTAACATGAGCAAACATTCACTACCGGAAATCGACCCGCTGCCGTGTGCCTTCTCCTTTGCCGTGAGCCAAAACTCGGGCACACGGCAAAGGAACTCTTTGCCGTGTGCCAGCCTCAAGGCTCACGGCAAAGAAAAAACTCACGGCAACAGGCTACTTTGCCGTGCGCCTCGAGGTCCAGCTCTCGGCAAAATAGGGACACACGGCAAAGAGCCAGCTTTGCCGTGTGCCTCACGCCCGGCACACGGCAAAGGTGACGTCGTCCTCAACGGCCAGATGACGGCCCTCTTTGCCGTGTGCCCCATGTGTGACACACGGCAAATGATATTTTTGCCGTGTGTATATTCAAAATGCATGTTTGGTACGCATACTCACTGCATGACATGCCGGCGTATGGGTTATTCTGCGGCTGGTGTGTTCACGGGAAGTTTCCATGCCCAGTATGCAAGACGGCTGTGATGTTCATTTGGTTGAAGGAAGGTGGCAAATATTCGTCGTTCGACAAACATCGACAATTCCTCCCTCTTGAACATCCATTCAGACAAGACATAAGAAACTTTACGAAAGGTGTCGTAGTTAACGATCCTGCACCACATATGATGACAGGTGCCGAGGTTCGTGCTCAGTTAGATGCTCTCGCGGTCAATGTAAAAGATGGAGGTTTTGTAGGGTATGGTGTGGAACATGCGTGGACTCAGAAGTGTGGCTTGTGGAGGCTCCCCTATATGGATGATATTCTTCTTCCACATAACATTGATGTCATGCACAGTGAGAAGAATCTGGGCGAGGCACTTTGGGGTACAATCATGGACATTGCCGATAAGACAAAGGACAATGTGAAGGCTAGAGTTGATCAAACGAGGTTATGCAATAGACCAAAAATGGACATACCGCCTCCTAAAGGCGGCGGCAAGCAATGGAAAAAGCCTAAGGCCGATTACGTCCTGACGAGGGACCAAAGGAGGGAAGTACTAGCATGGTTCCAAACGCTAAAGTTTCCTGATGGGTATGCAGCGAATCTGAGGAGGGGAGTGAACTTATCTACTCTGCGAATCAACGGGCTCAAGAGTCATGACTACCACATATGGCTTGAGCGCCTTCTTTCGGTGATGGTTCGAGGCTATGTCCCTGAGCATATCTGGCTAGTGCTGGCAGAGTTGAGCAATTTCTTCCGCCAGCTTTGTGCTAAGGAGGTATCTCGGTCCGTGATTGCAGACATGGAAAAAATGGCTCCTGTGTTGCTCTGTAAGTTGGAGAAGATCTTTCCACCTGGTTTCTTCAATCCGATGGAGCATATGATTTTGCACCTCCCGTATGAGGCACGAATGGGGGGTCCTGTGCAGAACCGTTGGTGCTATTCTATTGAGAGATGTCAAAAAGTTCTTCGAACTAAATGTAAAAATAAAAGCAAAATTGAAGCTTCCATTGCCGAGGCATACATTCTGGAGGAGGTGTCAAACTTCACAACAAAATATTATTCTGACAACCTTCCTAGCGTGCATAATCCACCCTCTCGTTACAATGCCGGCGAAGAAGAATCGAACCTCAGTATTTTTCGGGGGCAACTCGGAAAGGCAAGTGATGCGACCACCAAGACCTTGAATATTGAAGAGTGGCGCAATATCATGCTATATGTCTTGAAAAACCTTGACGAAGTGGAGCCGTACATACAGTAAGTTCTCAACGAACTTGTTCTCGAATATTCACTCTTCTGCATCCAACCCTCCTTTGCGTTTGTACAGGGAATTTCATTTGCAATACTGGCGTCCATCAAGACCACCTACCCTGCAGGAATATGACAACCTTCTTAAACATGGTGCGGGAAATGGGATGCCCGATTTCATTTCTTGGTTCAAACAGAAGGTAATGTCCTATTTAGCGTCTACTTAGTATGACATTACAATTTAGCTCGTACTTGATATAACGAATTATCCTGATTGAACTTCTAGGGCCAAACTGATGCGTCAATGAGTCCCGAGTTGAGACAAGTTGCCGATGGCTGTGCCTTTAGGGTCAGATCATTTGGCGCTTATGACGTGAATGGATATCGCTTTCACACAACAAGACACGATCAGAGTCGGCCCAATCGAAGAACCACAAATACTGGAGTGTTCACGCCAGGAGATGATGGGGTCGAATACTATGGAAGAATTGAAGAAATATACGAACTCGAATACTATGGTTCCAAACCTCTCAAACCTGTCATATTCAAATGCCATTGGTTTGATCCTCAAGTAGTGAGACGGACTCCAAATCTTGGGCTAGTCGAAATTCAACAGTCGTCCGTGTACCCAGGCGACGATGTCTATATTGTGGCTCAACAGGCCACCCAAGTTTATTATCTCTCGTACCCGTGCCAAACCAAAGAGCATCTTAAGGGTTGGGATGTTGTGTACAAGGTATCGCCACACGGTAAACTACCTGTCCCAAACAATGAAGATTACAACATAGACCCAAACACATATGACGGAGAGTTCTTCCAAGAAGATGGGCTAGAAGGGAGATTTGAGATAGACTTAACCGAAGCCATCGGAATGGAAGTAGACAATGAAAGGCTTGTTGACGAGGATGCCGGAGATGAGGTTCAGAATGCAATGGACTTAGAATTACTTGAGCGATTACGTTTAGGCAATGACAGCGATGATGATAATGTTCCTCCTTTGGAACACAACGCCGATTATATCGAAATGCGTGATAGTGATGATGAGGATTATGGTGTAGCTAATCTCGATCATGATGATTATTTTTAACACATGTAAGTAATTCCATGTTAAATTTACTAGTAGCACTAATTTATTTACAAATTGTACATTTCTAATTGATGTACTAATTGGCTTTCTCTTTTCAAATGCAGGTGATTGAATAAAGATGGTGGGGCGCAACCCGTTGAGGTCGGTTAGCTCGCTTTATAAGAGAGTTACCGGCAGAGTTGAGGACTCCGGGACGGCTGGAGGTGACGCTGAGGACTCCAGGACGGCTCGAGGGAGAGGCCAGAGTCGAGGGAGACCCAAGGGTCGAGGGAGAGGCAAGGGTGGAGCGAGTTCCTCGGCGCCTCCATCTGAGGACTCCGGCACGACACAGGGGAGGAGGGGGAGGAAGGCGAGGCCCTCGCTAATGGCACCAGTTTCGGAGTCGTCTGAGGAGGAGGAGGTTCCTTCTGTGCACGGCTCTGAGGAGGAGGAGGAGGAGCAGGGTGGAGGAGGAGGAGCAGGAGGGGAGGAGGAGCCGGGTGGGGGAGGAGGGGCAGGGGGGGAGGAGGAGCAGGGGGAGGGGGAGGGTGAGGAGGAGGGTGAGGATGGGGGCGAGGAGGGTGAGGAGGCGGCGGCAGGCGGAGGAGCTCGTGTCTACCTACGAGGCCCCTCGAAGCTTCCGGAGCGGCCGATACCTTTAGAGAGTCGGCCGATTATTCGACCCTGTGGGAAGAGGCAAGTAAATTTACATGTTTTCACTACTTTTTTCTTTGATATGTTTAATTTATCTTCATCACTTATGCAGGTACTGGAGGGTGATCGCTCCAGGTGCTCACGGTCGCCTGCCCAATGGCATCCTAGGGCTTTTGTGCAGGTTACACTTCCCTGGCTTGGTGCAGCACGCCGGCAGAGTTGAGCCGGCGTATACGTGGGACCACTACATCGCTGTCTTTGATCAACCAGACCGGGAAGGCAGGTTTTTCAACACCAAGGCGGGGCGCGTGGTGGGCGAGCTGTGGGTAAGTCTTCCTCGCACTACATTGCTCGATACATCGCATTCATTTGACATTCTTGAAATAATGACATCGCATCTATGTGCAGGATTTCTATAGGTGCGAGGAGGGCTATGAGCAGAGGGCAAATGCGGTGGCTCACACAGCCTGTTACAAACTGGTCACCGATATGCACTACGAGTCTCGCGTCCAGGCCATCGTGTATTACTATGGGACATACGAGAATTTGAAAGTTAGCAAAGAAGAAGCCAGAAACATGCGGTTGACTAAGGACCAATTCATGAGGGTAAGTATGTCATATACTTGATTGATGACTAAGGATTGAGTACGTTCAATTTTACATGTCATGTATTTGATGATGTGCAGGCGGTTCCTTACTGGTGCGCCCAGCACATTCAGTGTTGGGAAATGATCGTGGATAAGTGGCTCGCGGAGGAATGGGAGGAGATCCACAACGCTGCCTGGGAGCGGCGTTTGATGATGCCAGGTGCACCACACCATCAAGGCAACCTTAACACCGAGGAGTACGCGGCTAGATGGGTACGTGAATTCATTTCTATATTCTAATGGTCAATTCTGATTAATTTGTAACCATCTTGCTGTCTTTTTTGCAGTCGCAAGCACATGGTGGCCAGCCTTGCACCCCGCTCATGGCATATGCTTTGTCCCACAAGGGTAAGGCAAAGTCCGACGTCACCTTCAACCCGCAGGACCCGCCTGAGGCGTACAGCAATCCAACCGTCCACAGCCGCATCAGTGAGTACTCATCGATGGCAAGGCAGGTCCATGGGCCGGATTTTGATCCGACCACCGCTGAGCTTGATGGAGAAGTGATCATGAGGGTGGGAGGAGGCAAGAAGCATGGCCGCTACTGGATGGCCGACAGTACACTCGACACGGCCAGTACTCCCACTCTCTCTCAGATTAAAGCCAGGAGCACGAGCTCAGCCCCGCCCATACGCCCACGGCCGACCGCTGCACAGGCCCAGATGGACGCACTCCAGGTAATTTCTGTTCTAATTGTTGTTAATTGATTCGCTTAAATATGTTTTGTATTGTAACATTGGCATGAAATATTGCAGGCCCGAATGGAGCAAGAGATGAAAGCACGGGAGGAGGAGATGGAGCGGCGGTGGCAGGCCCGGATGGACCAAGAGCTGAGAGCACGGGAGGAGAAGTTGAAGGCAGACTTTCTGCAGCAGCAGGAGGCCGACCGGATGAGGCTGGATCAAATGGCTCAGTACTTGCAGAGTATTGGGACGTCGTTAGGTCAAGCGCCGCCATCAACGCTATTCGCTCCACCACCTCCTGCGGATGTTACTCCTGTGAGTCACTTGTCAACTTTTGAAGTTTTATTTCCTCATAATGACTTAGAACTTAGAATGACTTAGAAAGAAACTTAGTGACTTAGAATGACTTAGAAACAAGTTAGATGACTTAGAATGCTTTTTGTTCGAATGTTTTATCTTTTATGCAGAATCAGTCGGCGGCGTCGAATGATGGGCCCATCGCACCAGACATGTCGCCGCCTCAGCCGCCTCAGTGGATACGGTACGGGCCCTTGCCGCAGCTGCCTCCCACCACGTCGTACCAGCAGTGGCCGCAGCCACCTCAGAGCTCGCCCTACCCGCAGCACCCTCACGGCTCGCCCAGCTGGCCGCCGCCGCCGCGCCCACCGCCGTCTCTGTGAGTTCTTTGGACTTACGCCACTGTATGGACTTGTATGGACTTCTTGGGACTTGTATCGGCTTGTATGGACTTGTATGGACTTCTATGGATTTGTATGGACTTATATAGACTACTAGTGGTTGTGGATGAACGATACTTGAGTTTTATTTGCATATGTGGATTATTTGACTATACAAACTGCCTGTGATGGTTATTGTGAATTATAAACTGCCTGTGATGCTTATTGTGAAATATATATGCCTGTGATTTGTGTTTGGGGTCACATTTACCAAAAAATCAAAAAAAAATGGGGGGGGAAGGCACCTTTGCCGTGTGCAATGTCCATGGCACACGGCAAAGAGTGGAGCTT
>CM014272.1:75770865-75793924 GCA_004135705.1 Alloteropsis semialata | reverse complement strand
CATCTATGTGCCCGATCAAGCATAAAGGCAAGATAATGAAGCATAAAGTATCCAAGAAAAGGAGTCTTGCAAAGAATAGGATTTGCTATGGATGCAAGAAGAAGGGACACACAATAGCCATGTGTCCTGGCTCTGACCCTGACCGGTCAGACCGGTCCCCTGGGCCGGTCAGACCGGTGGCGGCCAGGGCAGCCACTTTTCACCAAAGTGACAAGATTGAAGTCACCTCTTCATCCATGGAACTCAAAAGCAAGCAAAGGCAAGAAAAGCAAATAAATATAAAGTCAAGCAAGGACAAGAGCCATGTTTGCTATACTTGCCGGCAAAAGGGTCACATGGGCAAGGATTGTCCAAATGGTAACATTCTTGAATCTAACCTTGTCCATTATGATTTTAGTAAGCTTGGGAAAGACAAAACTGACACTTGTGCTATAAGAGTGATTAGTTCACCTCAAATTAGTATAAGAGCCATTTGGGTTCCTAAGCATCTTGTGACTAACCTCAAAGGACCCTACAAGATTTGGGTACCAACGAGTGCTTGCTGAGCTTGCAGGATCATCGAGAGGCATTGGACACTTGGCTTATAGAAAAAATGCAAGAAATGAAGAAATTAGCCAAGTGACTAGCAAAGTGTTGAAATCACAAAACCAATGTCATCTCGGTAACTAGTGCTTAATGTCATGCCTTAGTCACTCTCAGTTCTAAGTGAACACTCATGGGTCACAAGTGTAGTTTGTGAGGCATGAGAAAGTGACTTGACATTTTTATTTGATTTATTCCCCTTATGCCATGTGATGCTTTTAACGACTCTCTAGTAGAGTATACTATTTTGAAGTGCAGGAAATTACACAAAAAGTAAAGAAGAAATTTCTTGGAGCAAGTAAAAGAAAAGAATTCCAATTGAGTGTGCGCTGACTGGAGTTGACCGGTCTGACCGGTCACCTTGACCGGTCTGACCGGTCATGGCCCAGTTAGCATACATCAAGTTCCGGCAGCCTTGGTTTCATACCAGAACTTCCGATCCAAAATTCTGGCAGCCTCTGTCCCGTATCAGAAATTCCGGCAAAATCCTACCAGAAGTTCCGGCAGAGGTTTGATTGTCAAGTTTCATCTAATTTGGAATTTTACAAGAAATTCATTTAGCACTTCCATGGCATACAATTTATGCACTATCTTTGTGGTAGTAAGTATTCTTGGCACCTTGTCAATAAATGCAATTTATTTATGTGCCGGGACCAAATTGTGTGATAAACTCCTCAAACTCATTAAATTGATCAAGTGCATGTGACATGATATTCAAATACATGATGCACCTATTTAGGGGGAGATTATCCTACAAATTGTGTCCTAGAGACTAACATTTTCTTTTAGTGATCTTGTAGTCTCATGTGTGAGAGTTTGTCTCTCTTTGAAGCAAGCTATGTCCTTTGTTCAAAATTGGTAAAAGTGTATCTACCTCTTCTTTGGACAATAAATTCTTTTATTGAATAGCTGCTTCCCATAATATAGATTAAATTCTCTTGCTTGTTTTTGTGACAAGATTGATGCATGTGAGCTTGCCTTTCACCCATATACACATGTGCATCAAGAAAAGGAATTTAACCTATATTGTGAGGTTTCATCTTTTAGTGATCCACTGTGCCTTTCCAATCCAAAGATCACTAAATGATGAAACTAGATCTTGTATTTCTTAATGCATTTCTTCTCTATGATGTATATAAGGGAAAATTATAAATGAGAAGAAGCATTTGGATTATATTGATAACGCACAAGACTTGAGAAGTGAATCTTCACCAATGTGAAGAAAAGGATTAGCTAGAGACCAAGGTATGTTTTTCAATTTCATATATTCATTTCAATGCATCTAGGCCTTTCCTCATGCTAGTGTGTTTAGCATGAAAAGTTTTTGTGACTATGATTGAGATCGCTGGCATAATTTCAATTTGTTTATTACCTTCTATGTGCCTTGACCAAGATTGTGAATAAACTCCTCAATATTCATAATTGAATAAAGTGCAACTCAAAAGAAATTCAAAATTCTTATGCACTATCTAAGGGGAGCTTATTCCAATACTTGTGTCACTTGTGGGACTAACAATTTCTTCTAGTGAATTTGTAGTCACATGTGCTAGTGTATCTTGTGCTAACTCAATACTTGAATAAGAAAAATAATTATGAGAGCTAGCATCATGCTAAATTGAAATATGCACAAATCGAATGGGCTTAAGGCAAAGGTATGTTTTCATGAACCTTCTATTCCTATCTTTTGCATCTAGGCCTTTGTACCTTGCTAGTATGTGTTTTTGCATGTAATTGTTTCAAGTCATTTTGAGCTTCAAATCTAGATATTTAGTTGATGTCTTCATTGAGAATTGACTTGGTGTCATCTCTTGCAAGATATGAGCTAAATATGCTATGATGACTATTGACTTGAGATGGATGCATGTCTCTTGTGGCATAGGGTAGTTTTTGCGAAAATTCAACTAGCATGTGTAGAAAGTGTGCTTTCTTTGAAAATTTTGGTTCTTGGTCTTTGTGGCCCGATTGACTCACTTGTGACTATTGTTCACTTTGTTTGATTGATGCCTAGTCACAAGTGGGAAGATTTTCTCAAGTCCATAAAATCTTTATCTATCTATCTATCTTTCTTGGAAGAATCAAGAAATGAGAAATAATTTGGATTATTCCATATTCTTCTGAGATATGCCAACTTTGGATAATATTCACCGCAAATCTAATGTCCAACCTTGTAAGGGCTAAAAGGATCAAAAGTTCATCAATCAGCCTTCTCAACTTTGCTGTTGAGAAGGCACCGGTCTGACCGGTTTCCGGCATCGGTTAGACCGGTGTACCCCGGGAGTTACCCTTTTACCCCCTCTTGTGACTCAACAGTACATCCTTATCCTCTTTCACCCTCTACTCCCATCCACGTCCTTTCCTCTCTCCTGCCCGAGCGCCCAAGTTCCCCTCTCATCCTCCATTGGCGATTTGAGGATTCAACCAAGAAAAAGCTCGCCCCTCTCAAGGATTCAAGTCTCCTTGGGCGGTTTAACCGGTGCCCTAACCGGCCCCTTGGATTCATCTCGAGTTCCTCTCTCCAAAGGTATTCAAATCTTGTTTTTGCCCGATCTATCAACTCCATGAGTAGATTTGAAATTCCTTGGGTAGAACATATCCTGGCAACCCTTAGAGACTATTCCTAGAAGATCTTTCAATTTGGTTGGGTGCATTGTGAGGATTGGATTTTGGGGATGAACTGCCAGGCACCGGTCTGACCGGTCAGGGCAGTTCACCTCCAAAATCTGATTTTCTTCAATATATTCAACTTTTATCTGCTTTAGGATGTCTCATCAATTTCCATGATCATATCTAGTTAACATATCTGCTCAGATTGCTGGATGGAGCTATTGGCTCAGTTCTGGGGGTGATCGGTCTGACCGGTCACATTGACCGGTCTGACCGGTCAAGCCCAGAACTGCTCTAATTTCTCCAATCCATGTGCTTTCTTTTGTCAAATCAATCAAATCTTGTCCCCTGGTGTCTTATGGATATTTCTTCATAATCTTTGTGACCCAGGATCAGCAGCTATGACTAAGGGTCATGATGCCGAGAGAAGAAAAAAGAGAAGACAAGAAGATTCTAGTTCTCAAGGTGCTAGCTCTGTGCGAGATGATTATGCAGGCCGATTGAGACCTAGAGGACAGAAAAGATCTTCAGTTGAGATACATGTTGAGAAGGAGGAAGAGGAGCAAGTGGAAACTAGTAGTGATGATGTTGAGGAAAGTCCTTATAGAGTGGAGCCTCACCATGGCAAAGGCCCGGCTATTGATAATGACAGCAGTGGCAGCGGTGAGAGTGATGGTGGTGGTGATGGTGATGGTGGTGGTGATAGTGATGGAAACGATGATGATGATGGTGATGATGGTGACGGTGATGGTGAAGATGATGATGAGACTCCTGTCATTGTGAGGCCTAACTATCTCTATGGTACAAGAATGACAAATTATCATGGGGAAGGGATGACAAAGGCTGTGCTGAAAATGAGAGATGCAGATCCTTACAGTGGGCCTAGGACAGCTAGTGATAATAGATTTTGGACTATGTTTCAGCAGGATTTCTACACCTCAGTTATTCTAAAGAAGTCCAAAATCACACATGAGGCTCAGTATGTGGATTGGAAACACATGACAGATCAGCATAATCAAATTTTTGATGAGATCATTGAGACCTATACAAGACAAAGGATAATGCACATCATGGGTTTCAAGCAAAGCTGGAACAAAGAGATTATTGCTCAGTTCTATGCTACAGTGTACTTTGGCTTTAGGAATGATGTTAAAACCATGTTTTGGATGACAAATGGAGTTAGATATCACATCACCTTTCCGGCCTTCAGCAACATGTTCAAACTTGGTAATGAAGAAGGCCTTCAAATGTTGCATGATGAGGATGAACTTGAACTATCTATGATGAAGATCATGTATCCTCGCAATATGGAAAATGAATGGGGGAAGTGAAGCATTTGTACACTTTCTATGGAGTTCTCAATAGGCTCTTTAGAAAGACAATAACCCCTAGAGATGGCAATACATCTGAGATTACTTCCTACCAAAAGAATTTGATGTATGCTATGAGACCGGAGGCACCTGAGTTCAGTGTTGGGGATTTCATTTGGCAAGAGATCAAGCATGTGTCTGAAAATCCAAACAAGATCTGCAGCTATTGTCCCTATATCATGTACATGATTAGAAAGGTGACCAAAATTGATTTTCCTAGTGATGTGAAGCACAAACCTTTGAGGCCTAATGCCAAGAAAAATCCTAGGATTCCATCTCCTGAGCCAGAAATTCAGCATGAACCAGTTGGAGGAGTGTTTGAGCAGCAGGAACAGCCACTGCCGGCTCAGCCTTGTGCTCAGGCCGGCACCGGTCTGACCGGTGACCGGTACCGGTCTGACCGGTTCAGGTCTGAGCCGGTGACTTTTTCCCGCCGGCCAAGGGAGCGTCCCACCTCTCCCATCAAGAAGCTCTTCAATCTGTTTGTGGGCATGTGCAAGAGTCAGAGGGATGTAGAGGTGGAGCAGCAGCGTCAGCGGAAAGACAACAAGAAGATAAATGATTCTATCAAGTTGATGCATAACGCAATGAAACTTCAGCCTCCGCGTTCTCCTCCATCTCCTCCACCTCCAGAGGTAGAGATCCCATCTGTTGAGGATAGGCTCCGTGGATATTCATCCGCAGGCTACTTTGATCAGTATGGGAGCATGTTCTTTCCAGAGACTAGTTCTTCATCAGGTGCTCCACATGTTCAGCCACAGCAGCCGCCAGCACCTCCACAGTATGCACCTGTTCCTCCACTGTACCAGACTTTGTCTGCTAGTATGCCGAGTGCGTTCTCGTCGGGCTTTGTGCCAGGGATGATGGGAGGAACATATGCAGCAGGATCATCTTCAGTGGGTCCATCTTTTCACAGTGAGGGCATGGTGGCAGGTTCTTCACTTCCACCTTTCAGCGGTGGCACTCTTGGGATGTCTAGTGATGCACCGGAGACCTCTGACATTGCAGCGAGGCTCTCTACCTCCATCTTTGGATATACTCCTCCTGTGCATCCCGACACTTCAGCTTCCTATGGTACTACTGATCCCACTCTTGCTCCCTCCTCTGAGATCACCGTATCAGATTCTATATATCTTATGCCTCCTCTCTCGCATTTGCATGAAGGACTTCATCTTTGGTCAGGGGCTTCACCTAGTGAAGGAGGAAATGGAGGAAACGGTGGCAATGGACAGGAGTGACTGCAGCTACAACTTCTCCAGGCCCTTTTATGGATGCTTGATGACAAAGGGGGAGAAGTGTTGGATTAAAGCTTCAGCTTTCAGTTTCAGGGCAGTGGCAGCAGACTTGACCGGTCTGACCGGTCAGGGTGACCGGTCTGACCGGTCAAGTGTAGTTGGCAGTGGAACTTTGTAATAAATCTCGAATTCTATTCCTTTGTGGACTTGAGTACTTGTAATGTGTGCTATTGTGTGTGTAAGACCTTTATTTATGCTTCTAAGTAACTTTGTGTTAGTATGTGATGCATGGATTGATTGGTGGTTGTTTTTATCCCTTGTATGTGTGCTCACTGGGGATGACCGGTCTGACCGGTCACCTTGACCGGTCTGACCGGTCAGGCACCTGAAAGCACACACACATTTCTTTGTGTGCCTTTTCTTGTCATATGCATCACGGATATTTTTGTACACACTTGTTGCACCCCACGGTTTCTGAGATACAGGGGTGTCGGATGTTTGGACCCGGCAGTCCACGCAGGGTAGCCTACGTGGTTGATTTGTCGAGGGACAGATCGAGGATCAGAAGTCGATGGTAACACAAGACGCAAGGATTGAACAGGTTCGGGCCGTCGAGATGACGTAACACCCTACGTCCTGTGTTGGCGGCGATTGTATTGCTGTGTTTGAAGTTCCTGGAAGGATCTCCGTAGTTGGGTTCTGTCCTAGGGTTGAAGAGGTTGTAGTTTTTCGTGCTCTGGAGGGGGGTCTCAGGGCGCCTTATATAGTCCGGCTGCCTTGAGTTACAAGTCGGCCAGAGATCGTAACCTACCCGAATTACAAGGATTTGATCCTATAACGATTACAGATATCTTTCCCTATAATTCCGGCTAGTTTATCTTGATCTCCGATCTTCTTGCGGGATACGCCGTGTGCTTTCCTTGCTGCGCGCGTCGTCGCGCCCATTCGGTTCGCCCGACTGGTGGGCCCCCGACTGGTGGGCCAGCCAGTCCGACAAACCGATCCAGATGTACTCGGATTGGGCCGTCCTTTGATGGTTGGGCCAATCCGCCTGCTGGGTACCCCTGGGGGTCTACCCCCGACAAGCCCCCGAGTAGTACGTGGTTGAGGGACAAGTCGGCGAGGTCGTGCTGCCCGATGAGCGTCGAGCCTGCTGCAGTTGGAAGCGAAACCGCGTGATACTGGAGAGAAAAGAGCTGTCAACCAACGGATGCGCCGCGAGGTGCGTCCGTTGGCCGTAGCCCCCGAGCCTTGAAGCGATTCCGAAGGAATCGGTCCAAGGGTTAGTAGCCTTCTTCAGAGGTCGCCGAATGATCAACGGATGCGCCGCGAGGTGCGTCCGTTGGCCGTAGCCCCCGAGCCTTGAAGCGATTCCGAAGGAATCGGTCCAAGGGTTAGTCAAGAAGCATCTGGCTAAATCATCCGGCATTAATTTCGGCGTCCAGCCCCCGAGCGTGAGGGCCGGCGGAGTCCTGCGGGACACGCCGAGTAGTCGTCCCGGCGCCAGCCCCCGAGCGTGAGGGCCGAGCACGCCGAGTGGTCATCCCGGCGCCAGCCCCCGAGCGTGAGGGCCGAGCACGCCGAGTGGTCGTCCCGGCGCCAGCCCCCGAGCGCGAGAGCCGAGCACGCCGAGTGGTCGTCCCGGCGCCAGCCCCCGAGCGTGAGGGCCGAGCACGCCGAGTGGTCGTCCCGGCGCCAGCCCCCGAGCGCGAGAGCCGAGCACGCCGAGTGGTCGTCCCGGCGCCAGCCCCCGAGCGTGAGGGCCGAGCACGCCGAGTGGTCGTCCCGGCGCCAGCCCCCGAGCGTGAGGGCCGAGCACGCCGAGTGGTCGTCCCGGCGCCAGCCCCCGAGCGTGAGGGCTGAGCACGCCGAGTGGTCGTCCCGGCGCCAGCCCCCGAGCGTGAGGGCTGAGTACGCCGAGTAATGGTCAATGCCCTGCAACAAAGTGATAATTCGAGGAGAGGACGTTCGGCGATACAAATGCTAATAAACTCCGCTTCCTGCTTCCAAATCTTTTAATTTCCTCGGGCAGTTAGCCTGTTACGTTTACGCACCTGGTCCCCGATAGCCGTAGCCCATAGCGCAGGGAGCTGGGCCGCATGCACGCGTAGGGGGGTAGGCGTACGGAAGAGCCGAGGTTTCACGGATTAAGGCGCGTGCTCCCCGAGTACTTTAGCAACTTGTTTTAAAGCTCGCGGAATTGGTGAAAATAATCAATGGAAACTTATCTTGGCGAGGTGTTCGAGTCCCGGAGGATTCCTTCTTCGTAGGATATGCCAAGGAGAGGCAGGCAAGGCGGCATCGCTTCTGTGATGCGGCGTCAGGAATGGAGTTCCCGTGACTGCACAGGGCACTCCCGTGGCCGAGTGGAGCCAAAGGGGATAAGGGTGACCTGTGCGCTTCAGGCTAAACGAGAGACGCGTGGCGCGGAGCCCGTGCACGTCATCGTGGAGTAAGTCTTGCGTCCTCCGGCGGCCAGGGGCTATAAATACCCGTCGGGGAGCCTGAGCTGCCACCCAAGAGCGAGTAGACATAAGATCCTCGTAGTCAACATGCCGGAGGTTCATCGTTGGGTTCATCCGCCGGGGAGAGCTCATGGAGTCATCACGGCGTGGTGCTAGAAGAGTGCTTGCGAGGGATCTGAGGCGTTGATCGGCGCGTTGGCGCTGCCCTGTTTACCCCCGCATTCCCATGTGACGAGGGCCATGTGGGGTGAAATGCTTTGTAGAGCCAGGGATAGCCGAAGGCGTCTGCCATCAACCCTCCACCGGTGCTGTCCCGTCGACGGCTGCAGTGGTGCTACAAGAGAGCTTGCGAGGAGCTCATGTGGGCCAAGCTTGCTTCGGATGTAGCACTGAGCGCAGGGACGAGTGCCCCAGGCCGTCATCTTGGCGGCTGATGTGTTTGATGTTTGTAACCGGCGTAAGTCCGGCTCCGTTGTAACTGTATTTTCTGTGAAAAGGATTGTGTTGCTTGATCGTGGCGCCAGCCCCCCGAGCGTGAGAGCCGTTCGAGCCTTTGTAGCACACCACTAGGTTCGCAGTGTTGGCTCCCGAGTGGTTCGGGGCCAATCGAGCCCGAGAGGCACACTGACTTGATGACGGCGCCAGCCCCCGAGCGTGGGAGCCGTTCGAGCCTTAGCGGCACGCCAACTTGGTTTGCGGTGTTGGCTCCCGAGTAGTTCGAGGCCAATCGAGCCCGAGAGGCACACCGGCTTGATCGTGGCGCCAGCCCCCGAGCATGGGAGCTGTTCGAGCCTTAGCGGCACGCCATCAGGTTCGCGGTGTTGGCTCCCGAGTAGTTCGAGGCCAATCGAGCCCGAGAGGCACACCGGCTTGATCGTGGCGCCAGCCCCCGAGCATGGGAGCTGTTCGAGCCTTAGCGGCACGCCATCAGGTTCGCGGTGTTGGCTCCCGAGTAGTTCGAGGCCAATCGAGCCCGAGAGGCACACCGGCTTGATCGTGGCGCCAGCCCCCGAGCGTGGGAGCTGTTCGAGCCTTAGCGGCACGCCGACTACTTTGTCTTGGTCGAGTGCTCCGGAGTCATTTTTTACCGTTGGCGTCCGGCGTGTAACGGAAGGTGAAGCGCCCAACGGCTCTTTGTACCGTTTCGCCCGCCTCCGCTGATCGCGCGATCTCGCGGTAATTTCGGGCATCAAGGCGCGCTATAAAAGGCGAGGATTAACCCCGGAGGGTAATCTTCTCATTTCCAGATCTGCTTTCCTCGTTCTTCGCATTTCCCCCCGCCGCCACCAAAGCTCCCCTTGCTCGCAAATCCTTTGCGCGATCTCAGCCACCACGGGGGGTGTAGCCTCGCTGATGCGTGTCAAGACCCCCGCAGTGAAATCCATGGCGGGTAGGAAGAAGTTTGCTGCCGGCGCCGTCCCGAAGACTGACAAGATCCCTTCCCCTGTCCTCGCGTGGACGCGGGGGAAGGTGACAACGGAGGCGTTGGAGGAGATGGTGGAGCGGAGCGTCCTGCCGCCTCAGGCCGTGGCGGAATGGCGGCCGAGCGCGGGGGAGGTATTCCCGTCGGAGAACTCCGGCGAGTTGGTCCTCTTCAAGCCCTTCTTCGAGGCGGGGCTTGGCTTGCCCACGGGAGCATTCTTCCGCGGGCTGCTGCACTACTACGGGATTGAGGCGATCAACCTCAACCCGAACTCCATCATGGCGATCTCGGTCTTCATCCACCTCTGTGAGGCGTACTTAGGTATTTCTCCCCACTTCAATCTCTGGAGGTACTTGTACTGGCTGAAACCTCAGCCAAGCGAGGAGAAGATGGTGGTGGTCGGAGGAGCCGGCTTCATGCTTCGTCAGGGGCGGAAGGACGACTACTTCGACATCGCCCTTAACACCTCCAACAAAGGGTGGAAGGCCGAGTGGTTTTACGTCGGGAACCACGCGCCGGCGATCCCGTGCCACACCGGCGAGCGGCCGAAGGTCCAGGACTGCTGGAACGAGCTCCCCGACGCCTCGGAGATGGACCAGGTGGAGGAGCTCCTTGAGTTGATCAAGGAGTTGAAGCTTCAGGGCCTGACGGCAGTCGGCATCGCCTGCAACTTCAGCAGGCGGTTGGTCCAGCCCATTCAGGAGCGGAAGCACCCGGGCTTCGAGTACTCGGGGCGGGACGACCCCACTCGGGCTGCCAACCGCACCGTGGGGAAGGAGGAGATGAAGGAGCGGGTCGGCGGCTTCTTCCTCGGGCGAGTATCGGAGAAGGGGCAGCCGCGCCCTTTTTCGTTGAAGAGGCCTCCACCACCGGTGAGTTTCTTTCCGAGTCCTTTTGAGTGTTTTTTTCTTGACTTGTTTTCTTGTTGCGTCCGTTGGCCGTTCTGATTTTGCGCCTTTTCTTGCGCAGGATCGATGCTTCGAGTTCTTTTCTGCTGCTCCACTTCCGGAGGACTTCCCGAGGAAAGTAATCCTCGAGGATACGCCTCCGGCTGCTCAGGGAGGCACTCGGCCAGAGAGGCCAGTTCGACCGACTGCGCCCCGTATATGGGCGCCGAGTGATACGGAGGGCTCCCTGAGTCCTTCTGATGAAGAGGTGGTGGAGGACCGTCCGCGGAAGCGCCGGGCGGCAGTGGCAAAGAGGAACAGCCGTCGGGGCGGCGCTCCCAAGCGGGCGGTGGAGGTGGATGACGGGGCGGCCGAGGACTCGGCCACGCTGTCGGATGAAGCGCCCTCCGTCCGGGACGCGGTGGCAGGTACGGCGCCGCCGCCTCCCAAGCGGAGGCGCACGAAGAAGGTGGCGGTGAAGAAGCCGGACGCGCAGCCGGCTCAGAGGCCGTCTGCGGGTTCTGAGGCCGACGTTGACGAGCCGGTGCGTTCTTCACCGGTCATCACGGAGGAGGAGGAGAAGGACGAGGCCGTGCCAGACGAGGTGTTCCAAGAGCAGGAGCACGCCCGGGCTATGGGCGTTTCGGTGGAGGAGAGGCGGCGCATGGTGGCGGAGACACTTGTGCAAGCCTCGGCGGACGCCAGGCCGGTCTCTGACTTCAGGCCGATCCCCGCGGCGATTTCGACGCAGCGGCGCCCCAAGCTCCCCGTCATTCGGCCCCGGGTTGCGATTGTAAAGGGTACTCGGTGAGTAGTTGATCTTCGCGTTTCTTCTTGTTGTCCGAGTTCTTGTACTAACTTCCGAGTGCTTTTTTCAGTAATGCCTCCGATCTGGACGGAGAGGCGGCGAGTGGAAGGGCTCCCTTGACTGAAGCTCTGAGAGATCCGAGTGCTCCTCCCGCCGCTCCTGCAGGGCAGTCGTCCTCGGGTGCTTCGCCCAAGGCGGCGGATTCGGCGAGTGGTCCGGGCGCGGCGCAGACTGCAGAAGTTCCAGTCAGGCCTGACCCGGAAGTGGTGGAGGAGGTGCCGGCGGCCGATGAAGCGGCGATTACTCCGGTCGTTGCCGGAGATCCAGTCGCGGACACGGTGATCGGGTCGCCCGTCGGCGCCGGCGATGTTGCCCGGGAGGAGATCCAGGAGGAGGACCCGCCGAAGGAGTCGGACACCTCGGGGACTATCGCTGTCCCTGGGGCGGATGCCGCGGCGGAGAAAGAGGGCTCGGTGATTGCCGAGCTCCAGATTGCTGTCGACCACGCGCAGCGCCTTGCGGCGGTAAGTTTTCCTCCCCTGTCTTGTTCATCTTTTCTTTCTCTTTGTTGGTATTCTGAGTCGTCCATCTCGTGGCGGCAGCTTCCCCTCTTTCTTCTTGTAGGCGTCGGCGAGCCCCATGCAGTCGATCATGCGATGCTTGGACTGCTTGTGGATGGGGCAGGGTCCTTGGAGCATCTTCTCGAAATCGGCGCTGAAGTTGGACCGCGGGCGAGGGCCGCTGCGGTCCATGGCGGCGACGGTGTAGTCTCTTGAGCGCTTCCGGTCGTCCCTTCTGCTTGGCTCAGGTCGGGAACGGCGCGTATCCTCCTTCTTCGGGCGGTCTTCTCGGCGAGGGGGACGATCATCGTCCCGAGTGCTTTTCTTGCCGTAGTGGAGTCGGACGGCTTCCTTGGCGTTGGCCATCTTGTTCACCCGGCCAAAGAACTCGCCGGAGGTCTTTGGCAGGTCTTCACAGAGGCGCTCGAAGACGGCGGAGTCGGCGAGGCCATCGAGGAAGTAGCTGATGATCTCGGACTCGGAGCAGCCGGGAACTAGGTTCCGGTTCTCCATGTACCGGTCGGTGTAGTCGCGGAGGCTCTCCCCCCGGTTCTGCTTGACCTTGCCTAGGTCCCAGGCGGTGCCTGGTCGGATGGAGCTCCCCTGGAAGTAGCTTTTGAACTTGTCGCAGAGGGTCGCCCAGCTGTCGATGGAGTCGGGCTCAAGGCTGTGGAGCCAAGTTAGCCCTACCTTGGTCATGGCGACGGGGAAGTAGGCGCACATGGCGTCGTGGTCGCCATTCACTGCGCGAATGGCGATGCTGTACGTCCGGAGCCACAGCGTCGGGTCCGCCTTCCCGTCATACTTCTCTATGCCTGTAGGCTTGAAGTTAGTAGGCATGCTGATGGACCTTACTCGGGCGGTGAATGCCGGGAAGCCGTCGCAGTCGTTGAGGTTCCCGGCGCCTGCGTGTCCCGAGTCGGCGGAGTAGTCGTCCGGGCTGTTAGCCCGGGGCGGCCTGTCTTGACCGAGTGGAGGCCCGTACTTGCGGTCGAACTCTCGGCGGCGTGCGGCCTCAGCGACCTCAAGGTCTCGGCGCTGGCGTGCTTCGCGATCCAGCCCTGGTGGGCCGTGTTCACGGTTGTACTCGGCGCGCCGTCGGAGTTCTTCCTCATCCCTCCGGCGGTGACGATCATCAAGGTTCCTTCGGAGATCGCGGTTGCGGAGTTGTTCGCGGAGATCGGGCTGCTCGACCACGCCGCGATCGGCGTCTCGGCGACTGGCCGACCTGGAGTGGCGAGACGAGGAAGCAGGAGCCCTCTGGGCGATCATGCCCGCGGCTGCAGTCAGCCTGACCTTGATCCGGTTGAGTTCAGGAGTCTCCGGGATCCCTTCTAGATCTTGGTGCGCGGCGGCAAGGTTGGCCGACGGAGTGGCGTAGACACCCACGCCGCCGATCTCTTGGACGAAGTCGTTTTGGAGATTGCGCGTGATCCTGGGGTTTCGGCCTTCTCGCCGTGCGTCACGGCGTCGTTGCCTTTCACCGTTACGCCCGATCCTGGCGTCACGGCGTGCTTGATCTTCGCCCTGGACCGTCGGCTCGTCGGCGGATATGTCGGAGACGAACGTCTCCCGCTTGGCTGGCGTGATCCTCTTATTTGGAGGGAGGACACGTGTCACCCGCGGGAAAGTCGGAGATGGTTCTGGTTCAGGCGGAGTCGGCGCAATGTTCGGAGTAGATCCGATCTGGTCAGCCACGATGGGATCGGGCGCCCCGATCGCATCTGGAGAGTAGTCGGCGTCCATGCGTTCGCCGAGTGCTTGCTGGTACACGGCCCCGCTGTTCACGAGTCCCAGCGGGAACCGTGCTGGCGAGGTGATGCCCTGACGAGCGGATTCGGTGAGCTCAATGCACTCACCGATGGAGGCGATGGCGTGATCCATGTCCGCCTCGAACTGGCGTTGGCGTGCAGCCCATCGGCGTCTTCGTTGTTCGGGCGTCTCCTGCGCCCTGGGTGGTCGAGGCGGAGTGGACGAAGCAGTCGGCGGTGTAGGAGACGGCGTGTTCCCTTCAGATGGCGGGAGAACAACGCCGGCCGTCGCGGTCGCCGAGTGGTTGGCGATGGTTGGCGACGGAGTGGTGATGGTGACGATCCCGTCTGGCGCAGCGTCGAGTCGTGGCGCTGTCTCCTCCGGGGTGGCGTCACGGGTGAAGGAGAGCTCTCCCTCGGGCCCAGCGGTGAAGACCATGGATCCGAAGAAGAACATGGCCCCCTCAGCGATGGAAATCTTCGTGGTCGCCGGCGTGATGACGGCGGAAGTGAATGCCATCGAGCTTGCAGATTGATCTCGTCGATCAACCCCTACCTGGCGCGCCAACTGTCGGATGTTTGGACCCGGCAGTCCACGCAGGGTAGCCTACGTGGTTGATTTGTCGAGGGACAGATCGAGGATCAGAAGTCGATGGTAACACAAGACGCAAGGATTGAACAGGTTCGGGCCGTCGAGATGACGTAACACCCTACGTCCTGTGTTGGCGGCGATTGTATTGCTGTGTTTGAAGTTCCTGGAAGGATCTCCGTAGTTGGGTTCTGTCCTAGGGTTGTAGAGGTTGTAGTTTTTCGTGCTCTGGAGGGGGGTCTCAGGGCGCCTTATATAGTCCGGCTGCCTTGAGTTACAAGTCGGCCAGAGATCGTAACCTACCCGAATTACAAGGATTTGATCCTATAACGATTACAGATATCTTTCCCTATAATTCCGGCTAGTTTATCTTGATCTCCGATCTTCTTGCGGGATACGCCGTGTGCTTTCCTTGCTGCGCGCGTCGTCGCGCCCATTCGGTTCGCCCGACTGGTGGGCCCCCGACTGGTGGGCCAGCCAGTCCGACAAACCGATCCAGATGTACTCGGATTGGGCCGTCCTTTGATGGTTGGGCCAATCCGCCTGCTGGGTACCCCTGGGGGTCTACCCCCGACAAGGGGGAGCTCCCATGCTTTTTATTGAGAAATGTGTGCTCTTGGCATGTGAGGCCAATTTTAAAATTCCATTCGAAGCACACATTAAGGGGGAGCTCACACTATATCTAAGAAACTAAAAGAGCTTAATTGTCATACTTGTAAGCTTTAATCGAGTTGTCATCAATCACCAAAAAGGGGGAGATTGAAAGTGCATCTAGGCCTCCATGTGGGTTTTGGTGAATTGTATGACAAAACGATTAAAGGACTAACTTGTTTGCTTGAGACTATGAGCAGGTTTTTATTTGTACATTCATGTTGTGATGTTGAATTATATATGAAATGAATGTTCTTTGGCTCATAATGAGAAAGGCAAGCAAGTGTGTGATCTCTTTGTGCATAAATAAATGAATGACAAGCATGAGTGTTGATATATTTTGGACAAGTCAACAAAGGTATATCTATGTGGTTCCAATCTATGAGAAAGCTTGTTGATATATGAAGGGATCATTCAAAGTGGAAATTGCAAGGCTTCATGCATTTACACCAAAGGGACATATACTTATGTGATATACGTTGGTCTCATTGTTGGAAGCTTGCAATGGTTTGAATGTTCTTTGTCAATCAAGAACAAGCATTTGAAGAGTTCTTTCAAATGGGATTTCAAAATGATGAAGCAAAGCTAAACTCAATGTGGCAAGGGTAAGTGGTGAAGAAATCAACCGAGATGACTAGAGCGAGGGACTAAGCAAGCTTTGGCTAAGCGACGGCTTTCCATGTGTGCAAATTGCTAAGGTGAAGTATCTAGGTCCGTGGGGTTTCGAAGAACCATATCCAAGCTTTGTTGAGGGAAGCAATGCAAAGCATCAATTAGTTGTGATTGATAAAATGGAGTGACTTAAGGATTCAAATATACTTTGTCAATGGATGATGGAAAATCCTAAGTCACTAGCTCAAGTATGGAATTGCTCAAGAAAGTTAGCAATGTTGAAAGCCCTCAAGTTGACAACTATCAAAGTATGGCATTGATCAAAACTTGGAAACTCAAGAGGATGTCTTTGTGTTTATATTTATCCTTGAGTATAGGTACGCCGCACTATCAAGAGGGATGCAACATTTGCTTATTGACAAATATCAAAAGTGCTCAATAGTTGACCCATGTGAGAATAGCCTTGAGAGAGACACAGAGTGTGCTAACAAATCCCAGATCATCTAACATTGTGTGGTCTTATCCTTGGATGAAACCTTGAGCTATTTTGAGGGGTTTTTGGGACACACTCAGCCTGACCGGTCTGACCGGTCAATGGGACCGGTCTGACCGGTGTAAAGCTCTAACGGCTAGTTTTTCGAATCAGCTCTGTCTGACCGGTCTGACCGGTCAGGGTGACCGGTCTGACCGGTCACGACAGATTCTCCAACGGCTAGTTTTTGTGTGATGGGGTATTTATACCCCTCAGCCCCCCTCTTGGTGGGCTGCTGCTTTCACACGACTTTGATACATTCCAGAAGCAAGGAAAGCCCTCCCCAACCTCTCTTTGTGAGATTTGTGTGATATTTGTGATATCTTTGAGTTGGGTTGAGTGAGCAAGATTGAGTGAGCATTAGAGAGCAAAACAAGAGCAACCATAGCTTGAGCACTTCGATTCGCTGTCAAGAAAGCAATTTGAAGCATTTGTTACTCTTGGAGATTCTTCCTCCTAGACGGCAAGGCGTCGCCCGGTGAGCTACCAAAGTGTGTGGTGAGCCTCGGGATTGTTTGTACAGGTTGTGCTTCACCTCCGAAAGGGAAGAAGCAAAATAGTGGAAGGAGGAGATAGCTTGACCTAAGTGGTGGTCGCATAAGCTTCCTCAACGGAGAGTAGGATTCACCGTACCTTGGTGGTTGCTTGGTGCGAGCGGTGAATCTGAACTTCGGGAAAATAACTCCTTGTGTCTCCGTTGTGGTTTGCCTCACTTGTTGATTTCTAGCATATTTTGTGCTTCCGCTTCGATCTACTTGGGTGTGCTTATATTGTGTGCAGGGATAGCTTTGCCTTGCTGAATATCACCTACAGAAGCAACTCACCAAGTTTGGTTCGTGCTAGAAGTCAAGAAGAAGCTCGAGCTGCTGTTGGGGGAGTTCACTGCACGTCACCGGTCTGACCGGTGTGGAGCACCGGTCTGACCGGTCACGCCCTGGCAGCTAGAGCAAAAAGGGGAAAAGTTTGATTTTGCGGTATATCGCCTATTCACCCCCCCTCTAGGCGACATCAAGGTCCTTTCACAAGCCACTATGCAAGTATTGGATAATAAATAATGCTTCATCTTGGTACAAGCATAATATAATGACAAGCAAAGCTTTTCAATAAATATATACCTCATTTCGGCATCCAATAATCGACGACTTGCATAAGTAATAATATATTCCTTCCCTTCGGTTTCTTGAGTCAAAACAGCCTCAATTACTTGATCTTCAGCAGCCACATATAATTTGAATGGAATTCCTCTCCTAGGAGCTTTCATGACCGGCGGCGAAGACAAGTAATGTTTAATCTTCTCAAAAGCTTCTTGCTGTTTTGCCCCCCCAAGTAAATTCGGCTTCATCTTTTAACCGAAGAATAGGAGTAAAAGCATTGACCTTCCCAGACAAGTTACAGATAAATCTTCTCAAGTAATTCACCTTGCCCAAGAATTTCTGCAAATCCTTCTTGCATGTAGGAGCTTTAATCTTCTTAATAATATCAATCTTCTTAGGATCTATCTCTATGCCATTCTCATGAATAATAAAGCCTAAAAACTTTCCAGCCGACACACCAAATGCATATTTAAGTGGGTTCATCTTTAATCCATATCGACGCATTCTTTCAAAAGCCAGTCTTAAATCAGCTAAATGAGGATTTAAACCAGCCGATTTAACAACAATATCATCGATATAAACTTCTATGATTAAACCAAGCAAGTCATGAAAAATTAAATTCATTGCCCTTTGGTAAGTAGCAACAGTATTTTTTAAACCAAAGGTCATGACTACCCACTCAAATAATCCAACAAAACCTGGACATATAAAAGCCGTTTTGGAAATATCCTCTTCGGCCACGAATATCTGATTGTAACCAGCATTACCATCAAGAAAACTAATAACTTTATGTCCAGAAGCATCATTAATAAGCATGTCGGCTATAGGCATAGGATATTCATCTTTAGGAGTAGCTCTATTAAGATTTCTAAAATCAATGCAAACTCTGAGCTTACCAGAATCCTTTTTCTCGACAGCACAATATTAGATAACCATTCAGCATAACGACAAGGCCTAATAAAATTTGCATCCAACAACCGATTAATTTCTTCTTTAATTCGGTCATACATGTTAGGATTGAAACGCCTAGCAGATTGTTTAAAAGGCCTAAAACCAGGCTTAATAGGTAGCCGATGTTCAACTAACTCGCGGCTTAAACCAGGCATCTCTTGATAATTCCATGCAAAACAATCAACATATTCTTTCAATAACTCGATTAACTCAGCTTTATAATCAGCTTTCAAATTTTTGTTTACAAACGTCGGCCTAGGTACAGTGCCATCACCAATATCAATCTCCTCTAAGGGATCAGCCGACGTAAAGCCTTGTCCTAATTTACTCATATCATCAAAATCTTCAATAGCTTCACACATATCGTTCTTTTGTGCCCGATAGTGCTCAAGTCTCTGCTGCAACCATTCTGAACTATTCATTAATTCAAATCAAATGGTTTAGCCGATACTCAACCGGCTTTAGAACAGCAGGCACGAAGCCATCTCTAGTACAGCTGATCATCTCATAATCAGAAATATCTAAACCTGTCAAGCACTTAACATGATCATGCATAGACATGGTAGAACCATCAGCCACTGCAACACAAGCCGATGTGTCCATGCACAACCTCAATGTCTTCGTCTACCCATTGAATAAGAAATTGATGCAAACTAGAAGGCACACATCTATTTGCATGAATCCAATCACGACCCAATATTAAATTGAAGTTACCTTGGGTCTCGGCGACGAAGAAAGCGGTAGCCAACGTCTTGCTCCCAACGGTGAGCTCCATAGAAGCAACGCCCTTAGCACTCATAGGCTCGCCTCCTCCCACACCGCTGATAGTCATGTTGGTCTTGATCAGCTCATCATCAAGTCCACCAAGCTTCTTGAACACAGCATAAGGCATCAAATTGACAATCGCCCCGGTGTCAACAAGCATCCTTGAAATCGGCTTCCCATTGATATATCCCTTCATGTACAGCGCCTTCAAGTGATTTTCAGAATCCTTTGGCCCTTTAAATATAGCTTCTTTCGGGCCAAAGTCTAAATGAGCGATCTCATCCTCCGGAATAATGTAATAATCTGAAGATAGGTGCACCACATTAGCATCAACATTCATATGTTCAGGTGACGACCCATAATCAACTAGCTGTTCATCGTCCATGTGCTGGGAATCCGATGACAACCTCTGATCAAACGCAGGAGTAACAGAAATTTCAGAGGTAATTCGAGATGAACCTGGATCAGCAGAAACCGGTTCCACCGGTTTCAGAACCGGTTTCACCGGTTCTGATGCAACAGTGGACGGCGACGGGGGTAGAACCGGTTCCACCGGTTTGGAATCTGGTTCCACCAGATTTTGCCCTGTAGTTTCGGTCTTCTTCCACCCCTTGCCTGGAGGAATCATTGGCCTGTATTTGTTGAAGTGTTCCTCCCTCTGCTTCTCCAGTGCCTTCTCTTTCTGGTCCTGAAAGCGAAGTCACTGCAACTTCCTCTTTTGTGTTCGTGTCAAACCTGGAGGACACCATCTAGGCATAAGGTATTTAGCTCTATCAATTTCAACCTTCTTACCCACATCAGGCTCTGCAGCAACGTTCTCCTGGACTGATGGCTTGACTTCATCACCAATTATCATAGGCATCTTGTCATCGTCCTTCAAATTTATTTGGAAGTCACCAATCTGGATGATGTCAGCAGCAGTAGTCCTCTCCTGGTCGACCTCCATCTTCTGGACAACTTCCTCCATCTTCTTAGGCTGATAAACTTGCTTGGGAGGAGAAGGCTGCCTTTTCTGGGGAAACCGGTTTAACCGGTTTACAGAACCGGTTCCACCGGTTTGAGGTGGCACGTCCCAACTTGATCGACGAGGAGCCGAACGGTTATCCACCAACCTCTCATGTGCAGGAACTCTGTTATTACCCCATCCTGGATGAAAAGAAGGATACTGCGCAGGGTAATAAGGCATATTCATCCCATTGTGATCCCATGCCGGATATTGGTAATTGTAGTACGGAGGCATCCACGGCATATTCTGACATTGATCCTGTTGGGAATAGAAACTTGCATCACCACCCTTCCACCTGTTATTCGCCCTTGGAGGCGAAATTGGCTTCTCTTGGCGCGGAGGTGACCTCTTTCTCTTTTTTGCCGGCCAATCATCTTCAACTGGCCATTGATTTGCATATTTGGAAAACAAATGGTCATAGGTTACTTTTGGCTTTGCAACTTTGCCCTGATCCTTGGCCACATTGATTTTCCAGGTTCCAATCTCCGGACACTTTGGCTTCAACATTTTCTGGCGCCCCTGAGTAGAACCGGTGAAACCGGTTTCAGGAACCGGTAAAACCGGTTTGTCCTGTACAGGCTCAAACGGCTTCTTTGATGATCCTTGCCCCCTGAGATCCGTGACTCTTGCAGTGATTTTGAATGTCTCTCTGCCATTGGGGGTCTTTTCACACACCACTTCCCTGACAATTGATTTTCCTTTCAAATTTTCAGGTTTTGGCTTTTCATCACCCACAACAACATTTTTTCCTTTAGTTGATTCGACTTGATGCGGCCGAATCAGAACCTTAGGCGGTTGCATCTCAAGGGTGTTGACAGGGAAAGGCTCTTTATCCACCTGCATCTCATGTAGTGTCAAACGTCCTTCATTCAAGGCCGATTGCACCTGTCGACGGAAAACATTGCAATCATTAGTAGCATGCGAAAAAGAATTATGCAACTTGCAATATGCCCGCCTTTTGAGTTCTTCAAGTGGAGGAATAGTATGAGACATTTTAATGTTTCCATTTTTCAATAATTCATCAAAAATACGATCACATTTAGAAACATCAAAAGTAAATCGCACTTCTTCTTTCCGATTCTTTTGAATTGGCTTAAGAGATGGACAAGTGTACGATTTATTCTTAGAAGGCCATATAAGTTCAGCAACATACACATCTTCCTCATCGTCCGAACTACTAGAATCATAAGTAACAACATGAACATTGGAACGATGAGTCTTATATGTATCCTTACTATTTTTAATTCGGTTTTCAGCAACTAAAGCTCTTATTTGCACTTGATTAACCGAAAAATGTTCAAAGCATTCTATCTTTTCTTTAAGAGAAGATCTCAAACCAGTAAAAGCAACATCAGCAAGATCTCTTTCAGAAAGTGACAAATTAAAACATCGGTTTCTAGTTTCTTTGAATCGTTTAAAATAATCAACAACAGATTCATCTCTTTGTTGTTTAACCGATGTTAAATCTGTTAATTTCAACTGAACACTCCCACTATAAAAATGATCATGAAACTTTTGCTCTAATTGATTCCATGAATTAATTGAGCCGGGAGTTAAAGAAGAAAACCAAGAGAAAGCCGTTCCAGTCAAAGATAAAGAAAATAAACGAACTTTCAAAGCATCATTAGAACTAGCTTCTCCTAGTTGAGCGATATATTGGTTAACATGTTTCCAAGTGGTTTTACTATCATCACCATTGAATTTTTCAAAATCAGGAACACGCCAATTATTGGGGTAAGCTACAGCATCAAAATTAGCAGAATATGGTTTTTGATATAATCTAGAATTACCCATATCAATGCCAAGCTTATCCTGCATCATAGTAGCTAACTCGTCCTTCATCTTATAAAATTCAGCATATAAATTTGAACGAGTTAGATCAGATTGCGTTGTGGCTGTATTTTGAACTGGAACAACATGAGGCATGCTAGTAGAACTTTGCCGCAAATATTGATCATATACATCATTAGGAACCCCACTAGAATTAATGTTTTGATTAGGTATAGGGGGTGATGTATAAGCACGTGTTCTAATGTAAGTAGACCCATTAACAGCCTCTGGATTTCGGTTAGGGACCACCGAAACAGGAGCTGTGACGTGTGGAACAAGCTGCTGTCCAGCCTGAACAGCAGAACCGGTTCCACCGGTTTCTGTAACCGGTGAAACCGGTTTCGCCGAGGCTGGCGAAACATGCGCTGGCGGCGGTACCTGTCCTGGATAAAAATTTGCCGGCATACCATACAGAGGGTTTTCAGGTGCTTTTCCTGGTGTAGCCGACACGCTAGCATGCATATCCTCATGTTGCATAGGTGGTAAATTTTGTGTATAAACAGAAGACTCTACCAATTTACCAATCTTATCTAGTCTACCCGCAAGTGAGCATACTAATTCTTTAGTATGTGAAAACGCAGCACTAAGCTCTTCATTAGATTTAGGAACAGAAGTTTCGGGTGGGTGTATCGTTACCGGAGGGATTTCTTCCACCTTCTGATCCTTCATCATGAACGCCGGCATCATGAAGTCTTGAGTTCTTGTCACCTTGCCGTGGCGATCCTTCTTGAGCCCCATCAAGAATTGAGTCTTGAAGAATTCCTGGGCCGCTTCAAACTTCAGGCGTTCCTCCTTGCTGATCTCCTCAATGGAGGGAACAACAATGTTGTCCTTGTCAAGATCTGAGATAGATCCCATCTGGCTAGGGTTTGAATAATCGGTTATTAAAACCAAGATTTCCAAATTCCCCAGCGGAGTCGCCAAAAATGTGTTGACGCCTGATCTGGTCAACACACCGAGATTGCACTAGAACGTGCGAGATCCGCAACGGATCGATCAACTGCAGCAGGCCCAGGCGAAACCGGTGAAACCGGTTTGAGGATCCGGTGAAACCGGTTCCTCAGGATCTGCTGCGTAGACCTAGGATCGCCGGCCCGGGAGGGACCCCGTCAGGGCAGGCGCGCCTAGGGTTTCTCTGAGATCGGCAGGCCACTCAGAGCGCCGTAAAATGCCGTAGAGACGAAGAACGAACAGAATTAGGGTTGGAAAAGCTAGGGTTTGAAGAATGACAAAAAAGTAAAGGTATATTGATTTGATCGATTGGATAACCCTCAATCGGCCGTGACCCTTCATATTTATAGGGTGGGGAGGTCGTACCCCGCAAGGAAAGTCCTATTACAACTC
>CM014272.1:75749806-75761201 GCA_004135705.1 Alloteropsis semialata | reverse complement strand
TCTGGCTAATGGCTATTCCGACTTGGGCCTGATTTTTAAGGTATGAGTTGGGCCAGTTAAATGCAAATTTCATTATAAACAAAATAAAGGCTCATGGACTAAACTCGGCTTGGTGCACACGCCCACACTTCGCAACGATTCATGCGAGCATTGCAATATCTAAGACCAATTTGCAACATCCTCGATTTTCGTTGCTATATCTAGACCTACTCGCAACACTTTCGTGTTAGCATTGCAATATCTAAGACACATTTGCAACACCATAGTTTTCCGTTGCTATATCCAACGTCTCGATTGCAACGCACTCATTTACGTTTCTATATCTATGACTCTATTGCAACAGACGATAGCACTAATACCAATGGGATATAATCGTTGCAATATGGCCACTTATTGCAATTGTGGCAAAATATCGTTGCAATAACAATAGCAAAATTGCAACAAAACATTATGCGTTGCGATATATCCTATTTATTGCAACAAAAGACAATTTAATCGCAACACAACACATTTCGTTGCAGTAAACCCTTCTAATGCAATGAAAAGCAGAAACCGTCGCAATAACCCTATGTAATGCAACAAAAATAGGCATTGCATCAAAACATCCATGGCATTAGCGCCAAAACGTTGTAATGGTTATACACAACAAGACACATTGCTCTCAAGTGTTTAGCATTTAAAGTTCAAGTTGTGACTGACTACTTTACATTATGGAATATAGACTAGCAATAAAGAACATGCCACAATTAAAATAACTGCAATGCTCTTGAACTTAAGTGAACTTTAGACCTTTATCTTGTTCCATTGTGAAGAGTTTTTTCAAAAAGAAGCATATCTAACATAAGTGAGATTCTCTTACAATAATTCATGGGAACACTCATCTCATCAAGTCGTTCAAGCCTATACTAGATTATTTTCAATCTATTCTACTTATATATGAAAGCAGCAGACTTATGTGGAGCTTGGTAGGTAAAAACAATCCTAGCAAAACATTATATATGAAATATTGTCAAACTAAGAGAAAGATCTATTGGAATTACCGAGACAGTCAAAAAGGCCATGGAATATAAATGCTGGAAAGAGAGAGGGGCGAAACACACACATTTAGATAGGTGGACATGTGCAAATAGCAATTGGATGATCCCGAGGCACAAATAAAGTCCTCATCATCAGATTGCACATGGTTAGAAAATTGAGTATGAAATTGTCTTCAAAACACTTGGAATTTGATGAAGCTAAAAGAGCTAAGGAGCATTTTTTTATTTCTTCTTTTCTTTTCTTTCTTTCCAATATTTTTGTTGACGCTCGTTATATGTACACTTTAGTGCTGTTTAGGTGGTGGTTTTGGACTAATTCATCTATACTATAAGGATCCAAAACAATTGAAAATGGCTCCCACTTTAAAACACACCCATACCCCCTCACATATCCCCGGGTTGAGGCCCACACGTCGGCTCAAGAATGACCATAGTTTTTGGCATTTGGAAAAAATCACGCTTTGTAAAATGTTTCATACTTTTTTCGCTGTTTTTTTTCACCAACGCTTCCCCCTTACCCACCTCGCGTACCCGCGCCAGACCCGCCGCCTCCAATCCCGCGTGTGACCGGCCTCTTTCCTTTTCCACCGCGCCGCCCTTCCTATCCAGCCGTCCTTCCTATCCTAACCTTCCTCCCGAAATCCAGAACCTCCTGCGGATACAAAAAAAGATTTGTTCGCGGAAGGAAGGGGAAAAGCCGAAATCTCTGGCCGTTGTTAGGATTCGTTGACACCTACCTCGCGGTACTGGGGCTTCTCGGGGAGGTTGGCGACGCGGCCGGACCGGCGGAGCGGCTCCGCTGCGGCGTCCCGCGGCGCCGGCGCCTTCCGCTTCTTGGCCTGCAGGGACGCCGACGGGGATCAGGAGAATCCACCCAGCCAAAGCAGCATCGAGCAGGACAAGAAACAAACAGGGGCCATTGACCAAGAAATCGGGAGTTCGGGACCCACCGGCGAGGGCTTGACGGCGGCGGCGGCGGCCTCCCTGACGGCGGCGGAGAGGTGGTGGAGCAGGAGCTCCTCCAGCTAGCGCTTGTTGGCCTCCACCTGCCTGCGCCGCTGCTCCTCGTACGACACCGCCTCGGCCTCCGCCACCGTCTCCTTCCTCGCGTGACCGGCCTCTTACCTTTTCCACCGCGCCGCCCTTCCTAACCCGCCGTCTCCCCGTTCCATCGCCTCTCCTGGATTTCTTCTCCTGGTCCTCTCCGTCGGGAACTCTTCAGCGTGCTAAATACCACCAGGTCAGTATAGTGCCCATAGTAGAGACATCGTACTCATCCTGGTCCTCTCCGTCCTCACCCCCGATGATTTTTTTTAGCAGGAACCAGGAAGTAGGTCATTGTCACGATGTCTGAACGATCCGTTCTTGGTGATATCACTAATACCTCAGGAACATCACTAAAGAGATCAAGGCCAAGATCAAGGCCAATACCGGATGTTTCCAATGCTGTTGGTTCGTTTTCTGAAATGTTCTTTGGATCCATTTTCCTTTGTTCATGTATTCACACAGATTTATTTTGTCGTCAAGGTTCTGAGAATGAAGATCCACTAGAGCGCGCGCGTCGTAAACGTAGAGAGAAATACGCCAGTTTACCTGAGGAAGAAAAAGAAAGGAGGCGTGCCCAATGTCGGGAGTATTACCAGCGTCGCAAATCTGCAAACACGGCGTCCGAAACCGTTGCACAATCTGGTACGATTGGTTTTATTTACGCTGATGTCCTTTTTATGCATGGTTTGACTTATAAAAATATCTGTAATCAGGACCTGTGGATCCACATGCTCGGGACAATGACTGTGATGACTGGCTTCATAGGAACGATCAGTTCCCTTTTAGTCCCGCATGTGGTAATGATGCATTCGCCGCCACTGCTGGAACATCAATTAGCACATTGGATGTCATTCCAGATGAAACCCATCGTGGGTGCAGGATAGATTCAACAATGACTCCTGAAACTCCGTGTGTAACCTTGAGAGACGGTACAGACTCTGCTGAGGCTGATAAAGAGAAAAAACGTGCATATGAGAGAGAGTGCTATCGTCGCCGGAAAACTCAGAATACTCCCTTCGTTAGTCCATCTATTACAGGGATGTCAACCCTAGGTGGTCTTTATGGTAATATCTTTTATTATTTATTTTTTAATTTTTTTACAGATGTACTTGTTATTTAAATATATTGGAATTGTCTTTATTGGACATGTTTAGATGCATTGGATGATGACAACATATCGCCGGAGGAGAAACGGCGTGTGTGGTGCAGGGAGAGATATGCCAAAATCCCTGACCTTATTAAACAGGACATGATTGGAAAGTATTCTAATTCTAGAAAATTAAAAAAAAGCTTCTGCACAAGGTATTTTTTTATTGAAACTGTTGTTTTACGCATAATTCAAACTGCTTCGTTAGGCTGCATAATATAGCTTGTCACTGACAGGGACTCCGGTTGCAACTGTGACCTCAGCTGTTATGGGTCCAACAACTAGAAGCAACACCAGAGGTAGGTTTTGTATCACATGTCATTGTGCTATCTGCATACTTTATGTGGGCCCTGATGTAATAGCATTGAACTCGAATTGTAGGTAATAACCATGGGACCGATGCTGGGGTGTGGGAACCTGATGACCCGGACATCGTTATGGATGGTATTGAAGTCTTATGAATTTTTGGTTTTCTATATGTCTATATATACTTTGTTTGCTTCAGTTGTTGACTTGCTTTTACGAAACAGAGGAAGATCTGGATTGCTTACAGCCTGAAACAGAAGTTGATGACATCTACGAGGATGACGAGGCAAGAGTACATCATGAAACTGGTGAGGTTATGTGAAATTTTTATAATTTGACATCTAAATGCACGTGATCCCTTGAGTTATTGGTTTTAATTTTATTTAATATACTGAGTATTTGTTAATGTGTTATTTTGCAAGGTATTTACTATAAGAGCGAGTGGGACCCTGATATTCCGCGTCCGATGGATGATCCGTTTGATAAAGTGTATTGTAACTTGCCAAAGGATCACTTTGTACTGCGCAAAGTTCCTAACTGTGAGTTCTGTGGTGCTAAAAAGTTTCCTGGTGAAGGACCATCTTTCTGCTGTAGGCAAGGAAGAGTGAATATATTCATTCCACCTTTTCCGGCCGAGCTGCGACGCTTGTTCACCAGTCAAACAGACACTGATGCCCTGTATTTCAGGAAAAATATTAGATACTTCAATTCACATTTTGCTTTCACAAGTTTTGGTGCCAGCATTGACCGCCGTCTTGCGAGTGCAGCAGGTACTGGTTTTTTATCATGTTTATACTAAATTATGAACATATATTTCTTATCCGAAGTGTCTGATGAATCTTGTCACTGTTTAGGCACTGGGATTTACACCTTCAAAGTGCATGGTCAAATCTACCACAAGATGGATCAGATTGTTCCCGGTATAAAGGGTCCAAGACACATGCAGCTGTATTTTTATGATACAGATGAATCACTCACCCACCGAACCACCAGGTCTCCCCATCTTGATGTCAGTGTTATTAGAACTGTGTTGGGAGAGTTGCAGTCCAATCCATATGTGCATGTGCTTAAGAATTTGGGTCAGGTGTCCAATCTAGATCAGTACAGGATTGAATTGAACACACATATTTCAGTAGACCAAAGAAGGTATAATGCTCCGGCCATGGAACAGGTTGCCGCTATATGGGTTGATGGAGATGACCAGCAACACAAATTTGAAAGGAGTATAATGATTTATCCAAACTCCGGGCAAGCAAGGTTCATAAGAGCATACCATGGATGCTACGATCCATTGGCCTATCCACTGTTCTATCCCGGTGGAGAAACAGGGTGGGAGGACAAGAGGGTTCTACTGGAACCGGAACCTGTTAAACGATATCCTAGAACAAAGCGGGCTTATGGGAGGCGTGGATTGTCAGGTACCCGCCAGTATCTGAACTTTTATCATCAGGTAGCTTACAGTATGAAAATTATGAGTTCTCATTTTGAACACTTGTTGTGGTTTAGAAAACAGTCAGGTCCCTCGACGAGCGTCGTTGAGGCCACGGCGTGTACAAAACTTCGTAATAGATCAAAGTGACGCTGCTGTCGAGGCTGGTGGCGATGAAGCAGACGACGAGGAAACTGGCGATGCTGGCGATGGAGGTTCGTATTTGTATAATTAAAAATCATCAAGTGTTAATCTATACATTATAGTCTATAATTTTATACGTTTATTGTAGAGAGTGTGCGATCCCGGCTACATGTAAGCGCGCGGGAGTACTATTGCTACCTTATGCAGATTCGTCATGGCGTGTTCGTGATTATGTTCTATGGTGGTCGACTTTTCCAACAGTGGTTGGTTGATGTATATATCAAGGTGGAATCAATGCGTCTAGATTGGTTTTCTAAACCAGAGAATCAAGCTTTAATCAGAGCTGATTTGTATCAGGTAACAATTTTGGTCTCATACGATCATCGCCAGTTTCCATAGAATAAGAATAATTGTTTAATTGGAGATCTAATGTATAATTTATTCAGGGCATTGTTGATTCTCTTGTCGTTGGAGAGGTTCGTGCTTCACGGACTGGAAAGAGAATTGTCCTGTCCAAGAGCTTTCCTGGTAGTGATCGTGATGTCCATGCGAGATTTATGGATGGTATGGCTTTGGTAGCTCAATATGGTCGGCCTGACTACTTTGTTACCATGACATGCAATCCATACTGGCCCGAGATAATGGAGGAGTTGTTGCCAGGGCAGACACCTCAAGATAGGCCTGATGTCGTGGCTAGGGTTTATCGCGCGAAACTCCTTGACCTGCATGATTTCCTCATAACCAAGGGTTACTTTGGAAAGGTTGCAGCTTGGGCACATGTTACTGAGTTTCAGAAAAGGGGTCTTCCACATGAACATTTCTTGTTGATAATGGATAGAAGTGCCAAGCTCAATGGGCCTGATGATTATGATAGGCACATATCAGCAGAGATACCAGATCAGAAGAAATATCCCGTCCTATTTCAGCTGGTTTGCAAACATATGATGCATGGACCTTGTGGCATTTTAAATACAAAGTGTGGCTGCATGGTTAATGGTCAATGTCGGTTTAAATATCCACGGAAGTTCTGTGACGCCACACAGCAAGGGAGAGATGCATATCCTATCTATAGGAGGCGGGAAAATGGACATCGGGTTTACATCCGAAAAAAATGGCTTGACAACAGATGGGTTGTGCCTTATAACCCAACACTGTTGATGCGGTACAACTGTCACATAAATGTTGAGGTCTGTTCCAGTATAAAATCAGTGAAGTACTTATACAAATATATCTACAAAGGTGGGGACATGGCTTCTTTTGCTGTGGGCCCTGATGATAACCGAGATATTGAGATCAATGAGATTAAAAATTACAGGAAAGCAAGATGTATTACCGCAAGTGAAGCCGTATACAGATTGTACCGTTTCCCTGTATACGCAATGAATCCAGCTGTTTTGCAAATGCAAGTGCACCTCCCTGGGATGCACATGGTACCTTTCAAAGAGAATGACAGTTTGGAAGATGTTGCAAATCATTCTAAATCACAGAGATCCATGCTTACAGAGTTCTTTAGAATGAACAGTGATGATCCTAAGGCACGTAAACTTCTGTATCGAGAGTTTCCTCAGCGTTATTCATGGAAGAGCAGCAAAAAAAGGTGGGAAGTTAGGAAGAAAAAGTCTTGTCAGATAGGAAGGCTTGTATTTGCAAACCCGGCAGAAGGTGAACGATACTACCTGCGCGTCTTATTGAATCATGTAACGGGTGCCACTTCTTATTTGGATCTCCAAACATGTCGAGGAGTTCAATATCCTACCTTTAGGGCAATTGCTACATATGCATACATTGCTCTGATCTTTATCCCTCATGGCCTTCTGCTTTACCTACACAGCCCCACGAAAAAAAATTCAGTGGAGTGTTTTCCTCGCAATGCTGCCCTCCTTCATGCTCACAGCACACATTTTCACGCACAATACCAGCAACTGCACTGCCCCTGCACTTCTTCGAAATACAAGAAGAGAGGATCTGCACAAACACAAAAGATGCTGGCATTATATTGCACATCAAAAATTTCCATGTTCATACAGACATGGACACACCATACATCTTTTCGGTCAAACTGCAACCCGCAGTGACAGAAAACACCTGGTGTTCTGCCAGGCCACCATCAACCACTGATGTAACCAAAGCACTAGCCTTCCTCAATATAGCCAGACTAACGCTAACATAGGTAAGACGAGCCACTCGGTGCTAAGCTAGCCGATGTTCAAGCCTTCAAAAGATCTTCGTATGTACAGTCCATTTCCTACGGTGTAACACTGCTGCCATGAGTCCATTTCCAAGGCACCGACGACACCTGACCAATCGAAGGCCGAGACAGCTTCTTCGGTGGCATTCAGAAAAAGCAGAGCCGGTTCAGCATCAATGCTCCCTGCGTCACCTCCGTCGGCCAAGCGCAGGTGCATCGTCATGGCACTGGCAACATCTGCCGTTTCGTTCCCCTGCTTCCCAATCCAAAGCAAATGAACCAATAGAATCCAAGAGATGAGAGAAACCACGGATGGCCGAACGCTTAGAGCAAGGTTAATAGAACCGCCCGCTGCCAGCTGTAACAGAAGCCATGTCACTCGAACAGGGAGAGTGCTGGTGGTGGACCCCACAATCTTTTATTGCTTTTCAAATTTACGGCAGTGACGGGAGCCAATGAGAGACCATGCAGCGTTGAAACAGAGCATCTCGCTCGCTTTCCGCCAGCGTTGTGTGAGTCGCCCGCTTTCTTCTCTTTCCTCCTTTCTCTCTCTCCCACGTTGGATTGTGCTGATGTGGCTGTGCATTTCACCGAGTGAGCTGGCTTTATTATACTTTTACCAGTCGGCGCACCTTCCTTGGCCACCTTCCTTGGCCGCGGCAACGGATCGGTGCCGCCACCCCTTTTCGTCCCAGCCATGGCCAGACCAGAGAAGCCGATGCCTTCGCCGAACTGAATGTCCGATGCATACGAGGAACTCATCTACCAACACACAGAAACAGATCGCACCTCCAGACTGTAAACAATATAGCACAACTCACGCCGAATCCACAGTGCGGCCACTGTTGCCGGCAGCAACTACGATGAAACGCCCAAACAAAATGGCCCAGCCGACCAAATCAACCCAGACTGCGGCCCACAAAAACAACCCAGATACGGGCGCAGCGAAGCGCGCCAGGCCCACCTAGTGTTATACATGTGAGGGTGAGGTCTGCTTGAGGCATTAGTATTATATTGACAGCAAAGCTAGTAAACGAAGACCTGCATTAACTCTTAACTGCATGTTTGAAGGTCAACGCAGGCATCCTCTGATCACCCAAACAATTCATTCCTCTTGGGTGTTGACATTGCAGAGGTGACCTCGGGGTTTTCATGACGACCTTGACAAATTAGGGTGTGGACTTCAGAACTATCATGTTAAGGCATACAGCTCACAGGCTTGATTAATTAGTGCAATGCATGCTGTATTAGTAGCAAGGGATCTTGACCTCTGTATCCACTTGCAGTAGTCGGATCAAAGTGAACAGGAGGAAGGCAGATGGTCTGGTTCACCTTAGGAAGACAGGAGGATGACAGCTTCTTCTTTTAGGTGGCTTTAAGCCCCTGTAAATTCCCTTTTTATTTTTATATTAATTTATATTAATATATTTCTACCACAGCAGGGTTTCTCCCGTACTACCGTTCTTGCTCATAAAAATAAAGAGAAACGGAAGACATGTTTAATTTTTTTTCTTTGCTCTTTTGCAGCTCGCGATCACGATCAGGACGTGGTCGATTACGGTGCTACTAGAAATGGGCCAGTCCCTGCCCCTGGTCAGCCAGTCGGTGAGGCCTGCTCCATGCCCCTGCGGCCCTGCGAGACAGCCAGAGGCCCTCACATGTATAACATGTGAGGCAGTGAGGGTGAGGCCTGCTTGAGTGCCTGCCTGAGATCGAGCGGGCCTTCGGCCACCTCGACTACGAGTTCAACCACCAGCAGTCCGAGCATGCCCGGTCGCCTGAGACATGCAGATTATATTGAAATCCACTAATCCAGTTGTGCATGCATATTCTACTTCATGGCCTGCTCAGCTTTAGCAGGAAGTTACTGCTGGGTATACAGACTCCATAGGCGTTGTATACGTGTACGAATCTTTTGCCAAGGTTATTTTTATCACAGTTTTTTTTTATTTTTGTACGCTGCCTGATCCTCCGAGCTTTGCTCAGCCATCATTCTAGAGAAGCGTAGCAATAATCAACCAGTCCATTCTGGTTGATGCTTTCTTATAAGGGAACTTTTATTTATTTCTATAAGTTTTTATATCCTAGATGATACAAGAACTTAAAACATTCCCGGCCTTTATATAAGTAGAATATACATAGCAAAGAAAAAGAGACAAAAATATGCACTATAAAGACTACCAATCCGAAAACTTGGCTGGCCGCCACTTATGTATCTAGCTAGTCCAATTCGAAAATCAAGAATCAAAATTAATAATGAAAAATTAAAATCGAGAAATGTATTGTAAGTCCGGATGTGGCAGAGAGCTGGCCCTGTAAATATCTTTTGTGGATTCGGCTTCCTCTCAAACCCGGTGCCGGAAATTCGTTTGCGATTTGCGAGTCCGGTTGATGTTGAGGCACCATGTCTACAAAAGACTTTTGTAAGACCGAATTACTTAGGGCCTGTTTAGATTGGAAAGAAAGTTTGTGAAAGAAAGTTTTCAATTCTAAATCGAAGATTAGAAGGACTAAACATGATCTAATTATAAAACTAAATACACGGATGGACGGGAAATCGCGAGACGAATCTATTAAGCCTAATTAATCCGTCATTAGAGATTGTTTATTGTAGCACGACGTTGTCTAATCATGGCGAAATTAGGCTCATTAGATTCGTCTCGCAAAGTTACCGGGGGGTTATGGAATGGGTTTTGTCATTAACACACGTTTAATACTCCATGCATGTAAGATTCCCTTTGATGAATAGTGAAGTTTCAGGGTGAAAGAAAGTTTCACCCTGAACTAAACAGGGCCTTAGAACATCTGGAGCTAGAAAACTTCGTCCAGGACCGGGCCTCTATAGCAGCCGGAGCTAGAAAAGTTTTTCCAGAACCAGGTCTCTATAGTAGCCGGAGCTAGAAAAGTTTTTCCAGAACCAGGTCTCTATAGTAGTCGGAGCTAGAAAAGTTTTTCCAGGACCAAGGTCTCTATAGTAGCCGGACCTAAAAAAACATCCTCTAGGTCCAGCTTGATTATGTTCTTCGGTACTATAAATAGTTTTATAGGGCCGGTTGCTTAACTGAACCTAGATATCGTCTATTTCTACAAACGTTTACATGGCCCCGATTGGGAAGCCCGGTCCTGGAAACGTGTTTTGAATGGCGCCGGTAATGCTTTCTGGAGTAGTGTAGATAAAAGAAATATTTGGTCACATGTTGCTGAGATGCCACTGCAACAAAAAACTATGAAGCTACGCAGACTGAATAAATAACATGCAAATGAGAAGGAAAAGTTTTCCTTTTCAAAACCAATGCAAATCATTTTTCATAGCCATAGCCACTAATAACAATTATAGTGGGTTAGGCCCGTCCTTCATCATACATAATTTTCTTTACCAAGTCTCGCAGAAATTGAACCGATTCCAAGTTCGGCATGTTTGGTTGGAGTCCTGGTTGAGTTGCGGTAAAAAGTGCTGCCTCATGGTTCATTGGAAAGTTGATGATTTTTGCCTCGCCAAACAAGTTTGATGAATGCGTGTTTGGTTGGAGGCCTGTGCCTGAGAACGCTAATGAAAGAGAGAAAACATTTTTTAATAGCAATACAAGTTTAATGCACACTATTATAGTCTATTTATGTAAATAAATGGTTTAGATATCTTTTAGTTAACATAATTATTAAAAATTAAAATTTTTGAAGTAAAGAGAACACACAGAATAAACAAGATTTGTTACGTTACCGATTCTTCGATTGGTTGAAGGGAAAATAGAATAAGAAAAGAAATCAACCAGAAAAAAAAAGACAAAGAAGCCTCCATGTGATCATTTTTCACTACCGATCAACCAGCTAATCAAAGTAATTAGGCCAGGCAACACCCCTTGCCGGAGCCAGGCGCTCAATTTTGGTGGCCTGGGCAAGGACGGACCTGCGCTGTCTAGAACTGCAACCAAATACATCACAAGCAACATACTGGCAATGTTTTCAAATGTGCTCCAGACCTTGAACCAAATAAGCCCTTATTGCGTCGTTCCAAAGCGGCCTCCCTCGTCCCTCCCCCGTTTCTCCCCACTCTTTCTTGCCCTTGCAATTAATTCAACTCACACATATTCACGTCATAT
>CM014272.1:75697527-75739268 GCA_004135705.1 Alloteropsis semialata | reverse complement strand
ATGGTATGGAGCGGCGCCGTTGTGCCGAGCCATCGAACAGCCAGGGAGCTGGCTCCATGCCCCCACCAACACGGCAAAATTACAAGAGAGCAGCGAGGCATGGAGGCAACAAGGCACCTCCGTCATCGCCGACCAGGCACTCTCCACCTCCTGATGACGATGACTTCATGCCACCGAAGAAGCGGGCACGGACTTCGCCAAGCAAAACACCCGCCGCTGCTCCCAGTCGTCCGACGAGATCGTCTCCCCGGTTGGCAACATCCAGCGGGCGTTTGCCCCCTCGCCGCGCTGACAGAGCTGCCACATCTACTGCACCCAGTGGCAAACGTCGTTCCGTTAGATTTCAGGTTGGTAAAAAACATGCAGTTCATGCTTTCTTATGTCGCGCTCTGATATGATGTGAAAATTATGATGGGTAATGTCCTCCAGGATTTAATTTCTATGATTTTCATGCATGATATTTATGGCTGGTATTGCAAGGTGCTAGTTGATGAAAGCATACAGTAGGTGTAGTTATCAGTGCACTTGAAATTGATTTTGTACCTTATATGCACTGGAGGTTGTTATGCATCTAGTTCTGTGCTTTAGTGGAGTTTGTAGCTATATTCCTGTTTTCAATTTTGGTGATTTGGTTGCATACATACTGTTTAGAGGATTACATGCCCATTCAGAAAGATTTCTACACAGCTCGTAGTTGCGGTCCCTCTCTCTATGTAGTCATATAGATGTTTGTAATTTAGCATAGATACCTGCAAGATTTATATGCTATGAGAGCATCTATTGTACAGAAAAGAAAGCTACCTGGTATGAAAACCAAGAGCCGTTCAGTTAAATTCTAGCATGGTTAAATATTTATAATTTTTTCCATAGATTTCATGATGTATTGAGGGAAAATAATTAATGTCCGGCTTACTCTTCCATGTTGTCTGTGGCTGCAGGATCAAGACGGGCAGCAAGAAAAAGTCCGCCCAGAGCAACCTAGAGTCAGAACACCATCTGGGGCACCAGAGGAAGCATCTGCAAATAAGGTCAAATATTTAGTACAATGTTTACGCCCTTAAAACATGGTTTATATGCTTTGTGTGCGCTATTTTTAGTTTCTCGTTGGCAATCTTAGCTTTGTCCTTTTGTTTCAAAATCGCATATATAGAATTAGCAGATGTACTAATTGCACCAAAAGATCTGTGCCAGTTCACACGCATTAAGGAACCACCTTATATAGTCTTTTTCTGAACCCAGTGTATTTTGTTTCGCCATGTTTCACACGATTATATGTAAGGTTATATCATGTTTTTATGCCCAGTGACATATACATCTATACTCGACTGCAATAGATTGTTTTGCCCTCTTGTTTTGTCTCCATTTCAAATAATAACTATGCCACTGCACATAAGATTTCTATTAACTGAAATTATCCATTCCCTGCTGAAAAGAATATCTATGCCACTGCACATAAGTATTTATGACCTGAATTCAACATTTTTTTCAAATGCAGGTTCAGAAACTGAATATCCGCTGCAACCCATTGCTTGTCCTAATGACCTTTTGGGCAATGACCGATGGTCAGAGGAAATATATTGCTGACAAAGGTTCCAGCTCTTTGATGGAAATGGAAACAGATGCCATTGAAAGTAGGGACCTTCTTCGGTGGATATTGGACCGCACAAACCCAAAGGATATGACCATCAATGCTGGACCAGGGAAGACGTTGAAGATAACGAAGGCTGTTGTGCGCAAGGTTCTTGGCCTTCCTAGTGCTGGTTTATCTGTTGATCATTTTGACTATCATGAGGCAGTTAGGGAAGCTATTGCAGTCAGGTCTCAGCTTGGCCTAGGTTCCACCCCTCTAACTGTCCCCATATTGGTCGAGCGCATTGTCAATGGTGGGGAAGATGACCTGACGATGAGATGTTTCTTTATGGTGCTATTTAATCGTTTGTTGTTGCCAAGTGCGAGTTGGGACATCACCAACAGACAGCTGATGTATACAAGAAACCTAGACAGATTTGCTGGAATTGATTGGTGCCAGGTCATATATGCTGAGATCTGCCACGCAGTTGAGAAGTGGCATGAACGTGACCTGACCCAGACGACAGCTACAGTTTATGGATGCTGCATTGTCCCACTGGTAAGTACTTTCCATATAATGCCATTTTATATGCTAGTTTCAATTAGTTTTTATGCCTGTTCCTTTTTGATGCCCAAATTATATCTGACAACATCCGTTTACACTCCCAACAGCTGTTTTACTTGGATAATCTGGACAGCCCACATGCTCCGCATGACAAATTTGGCACCCCGCGGATCAAGTTCTTCAATTCCGATACAATAGATCAATTGGCCAAAGCTGATAGGAAGGGACGCAGCCATGGGGTAGAGAAGTACGGCCGTTGTGATGTAAGACTCTCCATCTTACTTACTCACTCACCATGTGCTGCTATTTTTGTATGCTGCCATTCTGCTATCTGATATTTACGCTTCTGACTTCATGCTTCTACATGCTATACAATTTAGGAGCTGGACACAAACCTGCTATGCTACTGAGCAGGAACACGCGGCTCCTGGTCAGTCTTGTGCTATATATATTCCGCGCATCAAAGATTTACTAGAGAATAAGTTGAGGAATGTTCCACGCCGAAGCCGGTTACGTTTCAAAGATCTTTTTGAAAAGTATGATGATGAGATGGCGAAGGTTTGTGAATCGATGGAGCAGGCTAGAGAGAAGCTAGTCACGAAGCAGCTCCAGCTTGCTGACGCATTTTCTGAAATGATTGATGAAATGCTCCGTGCTAATGAAGAAGATTCTGAACCTGAAGATCCAAACGGTGGCGGTCATGATTCTGACGGTGGTGATGATCCAGATGGAGGAAACAATGCACCTGGCACCAGTGGCGGAGATGCACCGGGCACCAGCGGTGGAGATGATACCGTTCATGATGAGTTGCCACATCAGCCCGAAGGTAAGCTATATATTCCTGTTACATAACAGTTACACATCTATATCATCATATAAACTGCGCACCTGATGTGTAAATACTCGGCTCAGCTGGGGATGATCAACAAGATCGAACGGATGGAGAGAATTAGCAGAACCAGAGTAATGAACTTCATGAGCAAAACAGTTCCAGCCAAGGGTTCTCCAACCTCGAATCTCTGGATGCCAATAAATGTGACCAAAGAAACAATTTGAGGGATGAAGGTATCACTAAACATCATTTTTACTCTCTCTCAGTGGTACATATCTATTCATCTAGTAAGGACCTGCCAAAATCATAGTTGCTACATGCACTGTATGCTTTTTTCAAGGCACATATATATATATGTGATATCATCTATGTGTTTCTACTCCCAACATCACTGTCATCTATACATGCTAAATTCCTTATGTTCGTATATATGTAGACACACATCTTGATGATTGGGTTGTTATGCTAGTTCTTTAAGACATATACACCGTTTAGGTTTAGTAGATATTTATACTGGTTTTATATGGTTTCTATGCCTGTCACAATTTCAGATGTATGTTCTCCTCCGTTCATAAACCTTCCTCATCCTGATGACCTGTCAGACAGTCAGATTGAGCAAATAAACAATTACCTGTACCAACGACAAAATGAAATTATAGTGGAAATAATGGACCATATTTGTCCACCAGAGGATGAGAACAAGCAGAGTTGCCCACCAGAGGAGGAGAACAAGCAAAGTTGCCCACCAGAGGAGGAGCAGTATCATTTCAATGAAGATGTTCTCAACGAGCAGTACTTATCCGACACGCAGGGGACACGTATGTACAAATATTTCTTCACCTTGATGGCTTACATTCGTTTGTTAAACTTTTGTCCCCCATGCTCATATTTCTACTTTTTGAGCAGCCTCTCGATTCCTCAATATGCACCAACATGGAGAACACACCAGCATGCCAACCTCCATCTTAGATGGCAACCAGCGAGCCACTATGGAGATGGTCAACGTGTGCAACATGGTTTATGCTCGGATGTACGTCGATGATGATGAACATCATGTATGTACGGTTAGTTGCCATCATCCATCATGTTAACCAAGCTGTTTTTTATGCTAGTTCTTTAAGACATATCCACCGTTTAGGTTTAGTCGATATTTATACTGATTATATATGGTTTCTATGTCTGTCACAATTTCAGATGTCTGTTCTCCTCCAAGCTTCATGTTTCAGTTTCAATTCTTTAACCAAGTTGTTTTTTATGCAGTCCACAAAAGACTTCGTCTACTAGCTGACAGGCTGGCTAGCCCTCGTCGTCGTCGGAGGTCTTGGAGGCCGCCGCCTCGGCGAGCATCTTCTGGATCCGCTGCATCGTCTCCGCCTCGATGTTCCGTTCCGCGCGGTCCTTGTTGTACGTCTCGAAGAACTCCTTGTTCTCCTTCTCCAGCTCCTTCCACACTGCATGCGCATACATGCATATGGGGGAATAATTCTCAAATCACATGAAATGACAGAGCAGGAAGAGAAGCACACAAAGTGTGCACACAGCTAGCCATGATCGACAGCATGTCAGCATGAACTGATGAATGGACCTTGCAAGATGTAATATATCGGGCGATTGAAGCAAAAGCAGCATGCATGAACAAAAACTAAAGGATCGTGTGCGGTATGACGGTGGTGTGCAGTACCGGTGGAGGTGACGACAGGGTTGACGTTGGCATGCTTCTCCAGCGCGTCCATGCACTCTTCCTTGTTCAGGTTGAAGCAGATGCACTTCTCTATCAGATGGTGAACCTGAACCAGCATGACAAAAACAGCCAAACCTATCATTTGATGTTTCCATATGCATGTATACGGCAATGATATAGAGGAAAGTATTTATATATATAGCAAACACATACCATTCTGATGTAAGATGCCGAGGATGAGGAATCTCCCATGGTAGTGCACCACCAGCTAGGGCTAGCTTCGAAGAAATTGAAGCTTCGGTGCTGCTAGCCTGCCGGAGAGAGTAGTGTAGAAGAAGACCGTACCGGCGGCCTGTGCTGTGTCACTGTGTGTGTGTGTGTGTTTGCAAGCTGCAACACGACCACCGGCGAGGCGATAGAAATAGGGGAATGGGGGGAGGGGGACGTGGAGCATGCCACGTGGGCACCGCCTCCTCATTGGCCGGGAGGTGGCCGGGGAGATTTTTCCGGGCCCACACCTCGCTCTCAGTCTCTGATCAGCTCTAGCCTGCTTTTCTGTGGCTGGAGCGTGTGGGCGGCCGAGCCGGCGAGCTTTGCATGGACGGCCAGTCGGCCAGCTAAGCGGAATATAATTCACTGTGCTTGGGCCGTCGTGTTTTGTCGTCTTGCATTGCTCGCTGGACTAGTCTTTTACTTTTACACGACGTTGAGTGGGTGCTTGCCTTTTCATGCATTCTATCTGCTGAAAGACGTACGATGGACGTTTAATTTTGTGCATTATTTCTTCAGATGTAACAAAAGAATTAGCTTTAATTTTCCAGTCCTTGTATATTCTGTGGCCAGCTTTTGTTGCCACTTTTTTTCCTTTGGTAATTCATACGTACATTGCTGCAAAACTGCAGTTATTTCCCTTGAAATTTGCAAAAAAATCTACTTAACCCCCAAGTTAGAACCAAGTATATGTTGAACCTAGATCTAAGAGGTCGATGGGTTTTGAAGGACGGTGTGCTATATCGTAGCATTGCTCAAGACCACAACCTCAATGTATAAGATACCTCTGTTTAGTTGTGGTGAGAAACTTTACGAAATTTACTGTAGCGATTTTAAATCAAAGATTAGAAGGACTAAATATGATCTAATTATAAAACTAATTACACGGATGGACGAAAAATCGCAAGACGAATCTATTAAGCCTAATTAATCCGTTATTAGAGATTGTTTACTGTAGCATGACATTATCTAATCATGGTCTAATTAGGCTTAATAGATTCATCTCACAATTTCACCGAGGGTTATGAAATGAGTTTTGTCAGTTATCCACATTTAATACTCCTAATTAGTATCAAAGATTCAAATTTACTGTAGCGATGAAAAAAGTTGGCGAACTAAACAGGGCCTAACTGTGGACCCATTTATGATTGCAAAACTTTATAATATAATGCATGGACTTTAAATTTTCAAAGTTTTTGGTTATGAATTATTTAATATGTGTTGGGTTTGAATATTTGAGCATGATATATACGTTGGTAGATTTGTCTTAAAAGTTAGTTTCACAAAAGTATATTGCTTTTGCTATACTTACAAACATAAAATAATTAAATATCTAAAGCAATACTTATCTGTTAGCAATTTGCTCAACTTGAATCGAAAGTCTTTAAATCTGTTTATGATGCACATACGTATGAGTATATATCCAAATATCAGTACTCATTACAGAGAATAGAGTTTACATATAATTATATTGTATAACCATCACGTTCCATGCAGTGTCTCGTTTTATACATGCGCATGCCTTTTTTTTTTCCTTCTTTGAGATGGGTCTTGTTTATATACGCATGCTATGTAAATTAAATGAGGTACATACAATAGCGACACAACAGAATGTATGATACTGTAGAGAGCTCAATTAACGCATTTCCGGGCCGTGTTCGGTTCGGGGGACAAAAAATTGTCCCCAAGAAATCTTGCATGCATGGAGTACTAAATGAAGTCTATTTACAAAACCTTTTCACAGATGAGTGCAACTTTACGCGATGAATCTAACGAGCCTAATTAATCCATGTTTTGCTACAGTAATCATTCTCTAATCGTGCGGTCAAAGGCCTCATTAGATTCGTCTCGCGAATTTATTAAGGGGTTGTGGAGGTAGTTTTGTAAACTGACTTTATTTAATACCTCTAATTAATGGTCAAAGTAGGGTGCAAAAATTTGTCTCTCCATCTGAACACGGCCACAGTGTCACGGGTAGCACAAATCAGCTCATGAGAATTTATTCGCCAAAAGAAAAAAAAACAAGAAGAATCAGCTGATGCAGTGCATGTAGTGGGCGCCCTCGGGTTTAGCATTATAGGATGGTCCACTCCGTACCTAGGCTAGATCTAGCAATGGCGTAAGAACCACATGTGGTCAAGGCGTACGTACAGGGAAGAGCCGAATCATACTCTGTGTGCAGATATCATGGCCCATATGCCATATGCAGTGACCAACGATCAAGTCCCATAAGATTGCGTGGTGGCCCATGTAACCAAAATTTGGCCAATCGCTGTCCCAAGCCGATGTATCCACGATCTATAAGGAGGAACCAAGGTAATGGCCCCATTTATCTGTCATAGAGCATGCAGCCAGGAGCTGTATCTTATATATTAGTTACATGTCACTTGAAACACATGTATATAGACACATATATACTCCCTTTGTTCTAAATTATAATTTGTTTGCCTTTTTTACCCCAAGTTTGATGTTTGTCTTATTCAAATTTTTTTTGCAAATATAATCAAATTTAAGTCATTGTTGAAGAAATTTTATTAATAAAGCAAGAACAACAAAAGATGTGATATTTTGCATAATTTTTTGAATAAGACGAGCGGTCAAACTTTGGGTCAAAAAAGTCAAACAAATTATAATTTAAAACGGAGGGATTATGTCACAAGAATTAATGTGTTGACCAAGTATAGGGTCTGTACACAAAAGATCGCAAGACTTCTGTAGGAAAAAAAAGCATAGCTAAATAGTTAACGGGGTGGATTTACCCTCTAATAACCACCAGGGATCAAACCCCAAGTTTAACGACATGCGTATGTCTCGTGATACGGCTATTTATTTACATACCCGTCGACAACGAGGCACATATAATGACTTCGTGCCCAGTCCTCTCAGATGTGCTCATAAGGTTAGAGTTTGTGTGCATGTATTAATTGGTGAGTGTACGTGCGTATGTGAGCTCTGGGTCTGTACTGGTGTTGGAAAAAAAAAATTCAAGTTGTCCATAGTGACTTTGCCAATCTAAGATAAGAGTTAACGGTTCCATTTTCCTTCATATGTGTGATGTGCCTATTTCTAAAAGAAAATGATTCCAACATTTGTGGTCAACACATACGTTGGTGGAAACCGAGAGTATGATACACATGCTACTCATTAATCATTATGGTCCAAATCCTATTGCTCGCGGAATAGATACACTTGTGTATACATGAGTGAATAAGTATCCGATTGCATCATTATCATTATTATTATTATGTGAGTGAATAAGTATTCGATCTCCCTTTCTTTAGTTCTCAAAAGCGAAAATGGACTCATCAACCGCGCGTTGATGTTGACCAACACGCATTTTCAGGAAAAATCCCAAGTCACAAAATTTCCCACAGAAATAAGAAGGTAACAATATAAATGTACACATGCCAAAGAAAAATACCACGGAGTAGAATTGTTGCTCCGTCTTGATCGACGCAAATCGTCTACTGGCCGAAAAATAATTAGACAGCGAATTTACTTGGTTAGGAGCGGTCCTGAGCTCCTGATGACCACTGTTGCTCGAAAGCAATGTACGGAAGGTAATCCACGCTTTTATCGCGTCGGGCATGGCCAGCTCTCCCGGCCACGTGACGTGGCACTGTCTGATTGGTTCCCTAAATTTCATAGGGGAATCAGGCCAGTGACCCGCGACACAGTACAGGAGCAATGTACCATCCGCTTGGAAATGGGCACCTAGCTACTTGGCTGGTTCCCATAGATTCGATTCACACAGTGATCGACAAGAATTAACACACACTTGTTCTTCGTTATATTATTTTTGGTAAAGCTCGTGTTTGTCTCCAAGTTCAATCTTAACACCTAATATAACTATATTTTGGCCTTCTATCCAGTGGATTTTCTATATATGCCCGCATATGCCTCATGTGTACAGGCTGGGATGATAATATCGCATTATTTAAAAAATTATGTTCGGAATCAAATTCTAGTAATAAATCCTCATCAGTTCAGTTTTAGAGCCATTGAGCCATCTTGAGGCTTTCCTGATAACTATTATTATATGAGAATTCCGCCAATGGAAGACATTCATCCCACTTGGTGCTATAAGTGAGTACACATGTCTCAGCATATCTTCAACAATTTGATTTACCCGCTCAGTTTGTCCATCAGTCTGAGGATGATAAGCCGAACTTCGAATAAGCTTGGTACCAAGTGAGGCATGCAATTGCTCCCAAAAACGAGCTATAAACTGAGGTCCACGATCAGATATGATTGTCTTGGGAACTCCATGAAGACTTACAATACGGGCAATGTATAGTTCAGCATAATTGACTGACCTATACTTGGTTTTTACGGGAAGAAAATGTGCTGACTTGGTGAGGCGATCTATGATAACCCAAATAGAATCATAGCCCTTTAATGTCTTGGGCAACCCCACAATAAAATCCATACTAATATCTTCCCACTTCCAGGATGGAATGCTCAATGGATGGAGTGGACCAGCGGGTCTAAGGTGGCTAGCTTTTACTCGTTGACAAATGTCACATTCGGACACATATTTAGCAATTTCCCGTTTCATTCTAGTCCACCAGAACCGCTGCTTGAGATCTTGATACATTTTACTGCTTCCAGGGTGGATAGAATAACGGGAGATATGAGCTTCGTCAAGTATTTGCTTTCGGAGTTCAGGGTCTTTAGGTATGACCAAACGGGTCTTAAACCACAGAACACCGGTATTATCAAGATGAAAACAACGCACCCGTTCATCATTTTTAGCAAGCCTCTGCCGAATTTTCTCCATACACACATCATTCTTCTGAGCATGAATAATTTGATCTCGAAGAGTGGGTAATAGGATAATATTATCAAGGGTGCCCTGCAAGATGATTCCTAAATTCAATTTTTCCATTTCGGAACAAAGAGTTTCACTGAGAGTAGTAGCAGATAAACAATTGCAATGAGCCCTACGGCTTAAAGCATCTGCTACCACATTGGCCTTGCCAGGATGATAGTGAATTTCCAGATCATAGTCCTTAATCAATTCTAACCATCGCCTTTGGCGCATATTCAATTCCTGCTGGGTAAAGATATACTTGAGGCTTTTATGATCTGTGTATATATGAACCGAATTACCCAAAAGGTAATGGCGCCAGATTTTCAATGCATGCACCACGGCTGCTAACTCCAGATCATGGGTGGCATAATTCTCCTCGTGGCGCTTGAGTGACCGAGAAGCATAAGCAATTACACGTCGGTCCTGCATCAAGACACAGCCGAGCCCAGTACCCGACGCATCGCAATATACGTCGAAGGGTCGGGTAATGTCCGGCTGGGCCAATACAGGAGCCGTCGTTAAGAGCTTCCTGAGAGTGTGAAAAGCTTGCTCACATTTATCATTCCATTCAAACTTGACATCCTTCTTTAGTAATTCTGTCATGGGCTTTACAATTTTTGAGAATTCTGGGACAAATCGTCGATAGTAACCAGCTAATCCCAGAAAACTTCGAATATCTGAAACTGATTCAGGAGTCTTCCAATCCAACACATCCTGAATCTTCTTAGGGTCAACAGATATACCCTCGGGTGAGATTACATGTCCCAAAAATGGAACCTTATTAATCCAGAATTCACATTTGCTGAACTTTGCATACAACTGATGATCTCGAAGTCGTTGAAGAACAATTCGAAGATGCTCGGCATGTTCTTGTTCATTTTTGGAGTATATCAAAATGTCGTCGAAAAAAACGACAACAAACTTGTCCAATTCCGGCATGAATACCGAATTCATGAGATACATAAAATGAGCTGGAGCATTGGTCAACCCGAAGGACATGACCAAGTACTCATACAGACCATATCGAGTGGAAAAGGCTTTCTTTGGGATATCCTCTGGCCTGATTCTTATTTGGTGATAGCCAGAGCGAAGGTCAATTTTGGAGAAAATCTTGGCACCAGCTAGTTAGTCAAACAGCGTATCAATACGGGGAAGTGGATATTTGTTCTTGATAGTGACTGCATTCAAGGGTCTGTAGTCCACACATAACCGGAGGGTATGATCTTTCTTCTTAACAAATAATGCGGGGCATCCCCAAGGTGAAGTGCTTGGACGAATAAAGCCCTTATCGAGCATTTCTTGTAACTGAATTTTCAGTTCAGCTAGCTCATTAGGAGCCATACGGTATGGTCTTCTAGAAATGGGTGCTGTGCCTGGTTGTAACTCAATGACAAATTCAACATCTCGCTCGGGTGGCAAGCCGGGCAAGTCATCAGGAAATACATCCGGATACTCACATACCACCGGGATATCTTTTACAGATTTGCCTTCCGTGTGGTTCACCGTGTGATTTGAGATCTCATGATTAGCAAGATGTATTTCTAAAGATCCATGTGCTGGCGAATTTATGTGAACGGTTCGTGCGGAAGTATCTAAAAGAACCCCATGTAATTTCATCCAGTTCATACCCAGAATAATATCAATCCCTTGAGATGGAAGTATGACAAGTGGAATGGAAAAGATATGGCCATCTAGGTTAAAAGGTATAGGTTTTGTCATTTGGTTTGTGAAAATTTGTCCTCCCGGGGAAAAGATCTTGTAAGGATTCTTTAGATAATTTACTGGCAACTGGTGTCTAATTACACAGTCTTTACTGATAAAAGTATGTGATGCACCAGAATCAAATAACACTCTAACTGACTGACCATTAATGAAAAACATACCCGTCATTACTGGTGCCCCTTCAGGAACCTCCTCAAGCTGGGTGTAGTTCACATTACCAGGTTTGAAATGAGCTATTTTCTTCTTTGGGTGCAGCTGGTTAGAATTCTGGCCTTGCTTGGGTGGCACAGGACACTCCCGAGAAAAATGACCAAGTTGACCACAGTTATAGCAGGGAAAGGAATTGGGGCGATTGCCCGTAGTCTGGACTGGTGCCTTCTGCACATTCTGCTGAGTAGGAGGTCTAAATGAACCTTGCTGCTGGTACTGGGGTTGAGGTGGCCTGTTGACATTCTGCTGCATGGGCGGCCTAAACACTGGCCGATGCTGAGGTGGCCTGTACACCTGCTGATGCTGATATGGTGCGCGCGGCGGTCCCGTCTGAACCAAACGGAACCTCTGCTGAGCATTGCTAGAAGATCCCACAGCAGGCGCCTTCCGCTTCTTATCAGCCTTGTGAGCTAAGTGGGCGTCCTCTTGAATGATAGCCCCATTAACTAGCTCACTAAAGCTGTCAAACTTGAACATGGCCAAACGATCGTGAAGTTTACTGTTAAGACCTTGCCTGAAGCATGCCTGTTTCTTCTTATCAGAATCAACATGATATCCTGCATATTGGGACAGATTATTGAAGGCTTGGGCATACTGCACCACATTATGAGTACCCTGCTTTAATGCTAAAAACTCGGACAATTTCCTTTGCATAACACCAGCAGGGATATGATGAGCTCGGAATGCTTCCTTAAATTCATCCCAAGTAACATGATGATCCACCGGTAGCATAGATTTATAATTATCCCACCAAGTACGTGCGGGGCCTCAGAGCTGCTGTGCTGCAAACAATGCCTTGTCCCAGTCAGTGTACTGGTGCAAAGTGAATTTGGACTCAATAGTCCGCAGCCAGCTGTCAGCCTCAAGGGGCTCATCTGCCTTAAAGAACACCGGAGGCTGAGTACCCAAGAAATCCTGATATCCGGCAGGGTGGTCGTGGTTCTGTTGGCGCCCATTATGACGTTGATGACCATTTTGCTGTACTATCAGACGGAGAAGTTCAGTTTGCTCCTCATGACCACGCAGAATAGCCGCAATCGCCTCCAGTGGGCTAGGCGGTGGTGGGGGCAACTCCTCCGTACCATTATGGTGGCCCGGGTCATCCTGAGATCCCCTCATCCTGGGATAGTATTCAAACAGATGTCAATTGGAGCACCACTTGGAGCTTATGGTTCTAATGGTAAAAACCAACACTCGCAAAACATCTATGGAGGTTAGATTTCTATTATTTTGGTATGGAAGCGAATTAAAGTAAATTAGAAACGTGATTTAAAGTACATAACATAGTGCATTATACATCAGTACATCAGAGATCCGTACAATACCCATATATCACATAACTAACTCATGAGGGGTACAACCATACAAACATACTCACTACTACTACTCAACCTGCATCACTACAACAGCTACCCTATGGTACATCTGCATCATCCTACAATATACTATCATACTACAACATAACATACTAGCATCATACTACAACATACTAGCATGACAAGAAACTAACACTGCACGATCTACCCACGTCGTGGCTGGTACGTGAAGACCTGGTCGACCTCGATCCCACGACGACGTAACTCCTCCTGAAGCTGGGCCAAGTGCTCCTCAGTGGAAACTATGGCCGTACGTCCGTGCTCTGCTGAGGTAACGTCTGGGACAAGGGCCTCTCCTACTGAACTCTCAACATCTGGTAGCTCGTCTGGCTCGGGGTCGGGCCCAATACCCGACTCCACTGCTGACACCGCCTGCGACGGCTCAGGCTCGGGTGCTGGTACGGGTGGCTCTACCTGCTGAGGCTGAAGCTGGTGGATCTGCTCAAGGGCGTCTCCCAAAGTCTGGTCCAACTGCTCAATCAGAATGTCCCTGGCGGCAATCTGTGCTGCAAAGTCCTCTATGAGCAGCATCTGCTGGTCAAGCTGCTCGCTCTGCTGCTGCTCTCTGGTAAACCCAAGTCTCAGTCGGTGGCGGTAAAGAGTGGTCTCTGCCATCAGGTGGTCGTACATGCGAAGCATGCCCTCCGAGTAGCGCACAGACACAGCCAAGGCAGGGCTGTGTCCCTCAACAGTGGGGTCCGTCACGCTACGAAGGCGACGAGTAGTGTCCTCGACACGCCTCTGACTGGAAAAGCAACTGCCAACGAGTAGGTGGCGGGGATCGGGTGCTCCTCACAAAACCTGGTGAGGGCCAGGTGTGCTACGTTCTCCCAAGCGTCGGTCAGCTCGGTACCAACGGAGCGCACCTCCCAAGGTCCCCAGTGCGGGTAACGAGCACAAGCTGGAACCTCCACGCGTGCCTCGCAACTCAAGACGTTGCCTGCAAAAGTCTCGTAGCCAAAGTACGTGGGCGGCTCAGTGTAGCCCCACGCTCGTAGTACGTCCCACAGCAGCCTGGGAAAACCCTCTCGAAAAAGACAAGTGGAACGGGCCCACCCGTCGTCCCCAAACTGGATCTGCGGTATACTCGCCATCTGAAACCAAAAGACACGAAGTCAGTCTTTTGGAAAAGCTAGAACTATCTAGAAAAACTCCCCCCTTTCAATACTTTTGCTTTTTGTGGTTGCATTGATTTTTAATATGTTTCTTTTTCTTTTCTTGTCTTGTATTATTATTTTGCTTATTATTTTCATGATTTAGAGATAAGAAGAGTTTATTGAATGAGTTATTGATGCATGCACGTTTTCTATCGCACTAGACGGCTTTTCTAAACGTGTTGGAACTAGTTTTGCAAAAACTCATACCACCCCTGGTGTATTTCGGCTCTGATACCAGCTGTGGCAGAACCGCCCAAATTAAACCGGCTTAAGTGCACTAACCATCATTTTAACGAATAACCTAGTCTCCGTGCACTTAAAACGGCGTAATTTGACAGTCTGTCGGGTAATTCCCGATTCAACCACATGTTGAGCATAAGGACCGAAACATTACACCAGATACCTCATTCGATGATGAGCATGGATAGTATGAGTACAACAGGGGTTCATATTACAACATAAGATAGGTATCATACAAGCCAAGTTCTTCAAGCCCTAATTAAACACAAGATAGAGCTAGGGTAACTACTCGTTGAACTCCTCGACTTCCCATCCTTCAGCATTACGACCGTTGTACTTAACACAGCAAGGACAATATTCAACATATTCTTGCCCTGAAAAGAGTTAAGCAACAAACCCTGAGTACTTACTACTCAGCAAGACTTACCCGATTCAAGTAACTCTTAGCATGCAAGCTTTTGGCTGTGGGTTTATTTTGCTCAAAAGCTTACTAAAACTTGATCCTATTTTCAAGGTTTTAGCATCAAGATTAGTGATATAATACTAACTTCTATGTTTGCCATTTCTCACACTAAAAGCAATTTATTAACAAGCAACAATTACCATAATGTTGTTCAATCAACCATTTCATATCTCTCTTTCATCTTCATTATGTCGCACTGTGACAGAGAGATCAAGGTTCTCTTATCCGAGAGTGGCGGCGAATCGATCCGATTTAAACCTTGCAAGGTAGACCTAATCACACGACATGTACGCGCCCCGTCGGACCGTACATGGCAACCGTTCCCTATATGCACCCCGCGTAGGTGAACTGCCCTGTAGCCCGGGACCGCCAATCCCCACCGATACCAACGATGGGTCAGCCATGAGTTACAGACTAGCACCACTGAGAAGACAGTATCAGTTCACTCTACCAGTTTGCATATAGGTACGTAGGTTTACCGGGTTCAACTACCTCTTACTACCGGCATGTGATTAGTACTGTTCAACCCTGATACCCTGGGCCCCACGAACGACTTCCACTTTTAATAATAAACCATCAACTCCCATAATAACTTTAGAAACGAAACCTTATGTCTCGCGAGTGACGATAATCACTCGACTTCTACCGGACTTATTTAAGCATAGCAACTAACGAAGCAACAACTAGTACTTGACTAGGTGCCTAAGGGATTATGCATCTATGGTTTCATACAACTCCTAGAACATACATGCACATAGATACTTAAGTAAAACAATTGCATAGTTTGAAAATAGGGATTATGCTCCGGGGCTTGCCTTGCTCAGGGATTAGCTCCTCTGGACCTGGGACTGAGTCTGGTGGTTGCTCGACAGACCCTTGCTGCTCCTGGGATTCAGCTACTAGCTCGTATGTGACCTCGGCGGTTTCTAAACGAATAAAAAGATGCAGTGCATGAGATGATGCATGAGTTATTTGATTAATTTACTTCCTTCATTAACTCCCATGAAGCAAAAGAACATGGTGTGTGTACTTAAGAGTTTAGCATTACACAAACATATGTGATATGAATATACTTTTATTAGTGGTGTTGGTTATTTTTATCTTCAATATATTCAGAGCCTCTGCTATGTATAAACTATGATAATTAGCATAATAAGAGCAACATATTTTATTTATGTACTTATGTGACAACTTATTCTACCTAGCTATACAAGGTGTATCATTAATTTATTTATAATCAGAGTGACCATAGATGTATACTAGCATTTATATGGAAAGGAAATAAACTATATGTCTAATAAAATTAATCTAGCATTTTTAAAAGCTTATCATGTTTCCTTATGTTCTAACAAAGTTAATAAGTCTTGTTTAAACATATAATAAGATAGGCATGTAAGCTTAATGTAGACATGATTGTGTATTTTTCTTAGATGGAACTTTGTATGAGGAATCCAACAAAATTTAGTTTGTATTTTTCCCATTTTTCTGTGAGTTGATATGAATTTTACCAATTATATTCACTTATATATATTGAAAAGTGTTAAAAGGGTGTTCGGGCCGGTACTGGGCTCGGCCCACCCAGGCGCAGCGCCCGGCCCAGCCCGCGAGCACGCGCGGCCTGGCCCAGCGTGCGGCCCGCTCGCGCGAGGCCTGGCCTGGCCCACGCGGCCCATGGCCGAACGGCCATAAGGCCAGCGCGGCCGACGCCCGCGCGGCCCGGCCTCATTTCCCTCCCCTCTCTCACCTTCTTCCTCGGGTGGACGACGGCGGCGACAGCGGCGGCGGCGGCGCAAGGACGGGGAGACGGCGGGGAGCTGCTCCAGGTAAGCCTTCCCCCTTCCTTGTCTCTCTCTCTCACTCTCCTCCCTCCCTGTCTCTCTTCTCTCCCCCCTGCTAGGGTTAGGGCGGGGTTCGGAGTGGGGTGGTGGCCGGCGGTGAGCCGGGAATGGAGGTGGGTGGGGCGGTGTGGGGTAGAATGGGTACGTGGGGCCCCTTTTATAGGCTAGGGATGTGTGGTGTGTGTGTGTGTGTCGCCGGCCGGGGGACGAATCGAGCCGGCGGCGAGGTGGCACGGGGAGCAGTGGCTGCGGGAAGGAGGCGCGTGCGCGTGGCCCGGTGAGCAGGGCGCAATGGCGGCCCGGGGGAGATGGTTCGGGCGTCGGGAGCTCGGGTGGCGGCGCGTGGCGCTCGGGTAAAGCATCGCCGGCGAACTGGGGTACGGCGGGGGTGTGCCCGGGGCGGCGGTGATCATGCAGGCGGGCCGCGTGGTGAGGTGGTGGGGCCAGGGCGCGACGGCCCGGCCTGGCCGGCGCGTGGACGCCGAGGCCGGCGCCCCGTCACGGCATGGGCGAAGCCGTGCCGTGACGGCCTCCCCCTCTTCTTTTTTTTTAATTTTTGAACTCAAATTCGAATTTGGGTTTGAATGTGAAATTGAAATTTGTTTTTGATTTTGAAATTCCACAATAAATATTGAGAATTTATGAAAAAATTAGATCCCATTAGCTGATAAAAAAATTGTCTATATTGGGCTTCCTCTTATGTATCATACATCTTTTTTATCGCTTTACAACCTCAATTGGCTAGTTACACGTGTTTAATTGAACCATCCGTTTGAGTTACATGATTAACATGACAATTGGTATTCTCATTGTTTCATCCATACATGTATACATAGTCTACATGTTGACACACGTCATGCATATATACCTTAATAGGTTAGTGTCTTCCATATTGACAATATAATGGTAGAAATAGGTAATTTAGAATTACAAATTGGTGTATTTTTTTGGATTTTCTTATAATGACCTATGTACAAATGGAGTATGTGGTTAATTTAGATCCAAATTTTTAGGATTTGAGCTATGTGTGTTATCATCTCTTGCTTCGTGCATTTATATATGGCTTACATGCTGAGAAACATGATGCATTGCTTAAGTTAATGTTTTCTATATTAACAATTAATGTCCAAAATAGTTAATCTAGAAATCATATATTGATGTTTTTAGATGTTATATAATGACATCCGCTTGTTATTTTTAATAATAACAGATATAATAACTTAGATAAAAATTGAGGGGTTCTTTTAAATTATTTTTTATAGTGGCATAGTGGGTAGTTTAGATGAATATTGGGGTTACGTTATTTTATTTTTTAATAATGTAGGTGGATAATTTAGCTATATTTTAGGATATCACTTTAGGCTATTTCCATAATGGCATAAGGGCGTAACTTTTTTAGAAACATAATAATAGAACCAATGCTATGACGATTAGAGCTTACAGATTGATGGCCAGACAAGGGCGGATCCAGGATTTTAGACCAATGATGTCACCGTAAATTTTTCAACTATGATGGCACCTTCTAGTAGATAAATAATAAGTAGAATGTGCATAATAGCATTTAATTATAGTGGTAATTAACATAACAAAGTTGAAGACACTAACAAATTTGGATGAACTCATATTTTAATCTAAAACATCCAATAACTAAACAATGTAGACATCAATATAAGCTGACATGAAGATTGACATATGAAGTAACCTGAAAAAAATGATAGTTTATAAAAATTTATATATAACAAAAACAATAAAATTCAGCAGCACATGTTGTTTACCTCTCATAGAAGCATTCTGCGGTTACGATCTTCCATCTTTTGAAAGCAATCTATTATGACATCATCTGCGATTGCAGCTAGAAAGGCTGGCTCAACAAAACAAATTATACAATCATTCATAAACTTATTGCCAATACGGTTGCGCAATATCGTCTTCACAATTTTCATTGCCGAAAAACACCTCTCCACGGTTGCAGTGGCAACAGGCAAAATAAGTACTAGTTTCAGAAGCCGATAAACCAGAGGAAAAGCATAGTGCTTGGTTGTACTCACCATCAGTTTAGCAAGTTCAGTAATAGTGTTCAAATTAGAAAATCTTGCATCCGCTTGTACATTATCAATGTAAATAGGAAGCTCATGAGCAAGATCCTTCAAATCATCTGAATTGAAATCATCTGGATAGAGCTTAGCTAATTCCATCAAGCTATCCAATTTAAAATCTTGAAAAGAATTCTTAGGGCTGAAAGCAGCCATGTATGTAAGCAAATTAGAATTTGTTTCACCAAAGCGATCATTGAACTCAATAAGTAGCAAGTCCAGAACTGAGTTCAAGCAATCCCATCTATAGTGTTGGTAGTTAGTCCGGTTTGTCTTTTTCCTTGGTTTATGGCGATCAACATACTCTTCTTCCATGTCCAACTTAGAAATGCCATGCTCTTCACAAAAGGAATATATCCTCTCCAACAAAGATTCCCAACCATCATCTCTAATTTGTTGAAACATTTGCTTGGTTGATTTTACCTCTGGCATGGCCTCCAATATATCCTGGTCTTTCCTTTGCAAACAAAGTGAGAGAGAATTTGCATATCCCAATATCATCAACATCATGTGTAAATGAAACACAAAGTCAGAATCCTATAAATAATCTAGGAGTGCACGGGCTTGACGTTTCTTCTTATCATTTGGGCCATCATTTCCATATATTTGAGAACTTCAATAATAGAAGGGAACAAGCTGTTAATGCTCTTAAGGGTCTTGTAATGAGAGCACCAGCGTGTGTCACCGGGTCTTTGAAGGGATTGTTCCTGGTTCAGTCCTGTTCCAATACAAATCTGTCCACTGCCTATTGCCTTCTTTACTCTCTCTTGTTGACTTTGCCTCATCATGTCTTTTCTCTTGCAAGAAGCTCCAGCCACATTAAGAAGAAGAAATATCATGTCAAAGAAATCACTAATGTCATCATTCTTTTTAGCTATTGCCACTATGACCAATTGAAGCTGATGGGCGAAACAATGAACATAATATGCAGACCTATTCTCTCTAGTAATCAAAGCTCTCAATCCATTGAATTCACCTCTCATGTTGCTTGCTCCATCGTAACCTTGGCCTCTGACTTGTTTCCAACTTAATTTATGTTCAGTAAATAAAGCATCAATACTAGACTTGAGACATGAACCTGTTATCTCAGTGACATGTACAACTCTTATAAGTCTTTCTTTGAGTACTCCATGTTTGTCAACATATCACAGAACCATAGCTATTTGTTCTTTGTCGGAAACATCGGCGGACTCGTCAACCAACAGACAAAATACATCACCACTAATTTCTTCAATGATTGAATTCACTATGACCTGCACATAACACAATATAGATCATTTTAAAACTGCAGTAAGAGTTAGATACATCATTTGTTAAAAAGTAGAACCATCGTTACCTTTGCAAAGCAATTAGCAATATATTTTTGAATTTCTGGAGCCACCATCTGATGATTGTCAGGAGCATTTCTTAGCACAACCCTCTTTATTTTTCATTTTGCTATGCCATAAGCTTCACTAATTCTAGAAAATTACCCCTGTTATCAGACTCTTCTGACTCATCATGGCCACGAAAAGCTAATCCTTGATGCAACAAGTACCGAACAACATTGATTGAAGTAGTTAGTTGAATAAAATACTCCTCTTTCGCAACATCACTCTGCTTGTTGAGGGCAACCGCAATGGATTGGCTTGGCTTCAACAAATTATCACATCTTTTCACAGCGGCGTTATGGTAACTAGTTACCCCACCTACATGAATGTCCAGTCTTTTTTTATTATTCCATCCAGAAAATCATTTTATCACAAATGCAACATTTCCGGCCTGACCTTTAATACAGTCTCTAAACAAGGAACAATGTAGGCAAAAAGCTTTATCCACCTTCTCACTGTATTCTAGCCAATTATATTCTTCGAACCATTCAGGGTTAAACCATCGTGGCTTCTTTGCTATAACTGTTTGTGGATACTTGAAACCAGGTCATGGTTGAAAGTGCATCTAGGCCCCATGTGGGTTTTGGTGAGATTGATGACAAAACGATTAAAGGTCTAGCTTGTTTGCTTGAGATGATGAGCAGAGGATTATTCTTATGATTTATTGTATTTAATGTGCTCACCAAAATATATGGTTATTCATTGATACGAGCAAGCAAGTGTGTGAAGAAATAATGTTCATTGCAAAAGAAAGTTCTCCAAGCCATAATGGTGATGGTCAGTGATGGAGGACAAGTCTCTACAGCACCACTTCTTCTCCAACATTTCTTTTTGGATGATGGATGACAAAGGGGGAGAAGAAAGGATTAAAGCTTAACTTGGTGTGCTATCCAGATGAAATCGGTCTGACCGGTTTCTAGTCTCTTTATCTGTGTGGAAAGATGGACTTGTAATAATTGTCGAACCTTATCTATTTGTGGGCTTGAGAACTTGTAATGTGTGCTAATGTGTGTGATGTACCCTTTTAATGCTTAATTAAGTGACTTTGTGTTAGTTTGATATGCTTGTTGTGATGTGATGACTGTTTTGTATATGTACTGACTGGGGGAACCGGTCTGACCCCAGGCAGCACATATACACCTTTTTTTTATGTGAAATATCTGTCATACGCATCACGATGTTTTTAATATTTGTTACACACACTTGTTGCACCCCACGGATTCTGGGATACAGGGAGAGCCCCCATGGTTTCGTCTTTTTATATGTGCTTTTGGCATGTGAGGCCAAATTTAGAAATTTTAAATCCAAGCACATATTTAGGGGGAGCTCATCATATATCTGAGAATTCAAAATGATTTTATAGCTGTATCTGTAAGCTTTAATTGGGTTGTCATCAATCACCAAAAAGGGGAAGATTGAAAGTGCATCTAGGCCCCATGTGGGTTTTTGTGAGTTTGATGACAAAACGATTAAAGGTCTAACTTGTTTGCTTGAGATGATGAGCAGGGGATTATTCTTATGATTCATTTTATTTAATGTGCTCATCAAAATATATGGTTATTCATTGATACAAGCAAGCAAGTGTGTGAAGAAATAATGTTCATTGCAAAATAAAAAGTGAAGCTAACCTGGCTCAGCCAGGTGGCACCCAGGTCAGCCAGGTGAAGTTAAATTCAGGACAGAAAGGCTGACCCGGCTCAGCCAGGTGGCACCTAGGTCAGTCAGATGAAATTAAATTCAGGACAGGGAGGCTGACCTGGCTCAGCCAGGTCCAACCGAGGTGACCCAGGTGTCAAGTCAAAATAAGCAATGATGAAATAATGACTTGGGGATATGCTATGTGGGTCTCCAAAATTATGAGATGACTTATTTGACAAAGAAAAAAATGACATGCAAGACTTCATGTATGTATGATAAAAGGACATGAGCATATGTGTTACATATTGGTCTTCATGATTGGAAGCTTGCATTGTGTGGGATCTTCTTTATCAATCAAGAACAAGCATTTGAAGAATACTTCAAATGAAATTCACTTTATGGCAAAGCAAAGCTACAAAACGAGATGACTAGAGCGAGGGACTAAGCAAGCTTTGGTTAAGTGACGACTTATGACCATGTGCATATTGCTAAGGTGAAGTATCTAGTATCCGGGGGGTTTCGAAGTATCATATCCAAGTCTTGTCAAGAAAGGCAATGTAATGCATATATATGTTGTGGTTGATAAAGGGAGTGGCTTAAGGATTAAAGTGAACTCAAACATAAGTTGTGAAAAATCCTAAGTCACTAGCTCAAGGTTGATCTGCTCAGATGATGGACAATGTTGAAAGCCCTCAAGTGAAGAATATTCAAGTATTGGTATGATTCTCAACATACAAGCTCAAGTGATTGAAATATGATTTATTTATTTATTTGTCTTGAGTATAGGTATGCTATACTATCAAGAGGGATGAAACATCGGTTGATAGACATTCATTGAAAGTGCTCAAGTCAAACCCATGAGAGTCTAATCGAGTGAAACTAACTTTAGTGGGGGTTTCAGGCCAAAACCGGTCTGACCGATTTTGGGGACCGGTCTGACCGGTTCCTGGCCTCTGAGTGTCTAACGGCTAGTTGAGTTTGAAAACCGGTCTGACCGGTTTGGCAAACCGGTCTGACCGGTTTTGTCTGATAGAAAAACGGCTAGTTTTGTTGGGCTTGGGTATTTATACCCAAGAGCTCCTCTTTGAGAGGTTGCTGGTTCTGTGCGTTTCTAACACCTTCTTGAGGCCAGCTGAGCTCTCTTCAATCTCTCTTTGTGAGATTTGAGCATCCTTGTGAGATTCTTAGAGTTGGGTTGAGAGAGAGACTTGTGTGTGAGCTTTGTGAGCAATCTGACCTTGAGCACTTGTGGTGGCATCAAGCAACTCGTGAAGCATTTGTTACTCTTGGAGCTTTGCTCCTAAACGGCTAGGCGTCGCGGTGGAGCACACATTCCATGTGTGGTTGTGCCCCGGAAGTTTGTATCACCCATCCTCTTAGTGAGGAAATCAGTAAGTAAACCAAATCCTCCTTGGTGGTTGATTGGGTGAGGAAAGGGTTAGGTGACAACCCGGCTCTTCGTGAGCACCTCAACGGAGACTAGGATTCACTGTGCCTTCGTGACTGCTTAGTGCAAGTAGTGAATCTGAACTTCGGTAAACAAATCCTTTTGTGTTGTCTCCATTTACTTACATTTGTCAATTCTAGCATTTACTTGTAATTCCACATATATCTACTTTGGTGTATTCGTGCTGTGTGCAGGAGCTTCATAAATATACTTGGAAACACCTATTGAGGCTTGTCACCAAAAGTGGTTTGTGCTAGAATTGTTAGGGGGCTGATCTTCATATATTTGCTTGCTGTGTGACCAGAACCGGTCTGACCGGTTCCAGTGCTGACAGCAAGGTTTAAGTTTTTGTAATTTGCAGAAACACATATTCACCCCCCTCCCTTCTAGGCGACATCAAGGTCCTTTCTGTGGTCTATGAGGACCTCTAACCAAATATCTTCTCCTTATGTCATTTTGTAGCTTATCGCCAGGATATTCTAGTATTCTCTTTCTATCAACAGGGTCATAAGGAAGTTCATCTAAATTAACATCTCTTGGAGACAGTATAGGACGCTTTGTAACATTGATGTTTCCTGCACCTTGACCTTTATGTGAAGTCCCTACATCAGTAGCCGGTGGTGGTAGTTTTCTTTTCAAGAATCGCTCCATTATATTCATACTACCTATATAATTGGTCAAATTGAATTATACATATTTAACCAAAAGCTGCTAAGCTACCAGGTTGTGCAAATGAAAAAAATACTACTAATTATTTCTACCTGAACCTCCTGACGTCATGGACTATGTGGAAGAAGATTAAAAGCCACAATGGCTCAGTGCCTCAGTCTGCTAATCATCAATGATTCAACACAGAACAGCCCTCAGTGCCTCAAAATCTCCAAATCTGAATCTAATAATCATTGGAGATAAACAAAACCAAATCAAGGAATAAGATGGGGAATCGGCCAATCGGCAATCGAGGATATAGAATTAGGGGCTTAGGGTAGATAAATGCACTTGCCTGATGTTGGGTGCCTGATGCTCCGATGGCTACCGCGGCGGCGCTGCTAATGCCGGCTGCTACGATGTGTCGCTTCGTTTTCACGGTGACTCTTCGTGGAGAAGGAAAGGTAAGAGAGAGAAAAGCCAACAGGTTTTTGTGCTGCCAAGTGGCTAGCTATCTACATGGGCTGAGTGCAACCGTGCTTTTCTCAGTTTTCAGATGGGGCATTGAGGTCACCGGGAAGGCCGGGCTGCTGTCACCAACGTGAAATAAAAGAGGAATACATGGGCTTGGGCCAAAGGCATTGATGTCCTGTGATAGCATAGCTATTACGTTGGATCCGCCCCTATGGCCAGATGTTTCTGGTTTTTGTGGGAATTTATAGCATTTATCTATTTTTTCTAGTGCACCTTATGAGGATTAGCATAGAGACTTTAAAAGAAGTCTTCAATTAGTAATAGTAAGACAAGTATAGTTCAGGTAACCTACTTCCTCTAGCTCTACGGATCTACCTCTCTCATACATGGCAGGCCAAGATAAGGGGGAGAAGAAAGCAAACTACCTGTCTCTAGCTCTACCTCTCTCATACATGGTGAAATGCTCGATCAGTGCACAGTTGTAGATGGCCCAGGGGAGAGCCCTAGCTAATTGACGAGGGTCTAGATCAGGGGTACCCGATCAAGCCCTTAATCCTCGTCATGGCGATAATCCACCCTACAAAAACAAAAGCCGAAGACCCAAATCAAGCGGATCCTCCATGTCCGGACAGCTCGGAGGTCGCCCAACGAGTCTCCGATTCGCCCGAGGGGTTCTCCGCCTCCGAGTGGTTCTCCGATTCGCCCGAGGAGTTCTCCGCCTCCGAATGGTTCTCCGATTCGCCCGAGGGGTTCTCCGCCTCCGAGTGGTTCTCCGATTCGCCCGAGGAGTTCTCCGCCTCCGGATGGTTCTCCGGTTCGCCCGGGGGGTCACCGCTTCCGAGCGGTCTCTGCCTCGCTCGACTAGACTACTCGGCTCCGTCCCGCTTTGGCCCATCCGGTGCCGTACCAACTTGGTACCCGCCGTGCCAGAGCATGATGAGCGTCCGTCCTTTGCCACGGCAGCCACAGTGGCACCCGTCTCATCCGAACAGGAACGCTACAGCCCAGGGAGGAACGCATGCGCAACACCGGGCGGCCAAGGACGACACCTGGAGCCCGAGAAGGACACCTGGAATTCCCGAAGGCCCAGAACAAGTCAACCACGACCCAGAAACTACCCGGAGACTTACCCGAGAAGTCATCTACATCAACCACCCGGGGTGTACGATCCCGGGTCAGGCGGGGCGCCCACTCTGTCAATACCTGCTCCCTGTACGGCTCGGCATGCGGCGCAGGTTAAAGGCCTCGGGGCCGAAACTCCCATTGTAATTTTCTCTTTTTTACCTCCCCGCTTCCTTCTTTCCCTTGAGACTATAAAAGGGGCCGAAGGGACACCCATGCGGGAGGAAGAGGACACAACGGACGAGCATTCGAACACAGGACGAACAGTACATTCACTCACACAGCACAGGGACTTGGGACCCTCTCCCTCTCCCGACTAGTTTGTACCCCCTACTACAGACTTGGACTTGAGAACATCGGCACTCACTGGACGTAGGGTGTTACTCTCCGGAGGCCCGAACCAGTCTAAATCCCCTGTCTCTTGAGTCACCATCCGGACCCTGACACGCGATCGTAGAAATTTACTTGCCGGCGGTAGAGAACCCCGACAGTTGGCGCGCCAGGTAGGGGCGCTTCGCGTGTCGCTTCGCTTCACCAGGGTCCGGATGGCCCACGGTGGCGTCTCGCTGGCGCCGGGCGATCACCTGCGGTTCGGCTCCCTCGACTTCATCTTCAGCAAGTTGGTGGAGCCCATCATCGGGGCTACTTTCGTGCGCCCCGAGCCTGCCTGCGACGACGACGACAAGACGATCCACAACAAGGGGCCTAAGCCCCCCCACGCCACCACGGGAGCCACCGCCTTCGTCCTCGACCTGCTCGGTGGACCTGGCGGCCGCCCTGGGACGGAGCCCGACCCAGGAACACTTCCGCAACCTCTCCTACATGGTCACCAACCTCGCCCTCCAAGTTGGAGGGGAGGAGCAGCTCCTCTGGGACGAGTTCCTCGACTACTACGGCGCCATGTACCCGGGGGGACAGCCGGGTCTGCCATGCGATCCGGCGGTCGCCCCGGCATCGACGGAACTCAGCTCTTCCGCCTCTCCAGCCGCCAAGGGCGCGACGGACAGGCGGAACTCGTGCCCGCGGTTGAGGTGGGCTCCGCCGAACTTCGACCCTTCCCGTGAGTGCTTCATGTGCCACACCCCGGACGGGGACGTACAGACTGCGAGCAGCTCGACGGGCGACAAAGCGGCGCCCAAGGACGCCAAGGCGCCACCCAAGAACGACCCCGCCGGCGATGCTCGGCGGACCCGGCTGCGGGAGCTCGACGAAGCACAACGTCAACTCGAGGACGAGCGCGGGCGACTTCACCGTGAGCTTGGCAAGAACGCGGATGGAGGGGCCCACGACGCGCCGGTCTTCAACCGAGCGTCCCAGAACCTCGCAGCGGCTGCTGTCCTACTCCGTGAACACCCTGAACCAGCGGCGCCTGAAGATCGAAGGTTCCATCAACAGCTCCGCGCGCTTCTGGAAACCGCAGCAGTTCAACAAGCAGAAAGCTCCGCGTCATGCCAACGGGGCCCCAGGGAGCACGAACAGGAGCAGCCTGCACGCCTTCACGAGGTCACGGTGAACAGAGACGCCGGGCGACGAGACGAGCACCGCGAGCACCGGGAGCACCGCCCACACCGAGCTTACAACGGGCGGCGCGGAGACCGCTACGACAGTGGCGAGGACCGAAGCAGGAGTGCGTCCCCCGACCCCAGGGGGCCGCGCGCTTTTGGACCCCGAGTCCTCGGCGCTCAGGTCCCTCCGCGCTTCCGGGCTCCCACGACGGTGCCCAAGTACGATGGGGACACCAACCCCAGCGTCTGGCTGGAGGACTACCGGCTCGCGTGCCACGCGGGTGGAGCGCAAGACGACCATTTCATCATCAAAAGCCTCCCCCTCTACCTCGCCGACTCGGCTCGGACGTGGCTGGAGCACCTCCCTGCAGGCAGGATCGACAGCTGGGCGCAGTTGCGTGATGCATTCATCGGCAACTTCCAGGGCATCTACACTCGTCCCGGGAACCCCTGGGATCTACGCAACTGCCTCCAAGGGGCGGATGAGAGTCTACGCGACTACATCAAGCGCTTCTCCAAGCGCTGCACCGAGCTGCCGAACACCGCCGACACCGACGTTGTCTCAGCGTTCCGGTTCGGAACCACCTGCGTGACCCTCATCCACGAGTTAGGACGCAAGAAGCCGCGAACCATCCGGGAGCTCCTCGACATCGCCACCGACTACGCTGACGGAGAAGACGCAGTCGCCGCGACCCTTGATCGGCCTCAGGGCAAGGGCAAGCAGTCGGGGGCGGCCGGCGAAGGCCCCTCTGCACAGCCCGACAAGAAAAAGAAGAAGGACAAGCGGCGACGCGACGGCGGCATGGTGGCGGCGACCGAACGAAAGCCTACCAAGCCCAAGGGCAACGCGCCGAAGGATCACTTCGAGAAGCTCCTCGAGGCGCCTTGCACCAACCACGAGGGCCCCGTCAAGCACGCCCTGAAGGACTGCAAGCTCATGAAGAGCTTCCTCGCCGGCACTCTGAAGAAGAGACCCCATGAGAATCAAGATGGGGCCAGAGGCCCGAACGACGACGACGGATACCCCAGGGAGGACGGCGCAGTCCTGATGATCGTTGGGGGATCGGCGGCCTGCCCCTCGAGGCGCGACGAGAAACTAATCCGGCGAGAGGTTTGTCACATGGAGCCCGTGGTGCCCTCCTACCTAAAGTGGTCCGAGGCCCCGATCACTTTTGATCGCTCCGATCATCCCGACCATGTCCCACAACCGGGAAGGTACCCGCTCGTGGTTGCTCCTCTCTTCGGGACGAAACGCGTCCACAAGGTGCTGATGGATGGCGGGAGCGGCCTCAACATCCTCTACGCCGAGACTCTCGATGAGATGGGGATCTCGCGGTCCCGGCTTCGGCCATCCGCGGCGCCGTTCCACGGGGTTGTCCCCGGGGCGGACGCAATGCCGCTCGGACAGATCGACCTGCCCGTCACGTTTGGGACTCCACGGAACTTTCGCAGGGAGACCCTCACTTTCGAAGTGGTCGGTTTCCCTGGGACGTATCACGCCATCCTCGGGAGGCCGGCATACGCAAAGTTCATGGCTGTCCCAAACTATACGTACCTTAAACTGAAGATCCCTGGACCCAAAGGTATCATCACGGTGGGGACTTCGTTTGAGCACGCGTACGCCTGTGAAACCGAGTGCTTCCAATTCGCGGAGGCACTCGTCCAGTCCGAGAAGCTCGCCGCTGAGCCTTCGCCCAGGGACCCGGATATCCCCGAGACCTCCAAGCGTGCTGCGTGCTCCTTTGAGCCAGCCAAGGACGTCAAGGAGGTTGCCGTGGCCAACGATGGTCGCACCCTCCGTGTCGGGACGGCGCTCGATCCTAAATAGGAAAGCGCGCTCGTCGACTTTCTCTGCGCAAACCTCGATGTGTTTGCATGGAAGCCCTCGGACATGCCGGGGATTCCAAGGGAAGTCGCCGAGCACAAACTTGATATTAAGCCTGGCGCTCGACCGGTCAAACAGAGGCTTCGACGATACGACGAGGACAAGTACAAAGCCATCGGCGAAGAGCTCAAAAAGCTCCTTAGCGCCGGCTTCATTAGGGAAGTGTACCACCCCGAGTGGTTAGCAAACCCTGTCCTTGTAAAAAAGAAGAACGGGAAATGGAGGATGTGCGTTGACTATACCGGCCTTAACAAGGCATGTCCAAAAGACTCCTTCCCTCTTCCACGCATAGATCAGGTGGTCGACTCCACCGCGGGGTGCGAAACCCTCTGCTTTCTTGATGCGTACTCCGGGTACCATCAGATCGCAATGAGCCTGGCCGACCAGCTCGCAACGTCGTTCATCACGCCTTATGGCACTTTCTGCTATTCGTCAATGCCATTCGGGCTGAAAAACGCGGGCGCCACGTTCCAAAGATGCATGCGTCGCGTCTTTGGCGACCTTATCGGCCGACTGGTCGAGGCGTACGTTGACGATATAGTAGTAAAATCCAAGCGCACTGGCGACTTGGTCCCCGACCTCGCGGCTGTCTTTGAAAAGCTCCGGCTGAACAAAGTAAAGCTCAACCCCGAGAAATGCGTTTTCGGGGTCCCGAGAGGCATGCTCCTCGGCTTTATCGTATCGGAACGAGGCATCGAGGCCAATTCCGAGAAGATAACCGCCATCACCGACATGGGGCCAATCCAGAACGTGAAGGGGGTCCAACGCGTCACGGGATGCTTGGCCGCGCTCAGCCGTTTCATCGCCCGACTCGGGGAACGGAGCCTGCCCTTGTACCGACTGCTCAAGAAGTCGGACCACTTCGTCTGGAACGCCGAGGCGCAGCAGGCCCTCGACTCGCTTAAGGCGTCGCTCAAAAATCCGCCGATCCTGACCGCCCCGGTGGAAGAAGAGCCCATGCTGCTCTACATCGCGGCGACCACCCATGTGGTAAGCACCACCCTCGTCGTCGAGCGCAACGAGCCCGAGAAGATTCAAAAGGTGCAACGCCCCATCTACTTCATCAGCGAGGTCCTGTCTGACACCAAGGTACGGTACCCCCAGATCCAAAAACTTGTCTACGCTGTCCTCATCACCAAGCGGAAGCTCCGGCATTACTTTGACGCCCACCCCATCACGGTGGTGTCAAAGTATCCACTCGGCGAGGTGATCCAGAACCCCGAGGCCGAGGGGAGGATAGCCAAGTGGGCGCTCGAGCTGATGGGCAAGAACGTCATCTACACCCCTCGGGATGCCATCAAGTAACAAGCGCTGGTCAACTTCGTCGCCGAGTGGACCGAGGCCCAAACTCCCCGACATCCATCGAGCACGAGACATGGGTCATGTACTTCGACGGATCGCTTATGAAGGAGGGGGCCAGTGTCGGCCTTGTCTTCGTCTCGCCTCTGGGCGTGCGCATGGAGTACATGGTTCGACTGCACTTCCCGACCTCCAACAACGCCGCTGAGTACGAGGCCCACATCAACGGACTCTGTATTGCCCTCGAGCTTGGCATACGGCGTATCGAGATCCGAGGTGACTCGGAGTTGGTCGTAGATCAAGTGATGAAGGAGTCGAGCTGCGTCAGCCCCAAGATGGCCGCCTACTGCCGGGCGGTCCGCGAGCTGGAAGACAAGTTCCTCGGCCTCGAGCTCAAGCACGTCCAACGACGATACAACGAGGCGGCCGACACCCTTGCCAAAGCGGCCTCCAACCGGAAGCCTGTCCCCCATGGAGTATTTGCCAAAGACCAGCACGCCCCCTCCATCCGACTAGACGACGAGCCACCCGAACCTCCAACGCAGGAGGAAACGGAGGTGATGGAGATCGACGCAACATACGAGCCCAACCTCGAGGATCCCGACTGGAGGATTCCGCTCCTCGAGTGGATCGTACAGGCAAGCTCCCTCCCGACAAGACCAAGGCTCGGCAGATCGCTCGCTGGGCCAAGACCTTCACGCTCATCGAGGGAGAGCTTTACCGGCGAGGCACCTTTGGCGTCCTAATGCGCTGCATCCCGATCGACCAAGGCAAGGAATTGCTAAGGGACATCCATGCAGGAGCATGTGGACACCATGCCGCGCCAAAGACACTTGTCGAGAAAGCTTTCCGGCAAGGGTTCTACTGGCCAACCGCGCTCGCCAATGCTAAGGACATCGTGCGCAGCTGCGAAGGCTGTCAGTTCTACGCAAGGCAGACTCACCTCCCGGCGCAAGCCCTGCAGACCATCCCCATCACTTGGCCCTTTGCCGTATGGGGTTTGGATCTAGTCGGGCCACTGAAGAGAGCACCCGGGGGCTTCACGCATCTCCTCGTCGCCGTCGACAAGTTCTCCAAATGGATCGAGGCAAGGCCCATCAGGCGGGTTCGTTCACAAGAAGCTGTCCAATTCTTCACCGACATCATCTACCGCTTCGGGGTCCCGAACGTGATCATCACCGACAACGGCACTCAGTTCACGGGCAAAAAGTTCCTCAACTTCTGCGACGCCAACAACATCCGAGTGGATTGGGCCGCCGTCAGCCACCCCAAAACCAACGGACAGGTGGAAAGAGCCAATGGCATGATCCTGCAAGGACTGAAGCCGCAAATCTTCAAACGCCTCGAGAAGTTCCGAGCAAGGTGGGTCGCAGAGCTCCCGTCGGTCCTCTGGAGCTTGCGAACTACTCCAAGTCGAGCCACTGGCTGCACGCCCTTCTTCATGGTCCACGGATCCGAGGCGGTCCTCCCGACTGATCTCGACTACGGCAGCCCAAGAGTTCGTGCCTATGACGACGAAGGGAATCAAGCCTCCCTGGAGGACGCCATCGACCAGCTGGATGAAGCACGCAGCATCGCACTACTCAACTCGGCCAAGTACCAGCAGGCCCTACGGCGGTACCACGATCGCAACATTCGAAGCCGGGCCTTTCAAGTCGGCGACCTCGTCCTCCGACGAGTTCAGAGCAACCGCGGCCGCCACAAGCTATCGCCGCCATGGGAAGGCCCCTACATCGTCGACCAAGTCCTCCGCCCGGGGACTTTCAAGCTCAAGGACGCCGACGGCCAAGTCCTCACGAACGCTTGGAACATAGAGCAGCTACGTCGCTTTTACCCTTAAAAGTACCTGTACTTTTCAATTCGCGATAATAAATAAAGTGATGCGCTGTTCCGAGTACTTTATTCGTACACGGTCGTTTTCCGAAATATACCTTGCGAGTTCCCAAAGCTAAGCGGCGGGCGACCCCTTCCCTGTGCAGGATCGCCCACCGCTCGGGGGCTCCACCCGGGGCCCGGTGCCCCTCCTTTTTTCGCAAAAATTCGACAAGTGATCGCTCCCGCGCGCGGTCAAGCGGTATACTTTTGTGCTTGCGGGAAAGGAACGTCAGCTCGAGTGGCTTTGTGATCACGCTTGTCCAAGTTCCAAGTGCTTACGCCCCCGCGGCTATGGCGCTGACTTGCGAGCAAAATCCAAAGTCCTCGGACCGACATCTTTTTCCCGAGAGCAATAAAGGAATCGCCTCGATTAGTTGTTGCTTTCAACGTAACAGGCTGCTATTTGTCATTATTCGAACCTTCCGAAACTGCTCGGGGGCTGCGAGTCCGAGTGCCCAAACTCCCGAGTTCCTACGCCCCGGCGGCTATGGAACAGAGTCCGACGGGCAGGCCTCCGCGCCTTCCCATCTCGACCTATGACCCCAAGCTTTTGGAAGAAAACGGAAATGGCAAACAGCAGATAAAAACACGAGTTTTTTTAGCAACAACGATTACCCTTCAAAGGGGAGTTAAGTTCATTACATGGCAAAATGACTAAGTCCTCTACTTCTATCCAATTCCAGCCCGAGATCCTTCAGGGCGGCGGTGAGCACCTTTTCGGCAAACGAGGAAGATTCGGCTTCAATCTCATCGTACTCGTCCTCCTCGTAGCCGGGGGCCCACCCACCTTGCAGGGACTCCCGATCCATGGTCGGGTAATGTGACAAGAACATGGCAATGATTTTCCGTGCCACGCTCCGAGCAAGATCCGAGGCCTGCGCCCGAGTCCTCCCTGCAACAAGGGCAAGGCGGTCCACCAAGGACGGGCCGCCGCCGACGTTGAGCTCCTCGAACAGGTGCTCGACGGCCTGGACCAAAGCCTGATGGACCTCGGACTTCTTCTCGAGGGCCCTTTGGCTCTGCTCGCCCGCCTCCCTGGACCTCCGAAGGTCCTCGACAGCTCCTGCAGACAATTCTTCGTCAGAGTCATCTCGCAGGAAGGAAAGCAAGAGGAAGGACGAGCAGAAACACGACACTTACTGGCCAACTCCGCCTTCAGGTTGTTGCCAAGCTGCGCCAGCTCCTGATTGGCGGCAAAGGCCTTGGCCACCTCACGCTTCTCCGACTCGAGCTTTGCCTCCAGGGCAACCTTCTGGTCTCGCAGGGCTACATCGGCAAGCAGGCCTAAGCAAACTCGCGGCCACTCGAGAAAAACAGAAAGCAACCGCCCGACAAGAAACGAGGAAGAATAACTTACCGAGGATCTCTTCCTCCCGCTTCTGGGTGACCTCTCCAAGGCGGGCCCCCTCTTCCTCCGCGGCCTTCAGCTTCCCGGCCAGCTCGACCAACTGGTTGTTGGCCGTCTTGATGTCAAGGTCGCGGTGCTGGACGTCTGTCTGGAGGTCCACCACTTTCGCCTTCAGCCCCTCGACCTCCCGCACAGCAGTCTCCTTTTCCCGGTTGGAGGCGTCGGCGGCCGTCAGCGCCTCCGACACTATCCTCTCGGCCTCCTCCACCTTCGCCTCAAGGGCGGCCTTCTCCTCCTCGGCATCGGCGAGCACCTCCGCCCTGGCCTCCCGGGCCTCGGTCAGCTGGGCTTCAAGCTGCTCCTTCTCCGCCTTCAGCTGCTCAACGGCGTGCCATAGCCCGGCCTCCCGCCGGAGGAACAGGGACTTCTCGGAGCTGTACTCCATGATTTTCTGAATAAAAGCAGAAAGAGGAGCGGTAAGACACACCCCAAAACGGCGCCAAAACCCGAAGAAGGAAACCCGAGAACTTACCCGGGAAGGCTTAATGATCATCTCGTTAAAGACCTCCTTCATGTTATTGAGGCCCTCCGCGAGAAGATGGCACTGCTCCCTCTCCGACTTGTCGTCAAGCTCGAAGACGGGATCCCCCGGGTTCTGACGATCGTACCACATCAACCGACCCTCACACGGCAGGTTCGGGTTGTTCTCGATGGGTACGATGGTGTGGAAACGACGATCCATTGTCATCATCCCCGGAGTCTCCCGGAGAGAGTCCAGGACCTCGCTCGAGGGGCTCGAAGGCCTCGGGGACTCCACGATCGGCCCCCCACTGGGATCGCCGTCGACCCTCCGCGAGCCATCCTCCGGCGAGTCCTCGAGCACGACGACCTCTGGGGGAACCACCCCAGAGGAGGACTCGGGGGCTGCAGCAGCTGCCGCCGGGATGGCGACGTCTTGGAGGGCGCCGGTCGTCCCCGCCTCCGCTTCCTTGGGGCCGGCCGCGGTCCCCGGAGAGGTAGCGACCCCGCGGCCATCTCCCCCGGCAGCAATCTCCTCGGCCCCGGTTAGGGCCGCGTCACCGAGCCGGGCGACCTCCCCTGCCCCAGGGTGGCATGCCGCCTCCTGAGGGGTAGGAAGGGCCGTCCCCGCCAGCTGTTGCTCCAGCTCGGCTTGGAGCGCCGCGACAGCCGCCTCCGAGGGAGCGGCCTGCGCGACAATCAGGCCAGTCGGGAGTGCACCTCCCGGGCTGTCGCCGTCTCCCTCTGCCACCTTCTCCTCCACAGAGGGCGTCACCCTTCGTGCCGCCTCCTCGGCCTGCTCCGCCGAGGGCACCGGCGTCGCCTCCTCGGCCCGCTCCGCCGTGGGCTCCGGCGTCGCCTTCTCGGCCGGCTCCGCCGCGGGCTCCGGCGTCACCTTCTCGGCCTGCTCCGTCGCGGGCCTCGGCGTCTGCGCTACCGAGCGCAGCATCTTCTTCGGCGCCACCACGAGCGGAGTGTCGGCCCGGCTGGTGCGACACAGGTCAAGGATCTCGGCTAAGAGAAATGGCAACTATGAAGACGGAAACCACTCGAGAAGGACAGAGCATTACTCACCTCGACGAGACGGTCCGGGTCCGCTTGGAACTCGTCGGCGCCGGGCCCCTCGGGGACAAGGGCCTCTTGGACCCCGCGAGCGCCGTTGGGGCGGGGGCCACCTGCGCGGTTTCGGCGCCCCTGCCCGAGTGGGGCGCCGCCTGGCCAGTCGGGCCTCCTCCTTCGACCGGGGACGGATCCGGCCGCCCCGTCGTGGCCCTCACCGGGGCGGAAGGGGCCTGCGCCTCCACCACGGGCGGCGCGGGCGAGGCCCTGCCCCCAACAGGATCTGCCCTTGCGGCAGGTACGGGCGTCCGGGGCGCGTCCCGCCCTCCGCTCTGCGCCCGCGTTGTTTGAGGGGCTGGCGGCGGCCGCCTGTCGTCTCGTGGCGCGGACCTTTTGGGGGAGCGCGACGCCCCCGACAACGAACCCCCCTTGTGGGCGCGCTCCGACAGGTCCCGGCTCCGGCTTCTCTCCCGACGGGGGAGGCCGTGTCCCGTCGGGAACTCTTCCCCTCCTCGGGCGCATGACGGGTGGACGGAGGCGTACGGCCGCGCCTCTCGCGCTGGCTGTCCCCGGAGGGCCGTTGATGCCGGCTCGACCGGGAACTTTCGCTCCTCCCCACGTCCGGTGGAGGCGACCTCCCTCTCCCGCTAGACCCTGGTTGCTGCGCCGAGGGCGAAGCTGTCACCACGGCGACCGCCTTGAGCTTAGCGGGGGGCGCGTCCTCATCCTCATCCTCCTCGTCGTCCTCGCTCCTCGAGTCCCCCTCCGCGGGCTCCGACTCGGGGTCCTCATCCTCGGAGACCCGCTCTCCCCTTTTCCTCCTCTTGGCCCGCTCGGCGTTCCTCTCCCGCTTGGCCACCTCACTCATCCTCCACTTCTCCCGGCGGTCCTTCTTCGCCTTGGCCCACTCGGCCTCGGCCCGGTTCTTCGCCCTGTCCTCGGGAAGCGGCGGCAGGGAGTAGGAGCAGTCATGGCTCTTCACCTAAAGAACTCGGGATCAGGAAATCGAAAAGCACTCGGGATTGAGTTCAAGGCGGAGAAAGGAATCCTTACCAGGGCTTTGGTGTGGGCGTTCGGGAGCATGGGGAGAAGGTCCGACGGTGGATATGCGTCATGAGCCCTCCCCATCGCCGCCGTCACTCGGCGCTCCACCTCGGCCTCCGAGGGCAGGGGGTCCATCGTCACGGTCCCCACGTAGGGGGCCTTCGCCGGAGTCATCTGCCAGATCTGGAGGGTGCGCCGCCTCAGCGGTACGATACCTCTCGAGAGGTACCCGCCGATGACCTCCGCCGCGGACACGTTCGCGTCCCGGAGTCGAGCGAGGGCCTTCCAGATATTCCCGAGGAGTTTCTCCTGCAGCTTCTTCTCGGGCCCATACCCCCAGTTGTCGGGAGCCTTCTCGAACGACCTCCCGGTATACGCCGGGAGGGGATTCTTGGGGTCGTTCTTGAGGTAGAACCACCCGGGGTGCCACCCCTTGTTCGAGCTGATTAGGGTCCCCGTGATGTAGTCCTTCGACCGCCCCTGCTTCAGCTTCAACACGGCACACCCGATTGTCGCAGGGGCGCCGCCTTCACAGGGATGCAACGCAAATTTGAAGAAGTACCGGAAGAGGTCCCAGTGGGCCTCCATTCCCAGGTACCCTTCGCAGAGCGCCACGAACACCGCCATCTGCTGCACCCCATTGGGGTTGATGTGCTGGAGCTCCAGCCCGTACTCATTGAGCACGGCGTGGATGAACCTCCCAGCGGGGACGGAGAACCCGCACTCGTGGAAGGCGACGAACGAGACGACGTACCCGGCCGGCGGCCGGGGGGAGTCCTCCACGCCGGGCCTCTTCCACTCTTCGGCCTCCGTCAGCGGCGGCAGCGAGCCGTCCCTCACGAGCCCCTCTAGCTGCCTCTGCGTCACCCTGGAGCGCTCCCAGACCGACATCGTGAGGTCGCCGGACGAAGGTGGCGTGGGTTGCGTGGGGATGTGGTCTCTCCTCCCTCGGAAGAGCGCAAGCGCGGCGGCGGAGGACGCGAGAGAGCAAGCGCAGCGGCGAGGAAGACGAAGCGCGCGGCAGAAGGCGAAAAGATTGGAGTAGATTAAACCCTAGGCGGCCGCGGCTCAGGGCTATAAAAGGGGAGGCGGCGCGGCGGAGCGACCGCGGCTTTAAATGCGCGGGCCCACCTTCGGCGCCTCGCGACGTGCGCACGTCGCCTCACCTGACTCCCTCAAAAGGCGCGCCCTCCCTCCACGCGGCGAAAAACCAGGCCGGCGCTCCCGTGCTCGGCCCATCAACGGTTGGGCAGCGGCCCGGCCCACCAACGAAGCGTCCCCGACAAGCTTCCCAACCCCGACAACCTCCAAGGCAAACTACCCGGGCTCAAAACCTTAACAAGAGCTCCAGCTCTTCTCAAGGCTCGGGGGCTACACCCGGCGGGTGCGCTCGCGCGCCCCCACCGGAAGAATCACAACTCATCACTCCTTCGCCACGGCTGAACCTGGGCGCGAGTTCCCAACTCCCCCCAGGCTCGGGGGCTACTGACGAGGGTCTAGATCAGGGGTACCCGATCAAGCCCTTAATCCTCGTCATGGCGATAATCCACCCTACAAAAACAAAAGCCGAAGACCCAAATCAAGCGGATCCTCCATGTCCGGACAGCTCGGAGGTCGCCCGACGAGTCTCCGATTCGCCCGAGGGGTTCTCCGCCTCCGAGTGGTTCTCCGATTCGCCCGAGGAGTTCTCCGCCTCCGAATGGTTCTCCGATTCGCCCGAGGGGTTCTCCGCCTCCGAGTGGTTCTCCGATTCGCCCGAGGAGTTCTCCGCCTCCGGATGGTTCTCCGGTTCGCCCGGGGGGTCACCGCTTCCGAGCGGTCTCTGCCTCGCTCGACTAGACTACTCGGCTCCGTCCCGCTTTGGCCCATCCGGTGCCGTACCAACTTGGTACCCGCCGTGCCAGAGCATGATGAGCGTCCGTCCTTTGCCACGGCAGCCACAGTGGCACCCGTCTCATCCGAACAGGAACGCTACAGCCCAGGGAGGAACGCATGCGCAACACCGGGCGGCCAAGGACGACACCTGGAGCCCGAGGAGGACACCTGGAATTCCCGAAGGCCCAGAACAAGTCAACCACGACCCAGAAACTACCCGGAGACTTACCCGAGAAGTCATCTACATCAACCACCCGGGGTGTACGATCCCGGGTCAGGCGGGGCGCCCACTCCGTCAATACCTGCTCCCTGTACGGCTCGGCATGCGGCGCAGGTTAAAGGCCTCGGGGCCGAAACTCCCATTGTAATTTTCTCTTTTTTACCTCCCCGCTTCCTTCTCTCCCTTGAGACTATAAAAGGGGCCGAAGGGACACCCGTGCGGGAGGAAGAGGACACAACGGACGAGCATTCGAACACAGGACGAACAGTACACTCACTCACACAGCACAGGGACTTGGGACCCTCTCCCTCTCCCGACTAGTTTGTACCCCCTACTACAGACTTGGACTTGAGAACATCGGCACTCACTGGACGTAGGGTGTTACTCTCCGGAGGCCCGAACCAGTCTAAATCCCCTGTCTCTTGAGTCACCATCCGGACCCTGACACGCGATCGTAGAAATTTACTTGCCGGCGGTAGAGAACCCCGACACTAATAAAGCCACACAACAAAAACCTAAAAGCTACTAGCTCCGTTTCAAATTACAATTTGTTTGACTTTTTTGACCCTAATTTTGACCGCTCGTCTTATTTAAAAAGTTATGCAAAATATCATATTTTTTACTGTGCTTGCTTTATTAATAAACATTCTTCAAAAATGACTTAAATTTGACTATATTTGTACAAATTTTTGGATAAGAGAGCGGTTAAAGTTGGGGTAAAAAAGTCAAATGAATTGTAATTTGAAACGGAAGAAGTAAAATACAAGCAGCCCCCACATTCAAAGGGTGGCCGTCCTTTAGAAATTAAAGGTTCATGCATTATAATATAAAAATCTCAATTCAAAGAAATTGTACATATATGAATCGACCGAATGGACTTTTCACCTACTTGGCACGAAGCATGTCCGCAACAACATGCATGTGTCGCGTTTCGTCGTCGTCGTCGTCTGCGAGGCCGATCGCGCGCGATCCACTGGAACTGTACGACGTGCGGGGCGCCGGCCGGCTCGTGATCGTCGTCGATACGATTCATCGGCCTCGTCTATCTCATCCGATCCTATCCCATCGCGCAGCGGGCGGATGATGCGGCGCGGTCCGACGCAACCTGGATCACAGGTTGCCGATAGATCCGGCGCCGGCGCCGCAGCGGGGCGCGCGCGCGTCTCCTCCCCTGTGGCGTGATCGCCGCCCGCGGCCAGACATATATATCTTTGCAACGTCAGATTGGCAGAAACATGAGGACGCCGGAGGCGGAGCGTCCCAACAGCCAGTAGCGAGTGACCGACATGTCAGGGACAGCGTGCGTGATCTGGTAGCAGTGCAGGCGCGGCTTTAGCTGCATATATGCATGATGGTATATTGGCAGCTTCTGGCCGGCCAATGGCGCGGCGTGGGATCGGAGTTGCTGCACACTTGCACCTCTCGGGCTCTCACTCTCCCCCTCACTCTGCACTGGATCGCTGCGATGGGGGGAGCTTAGCTGTAGCTGGTGATGATGATGTGTTACTTGTGTGGAGATGATCTACCGATCCATATATATGTGCCGTTGCCATCTTATTCTCGTGCGCGCAGAGCCATCGCTGCTGGCCCTCCTCATATAGCAATCTCTGTTTTGCGCTAAAACAAATGTTTTGGACGCATGGGTAGCCGTGGCTGCTGACAACTAGGCCCCACTCCAATACGGTGTCTGGTTCACTTAGTGGCAGACGCAGGCCATGAACTTTTTTTTTTTAACCAAACAAAAGTTGTATTAAATCAAAGCCGAGTACATCATCATATTACACACGGCACTCTCAAAAAAAATCATCATATTACACACGGCACTCTCAAAAAAAATTACATTGAAGGACAATTAAGTACTGCTTTTCGTCTTTATCATACTCGCAGGCCCAAAACTCAATCTCAAACATGTACAGAGATTCCTTTAGAAGTATAGGCTCATTCTTCTTTCTCTTTCTTCATAATCTTGGAAACAATATTACTGTATCCCTTTACAGTAACCTAGCATCGATGAATGTACAAGCCTTGTTTAGGAGGTGTTTAGATGCAGCGTTTTGCATAGTATTTTTACATTGGGTCGCGTGCCACGGATAGGAAAAAGTGCCCGGCATCGGCGGCAAACTCGATGCTTTGAATTTCTCTTTCGTATCAAGCAGCGTTTTTTACCACACTGTGGCTGCTCTTACAGCGACACTGTCATACTGAAACATAAGCATTCGTGCCTGATTGCTTGGCCGTACCGTACGTTCTTTTCGAATGTCACAGGGGACAGGGCAAACATTTCTAATCGCGAGCTGTCACATTGAATTGATGCGCTGTCGATTGGAGTCTGGAGCTAGACAAAACGTTCCTTACACGTCTAATCTGCCAACAGTAATGCAAGCCTGCGACCGGCCAAAAGGCGTTACAGGGCCTGTTCAGTTCGAAAAAAAAAAGTCAAAACGTCACATTCAACTATTCATCAAAAGAAATCTTTCATGCATGGAGTACTAAACGTGTGTTAATGACAAAACCCATTCCATAACCCCTAGGTAACTTTTCGAGACGAATCTAATGAGCCTAATTTGGCCATGATTAGACAACGTCGTGCTACAGTAAACAATCTCTAATGATGGATTAATTAGGCTTAATAGATTCGTCTCGCGATTTTCCGTCCAACCGTGTATTTAGTTTTATAATTAGATCATGTTTAGTCCTCCTAATCTTTGATTTATAATTGCTACAGTAAACGGTAACTTTCAACCTACCCAACTAAACACCCCCATAGTTTCTGCAGTTCAACCAAAAATAATATATTGAAAAACACGTCATTTCCTAATGTAATTTTTCTACAGAATATTCAACCAAATTTAACCAACTAAACAAGACCTAAAGGCACATCAGGACAACAGAGATGATTGGATACAGTATGCTGTATGCTCATGCAGTAGTGCTGCGAGAAGAAGTTGTTCTGCCCCCCTGGTTCATATGGCCAGAGGATCGGATTTGACATCCATACAAGGGATGGCTTCCTTGAGACCAGCATGGTCAGAGATGAAAAAAAAATAGAGGCAATAGTTTTTTTAAAAAAAACAGATTATGTATATATGGACAGCTAGGGTCACTACTAGATAAAACACTTTCGGTCCAATCTTTTAGTCCCGGCAAAAATTGGACCCGGGACTAAAGGTAGCATTAGTCCCAGGTCTAATATCTAGAGAGCCAAAGAACTCTTTAGTCCCGGGTGACAATCTAAAATTCACTTTAGTCCCGGGTGGTGGCTTCACCCGGGACAAATATACATCTTTAGTCCCGGGCAAAACCACGCACCGGGACTAAAAGGACTGCACCGACAGATGAAAATTTTCTAAGTCCCAAGAGCCATCTCTCTCCTGTATCTTCCCCTTCCTCCCACTCAAATCTTATCCTCAGCCTTATCTCCTCTCTTTCTCATCTCTGAGCTCTCTCTCAAACTCCTCTCTCATCTCACTACCGGAGCAGCAGAGCGCGCGTGAGCGGAGGAGGCCGGGGGCCGGCGGCGGCAGCTGTGCGCGGGAGTGGGAGGAGGCTGGGGGCTGCTGCGCGCGGCGCGGGCGGAGCGGGCC
>CM014272.1:75576295-75696527 GCA_004135705.1 Alloteropsis semialata | reverse complement strand
CGCGTCGTGTGCACCGTGGCTGCAGGCCTTTGCATTGCTGTTTTCATACAATAAATAGTGAAGAAGAACACCAGAAAAGCTGCGCTTTCAGGCAGCACCAAATTCACCGAGTTCATTCCTTTTGCTCTTGTTCATCAACACTCACCAGCGGCGTACATCGCCGTTCGGTTTCTAACAATTTTTACCTTCTTCCTCCTCTCTTCCTCGCTGCCTGTCTCTCGTCTCTTCTTGCTCGGGGTAGAAAAATCAGCATGGAGCCCGGCGGCGCGGAGGTCTTGGGCCGAGCTTGGCGGCGCGCATGGCGGTCGACGGGCACGGGCGCGCGGGGCTTGCTCGATGCGAGCGGCGACGGCCTTACCCAAGCGCCTGCGGCAGCCTGTATGCGGCCTGAGTGGCCAGCCATGGCCAGGAGCGGCGCTCCGCCCGCTCAGCACGGAGCTCGGCCGCACCATGAGTGGCTGGATATGGCTGGGAGCGGCGCTTGGGGAGGGGGGGTCCTGCTCGCGGCCATGGCTCAGGGCGGCGGCCAACAAGGCTAGCTCGCCCGGTGCCGCCCTGCCGCTGATGGCTGGCGGCTAAGAGTATGGCGGCGCTCGGCCCGGTTGCTGGCTGGAGCTGCTCCTCTCGGCGCCCAGTGTTCAGCTGCTCTTCTCAGCGACGACGGAGGTTGAGCGGCGGCGCTAGGGTGGCGAAGCTTGTCGAGCGCGGAGGCGCGTGATGGTTAGCGAGCGGAACAAAATGGACGGCCAGGAGATGTTGTGCCACACAGATCATGTGGCTAAACTGAGATGGAGGAAAGGGGAAAAGAAAAGGGAAGAGGGGAGAGAGGCAAATCCCCTTTAAAAATAGGAGACGAGGGAAATTAAAGGGGATTGAGAAAAAATTAAAGGGAAAGAAAAATAGAAAGAGAATCTGTTGCAGAGGGTTTTTTCTATCTCAATCCCCTTTAACCAAAAATAAAAGGAAAAGATATTTGTTTTCTCAATCTGTTGGAGATGCTCTAATGAAACTTTCTAGCAGCAAAAGGGCAGTGGCCACTTTTGGCCAACAACTAAGCTCTGCTTATTGCAATAAGGATACGATTTTTCATCTTCGAAAGAAAACCATGATATGACCCTAGCTCACCAATTGTGTCCATATACGCGGCTGATTTTTTTCAAAACATCAAACCGACACAAATGTTGACACCTGCGCATAGACACTTACCTTTATGAATACATAGGTGTAAACTCTATTACTGTGAGCATCTATGAGAGATTAGACCGGCTACTTTGACTTTGAGATTAAGTCGCCGCAGGTGACACGCTGTCGACGGGCATATTGTCTTTCACTGAAAAATATTAGCAGGTTAACTCCTAAAATTTTTTTGATACTGAGATTGACGAACCTATGCTAGTTAGTGTCGAGAGATCATCCCAGCTACTGAGCTACGCTGAAATTAGAGTCTCGAAATATCGTCGTCATCTCATCTTCGATTGACGCATAGTTGCGCGCTGTGCGGGTTAGCGTGGCCCAGGCCCGGCAAAATCGCGCCCAAGTGGAAGTGGCCTACCCTACCTCTTTGTTCTACTGCTTGACTAAGCGGCCGAAGTTCCTCGCCTTGAAGCCCGGTTGGCCCAGTTAAACATTCGTGCTCGTTTTACTCGGCCCACGACTGCGGTATCGCCGTATCGCTGAGTGGAAATTTTTTTATTTTTCGTTTTGCAAAAATAATTTCCCTTCGCAAATCTATACACAAAGCTCACATATGCATCCCTATAAATACATACAAGTCTACACTCATTAACACCTCCGAGAACTAGATTGACTGTTTTCGATCTAGATTGAAGAAGTCACCATAATCATCTCGTTGTCGATGGAAACGTCACCTACCATTAAAGAAATAGCGTCAAAGATCCATAAAATATGAGAACCGTGTCGAATCGAGAACTCAAATTCCACCATAAGAAAACTACCTAACTAAGGTAGCTCAGTTCGCCAATACAACCATTTAAAATGGCTGTAGCCCTTTCGATCGACACAAAGCCCGTTACCACTTACCATCAAGTGATTTCTCCAAACAAACAACTCCTTTGAGAACCTCTAAGTCGTTGGCTTCTCGTTTTGCTATTTAGAAGAACAAAACCAGACAGATTTAGCTTCAGTTGGGTGTCAGTACCCAAGTAGGTAATCTCGTCAGTTACCACCAAGTTTACAGTTTACCACCAAATTAAATGATCTACCTCGCTGGATCATAGACACCACGGCAGATGTAACCACGAGAGCAGTGAATCCTCGTAGGGCCAGGAGAAAGCAAAAAAAGCCATAGCTTACGCCATGCGAGACCCGGATGCTAGATGCAAAGCACATGCACATAACACAACCCGAAAATCTTCGGCGAATTGTGGGTGCCGGAGATGCCGGGGCGGCATATATAAAAGGGATCCCAATGCTCCACCAATTTGATGGCTAAATCCGCTTGCCTTTGCTTTAGCCTCGCTCCACGTCTGATCGGCAATGGCGGCACGCGCGTGCCCTCCTGCTCGAAAGCTTATTCGCCCTCGCAATTTCTTTACGAGATTTCCGCGTAAAAGCGACGGGGTGGAACATTTAATTTTCGCTCGAGTGGGATCCTTCTGATCCGATTTAGGACAGGGGTTAGACGCTGACAGGCAGTGTTGTTTATGAGAAAACCATTGGCCTGATGTGCTGGTGCTTTTTTTATACTCTCTCCGTTCCAAATTGCAGTTCCCCGATAACTTTTAAAATACAACTTTGACTATTTATTTTATTCAAAACATTAGTATAAATAAATAAAATTTGAGTTATACTTAAAGTTCTTTTGATAATAAAATAAGTAATAATAAAATAAATGATACTAATATAATTTTTTTATAAGACGAATGATTAAATATGGATTAGAAAAGTCAACGGTGAACTAGAATTGAGAATGGAGGGAGTATAAAATATCTTAGAGTGGTTTCAAGTTTCAGCATCTTATGATGCTTAGTGTGATGGGGGAGAAAACTGATAGTGCAGCATTGCAGACTTGGTTTTGTTGTCTGAACAGGCATGGTGAATTTGTGATGTAGGCTGGGCTGACCTTGTCTGCTGGCTGTTGCATTGCAGCTTTCAGGACACCAAATTGGAGTAGAATAAGGAATCTGCTCCCTGTTTTCAGCTTTGGACTTTGTGCTCTTAAACTAGATGTAGAAGTAGTACTAGATTTCTTTCTTTATCTCAAATCCACCCGTCACTCAGTTAGGTACACCTGAATTTGACAAATCTGCTACTAAACCACATGACTATGCTCAAGCTAGGAGTCAGTAAGCTGTCTAGTTGACCTGTTCGAGTTTTGTAAATTTCAGAATATCAGTCTCAAAAAACATAGTTTTTGCCAATGTATTTTTTTGTCGCGTTGGCCTTTTGAGTTGAGCTATCGTTCTCAATGCTCGTTAATTTTTAAAGTTGCGCATGATCAGGTTCACAACTAATCGTCTCAAGAAAAAGGTGGAAAAGAAATGTAAAAAACTGAAGAATGAAATAAAGGTTACCCTCACAAATCTTCAAAGGGCAAAAAGAAAGAAAGATAGACAACCAAATATATAAGTGACACTCAATTCTCAAATCTACTCCAGCATGTAAAAAGGTGTTCATCTAATTTATGGAGCCACATCAGTTCTGATATTCAGATATGCTAATTTATGGGTCATGTTGCCATGTGCCTGCCGATGCGTACCAGGAGATCCATGGTGACCTAGACAGCCATTGATGGGGGCAAAAAGTTGCTGCCTCCATTGTTTCCCCCACATTGCCTTGTTTCCTTCTTTTTTTTACTTTTGTTTATAAAAAAAAGATCCTCAACAAAACAAAGTCTGGCTTGTTTTCTGATTATCCGTAGCTTCAAAGGTAGACATAGTGCTGGTAGTGTGAAGCAATACACATATCTATACAAATGTGTGGTATATTGGAAATTGAACCCTTTTTAGCTTGCAAGTTTTGTGTGTCGGCCACTGAAACTCGATGTTCCTAAAATCAAAGGGAAAGAGAGGGTCCCCATTCTTGTATTTTACTTTGCTCTGATGCACATGTTAAGGTAGTATATGCGAGTACTGAACATAAGATTGTAGATTGGATAAAGATCAGCATACACATCCAAAAAATGTTAGAAAACTGGGTATCTGTAATTGTTATGGTGATTCAGTTCGTCAGCCTGTGCACTGTGCAGCAATGCAGGCCAGAGGGCACTCTGTGAAAATGTGAGATGGCTTATAATTTTGAAAGACAGATGTGGGATGATATCATTCAGTTTTGTAAAGCTGCTAGATGTTTATCTTCATGTCTTGTCAACTTTGATTGCCTTGCTTTAGTTCATCTTCTTGCGTTGGCCGCTTGGAGTACTTTGAGTTCCTAGAGTTCAGAAGCAAGCAAAGCAAGCAGACCGGACTGAATAGCGTCATTTCCACATTTGTGATTGCATCTAGGGTTCTAGGCATTGCAACATACGCCAGCAAGCTGATTTGCTCCCTTCACCAAACCATGACTCCTTCCTTCTAGTAGGTTTTATTCTCTCAGTTTATTCTATGCACCCATTAGTACCTTTCTTTTTTCGAGAATACTAGTCTTTCAGTCCTTTTTTTTTTGTGCAAACTAGTCTTTCAGTCCTTATCAGACACAATTCTACATTGATTACCTTGTTTAGTTGGTTGAATTTCTTATAGAAAAAATGCATTGAAAAACGTGCCGCAGAGAGGGGGGGCACACTTTCCAATGTGTTACTTTTGGTCGTAATCGTAGTATGAATCTGCTACTGACTTTTACTGCCAATGTTTGGAAAACTCTACAGCTCTTCTGTAATGAACTGTCTTTGCAGTTAAAGAAATTTCTCCACCAGAGATTTAATTAACACTACGATAATGCACTGAATACAGCCACTGCTCAAAGTTCAGATGTCATTCATTTGAACAATATCATCATGACACGGCATGGTCAACAACATAAGTTTCGGTTTTCACAAAATTTTTCAGGAGGGCAATGCATCATTGTACAATCATCAGGATTCATGGCGCTATCATCTTCTGCAAATCTCGATCAGTTCGTCGAGGCCGTCGGACTCTGCTGCGATCTTGGACGCCGCAGACGACAGGAACCTGAACCCGGCGTCGCTGGCGCTCTTCCTGACCGAGGCCAGCTGCTGGGACTTCTTGCAGTAGGCGATGAGCCCCTGGATCGGGTTCTCCACCTCCGAGCTCGCGCTGCTGCTCCTCCTCAGCGCCGGCACAGCGCCGTCGGACTCGCTCGAGGTCCGGACCGACGAGGAGGCCGACGAGCTCGACGACGAGGAGCACGAGGAGGAGGACGACGACGGGAGCGCAGGGGCGGTCTTGTTCGACGAGGAGTACCGGACGATGACGCTGGAGAAGGACCTCCTGTGGCCGTGCTCGCGTTCCCTTTGCCGCTCTGCTGTGGGTGTAGCACGGCCGCTGCCACCGCCGACGCCGGCGCTGTGCGAGGCGATGCACCTGTTGCTTCTGATCTGGCCGAACGGGTTCTTCCTCCACGGCCTGAGGTGGCCATGGCCATGGGCGAGCTCCTGCGCGCCCCGCGCCGCTCCAAGAACGCCCTTGTCGTCCGGGTTCCCCGGCCTGGCCGCGAATATCGTCTTGAGGTACGCCTTGGACGCCTTGAGCTTGAGGCCGAGGTTGAGCTGGCGCATGAACTTGAGCTTCCTGGACCAGGGCCTCCTCTCCCCGGGCGCCGCCGCCGACGCGCCGCCCGCCAGGCCGGCCGCGTACTCCTGGAAGTACTCCTCGACATTGAGCTCCCCGCTGACGTAGCACGAGTTGGCCGGCGACGCGCTGCACGACTCGTACGGCGTCGCGGGGGCCGTGCGGACGCCGAGGACCTCCCTGCGCGGCCCGCGGCCGTCCAGGAGCTCCTCCACCATCTGGATGCGCGGCGGCAGGTGCAGCGGCAGCAGCTTCCCCTTGTAGAAGAGCTCGTCCGCCGGCGACGCCAGCGGCTCGCCCCACCGGTCCAGCGGTGCCGACATGAACTCGAACTCCCGCGGGCCCGCGGGCGCCGAGCTCAGGTCCATGTCGATGTAATCCTCCTCCTCCTCCTCCTCCCCTTCCTCCCGCACCCGCAGCACAACCTCTCCGTCCCCCTCCTCTCGCCCGACCGCCATTGCTCTTCGAACGAACCGGACTGCTGGTCGCGCTGCGCGTGCGGCGTGTGGCGTGTCTATACCAAAATGGCTTCAGACTTGAGAGCCAAAATGGCTGACGAATGGATGGAGAGGGGTTTATAAATCAATCGGGCTCAGTCTCAAGCGCTCGTGCTTTCCAGGGGGCCCTACCGTCTCCCGCATGATCTGCACCACGTTCGCGTCTCGGCCGTCTCCCTGTCCCGGCCGGCACTGCACCACCGCACTGCACGTAGCCACTGCTTCGCCCCTGGCCGTCGCTGTCCCCGGTGCCCGCCCTCCCATATCATTGCCCCATCCCTGGCTTTGGCGCCTTCTTTTCTGAAGGAAACCCGGCTTTGGTGCCCCGCCTTGCCTGCCTCTGCGGGTACTGATTAGGGTGGCGCTCTTTTGCTTTTTTGAACGCCCCTTCGCTTACCCTCTGAAACCTCTGGCAGAGCGTGCATTCTTCTCGTCTTTCCATGGCGGCCTCGTGCCATTTCTATTTCTTATCATCGGACAGGCGCCACTGTGGGATGGCAAAGTACACTGTTGATGCTGGTAGAGATCGCCGTCGGATTTACTGTAGGATCTTGCAATGATCGTTTGGAGTCCCAACCAGTGAGTGCCCGAGTTACGAGCGGTACGGACGATACGCGTGATCTGTACTGGGATCGCCTGGGGTTGCTGGAATGCTGGACCTGTTCTCGATCAAAATGTGCTCAAAGCTTTGGATGCTATGCTAATGCTAATGCTAATGCTGAATTGCTACAGGTACAGTGGGCTTCGAATTCGAAATGGGCAGCAGCTTGTGCCCCCGAAACGAAGCGAGAACGAGAGCAGAGCACGGAGCACGGGAGCAGGCGAGCAGCGGCCCGCTACAGGGACCTCGTAGGCGTGCGCGTCAGGCCTGCTTGGTTCTCGGCCTTCTGTTACCACGGCGTTCTTAGGGGGTGTTTAGTTCACCCTCTCTTCTATCCATTTTGCAAAACACATAATTTTTAATGTACTTTTTTTTCTCTCTGTGCACGCAGTCCAACGCGTATCCATTTTGCAAAATGGATGGAACTAAACACCCTCTTATTTAGTTCGTGGAAGTTGGTTGAATTTTCTGTAGAAAAAATGCATTGGAAAACGTGTTGTAGATAGGGAGACATATTTTCCAATGCGTGATTTTTGGTTGAATTGCACCAATTTACTCCAACTAAACAAAGCCCATATCTAACTTGTGGCTGCCAACAAAAGCTACGGCTGCTATTTGGTTTCTTCACTGATGTGATTTGTACGGCGTGGCGATGTCTGGCGGGGAACCAAACAGCCCCTAAGGGCAGTCCCAACCCAGACTTCACCATGGAGTCTAAGTCTATTAATTACCCTTTCATTTATAGCTTTTTGCTGATGTGGCGCTGTGTTTATTGAAGAAAGAGAGGGAAAACATAAGAAACCAAGTCTAACTAAGAAACCAAGTCTTCACACAAATCAAGACCATCTGTGAGAGAGACAAGTGGGTCATGGGATGCTATGATAGAAAATTACATTGGGGAGTATAGTTTCTTGTGAGTGGAGTCTTGATGCTAAGACTCTATGAGTGGAGTCTGGGTTGGGACTGCCCTAAGGCTAAGGCCTGTTTAGTTCCCCCTCTGTTTTGTATTCTGTGGTCATTTTGTATTTTGTATGGTACTCAATGTATTTTTTTCTCTTTATGCGCGCGGTCCAACACACCCTATTTAAAACATTCTGTGATCATTTTGCATTTTGTATGGTACTCAATGTATTTTTTTCTTTTTATACACGCGGTCCAACACGCCCTATTTTGCATTGTGCGGAATTAAACACCCCCTAAGTTGACGGCGTCACTGTCGTGCCCTGTGTGTCAGTCCGTTGAAGTGTGTGAAGAGTGAAGGCGCCATCGCTCAGCGTTCTGACCTGCCTGCGCGTGTGCTTGTACGGAAGGGTGTTTAATTCCAGCGAATTAATGAAAAGTGCTGAAAAATTTTGTATTAAGAAGCGTGTCTTGTGAGATGGGGCACGGTTGTCAGTGTGAAAATTTTTTGGTGACTTTGAAAAGTTGGAGAGAATTAAACAGGGCCTGAAGGATTCAGAGTTTCAGATCAGCAGATACTGCCATCAAAGGTAGCACGATTAAGAAATCCGAGAGATAAATGAGGCCCCGTCTAGTTTTGCCAACTTTTTTCATCGCTACAGTATTTTGAATGTTTAGATACTAATTAAGAGTATTAAATGTGGATAACTGATAAAACACATTTCATAACCTCCGGTGAAATTGCGAGATGAATCTATTAAGCCTAATTAGGCCATGATTAGACAATGTAGTACTACAGTAAACAATCTTTAATGATAGATTAATTAGGCTTAATAGATTCGTCTCGCGATTTCACGTCCATCCGTGTAATTAGTTTTATAATTAGATCATATTTAGTTCTTCTAATCTTTGATTTATAATATTTACAGTAAATTTTGCAAAGTTTTTTTCACCAACTATGCTTCTAAGGAGTACCTATGGCCTTCGGATCAAAATCAAGAACCGAAGCCGGCGTGCGAGTCCGGACTGGTCCCAGGCTACATCACGGCAGCTACCTCTCCTCCGTCTCTTCAGCTACGTTATGTCATGTGCGAGTAGCAACTAGCAGCAAATGCAAATCGACAAGCCATGAATTTTAAGCAAACCAACACCGTATAGTCCCAATCCTAGCGCCTACAGCAACCTATGTCAAACCAAAGTACGAGTGTACGACGTAGATGCATAAAAACACGTCTCCGGTTGTCATTTCGACACAGGCTGCAAACTAAGACCCTTTGACTTGTGCGAGGCATTTTGTTAGTAGTAATATACTACAATACTAGTGCTCCACTGGAATTGTCCGGCCAGCAGCTGGTTAAGATACCACGCGGCCGATTAGCATCGTGTCCTTTCCAATCAGGCCGTCGTGCTGATCCATGGCATTGTCAATTATTCTTCTGCCAAGGCTGTCTGATTGCTGCCGATTCAGGTCGGTTAGTTGAAAAATATTTGGGAGATGCAGGGTTAGGTCGAGGTCAGCTCCGCCCAACTCCGGATTTGCGGTGAATTGCAGGGGGCGGATTGGCGTGCCCCACTTGCGACGCCGCAGCGTGGTCGGCGGTGGTTGGGGGCGTGGAAGATTCTTGCTCCAACGACGCAAATATACTCGTACTACTAAGCAGAAGGTTATACTATATGGTTAAGCAAAGGATCTTGTAGCAAAGCTAGCTAGTTTTTTTTTTTTGAAACGAACCAGGCAGGAGAGCTGCCGATTATATTAAAAAGAAGGATAAAGCCCAGACTGGGCAATACAACAAATTAAGAAAAAACTACAACAACCACAACAAAACTCACAGCTACTCAACGACTCCAGCCAGAAGGCCAAAGCACCGCCACGCCAACACCACACCTGCTGATCAGCAGAACAGAAGACTCGACAAAGTTAAAACCCACATATCCGGAACTCCTACACCTCCATTCCAACGTTAGATGATCCCCACTAACGATGAGGCAAAGAAATCTCCGCCACTAGGTCCCAGAAGACACGACCTTTTAAACCCATCAGCTGTCTAAGGAGGTCCGGTGGCAGCAAATCCTTTAGGCAGTTTGCAAAGTTTTGCATTACATTCTCATTGAGCTTTCCATCGTTCCCCATAATGCCCAAATCTTTTAGCACTCCGCGCTTTGCAAGGCGAGCACTTCGACGAAGCGATGATCTATCATAGGACTTGTGCCGATGTCTTGCTGTCGTGGTCGCTGATGAAGGGAGAGGTATAGGATCCTCACCCTTCCTAGCTATGACGGTCGGGGAAGACACTTCCTCAAATGGTGGGTCCACTGTCACTCGGGACTCATCAGCAATATCCTTGGCCACGGATTGGGTAGGGCCGTCTTCAATGGTGGTGAGAAAGATGGGGTCCTCAATTGTCACTTTTGCACCTACAACAGATACCTCATCATCAGATGCATCCTCTACCAGAACCACATCCTCAACAGACGTGTCGACCTCTAGCAACGTATGTTCTGTCGTCTGGATAGCAGAAGTCCCCAGAGTCACCTCGAATGCATGCTCTGTAGGTATGCTTTGGTTAAACTCTATGCCCGCCGCACTGTTGGACACCTCTGTGTTCATCTCATCGATGAAAGAGTCTTCGACCAACTCTAAGTTCATTTCGTCACGGACGGAGTCTGCAATGTCTACACATGTGTCCTCACACACAGAGGAGTCGGCAAGTGTGCAAGCCGCCGCAAGAGAAGCGAGGATCGTCGGTGTCGGAGAACGGTGAACTGGAGAACATGGGCCAAAGAGATCGGCCAAGTCGAAAGCAGGAGCATGCTCTCCACGTGGCTCCACACACTCCAAATGCTTAGCCACACGTGCTAGCCACAACTTTATGGTAGTAGCTTCCTCCTTGAGGGGGCGCAACACTTCCTCCAAACGAATTGCAAGCATGTTTTGCAGCTCTGATCGCAAAGTCTCCACCAGAGGTGTGATCGTGGACTGGAGTGTCGAAGTAGGAGGGGCACAACAACAACCACGACAAATGGGATTGACGTCCTTCTCATGCAAACCTGTTGAAGCCAATGGCGGGTTGCGATGTCCTTGAGAAGAAGACCCAGCCACAATGCTTTCCGATAAGGAAGAGTGACATCCACTTGATGAAGGCACGGCCACTACGTCAGCCCAACTCTTTGTCTGATGTGTACCAGGTTGCCCGGAGAAGGAGTCATGGCGTCGAGCGGAGAGATGGATCGAAGGTGACAATGCTGCTCACGATGTCCAGTGCCGCGACAACGAATGCAGCGGAAGAAATCCCTGCAGGAGCTAACTTGGTGGTCACGCGCAAGGCAACGGTAACATCTACCTCGAGCCCATCTCTTGAAGGCGATGCTCCTCTCAGACTGTGACTTTGGAGGACCTGACAGCGGTCCAGGCACCAAGTTCTCCTGCTCACAGTGTGCCTGCATCTGCACAGGGGGTATATTCTTGGCAATGGGCAGCAATGGAGCCGTGTTGATGTTGAAGCAGCTCTGGCCTAGAATTCTGGGAGGTTCGGACCCCCTGATGAGGTGAAGAGGTTTGGGAAGAGCTGACGGAGAAGCGTTGGTGACGCCAACTGAGGAGGTGGCGCGGGCGGATTGGGCAGTGGTGGTGGCGGTGGCAGTGGTTCGGTGGGAGATGACGCAGTAGGAGAGGCCACCGGAGATGGACCTGCGTCCTTGTGATGGTCCAGATGAGCGAGTGGTGGATGCGGATCCACCAGCAGAACTTCGTCAACATCGTCGTCGTCGGAGTCGGTCTGCAGATGATTGTGGAGGAGCGTGGGCGCAGACGCCACGACCGGCTGCGGGCTAACCATCTCCAACAAAGCCGCAAAGTCAGGCACAGAGCAGCAACGGTGGACCACACCCCGGCGGCCCGGGCACGGATGGCCTCTCCTGCTCACATGGTCAGGTGGAGGAAGCTGCCGTGAGGAAGAATAGCTTGGACAGAAGGCTGGTGGCTTCTACAGGGCGGAAGGCCGGCCTCACACCACGGGCGATTGAGCAGATGTGGTGGAAACACCTCCAGCGGAAGGACAAGCGCTACGAGCATATTTAGGCTCGCTCTTATATGCTAGGATGTTGCTAGTTAGTTATAAGCTAGGATGTTGCTAGTTGCTACGAGCATATTTAGGCTCGCTCTTATATGCTGTGTGGAATCATTTTTTTGGTTTTTTTCCTTATTAAAGGGAAAGGGACGAGGGAGAAAAGTAACACGGAAAGAACGGTATACCCTCCTCGTGAAATCCAAACCATAACTTTTGTGCGAGATAGTGGAGAAGGCATTGTGGACGTTTCTTCCATCTGTATACGTTGATTTTTTTTGTTCCAAACCAAAAGAATTTCTGTGCGCTACTGCCTTTTGCTCCAACTAGAAATAATTCTTCGAGAATATGTGCAGAGCAGAGCTTGAGCCTAGTACACGCGTAAGGCTATGCGCAGCGGCGTACGCAACGCCGTCCTTGAGGACGGACGTACCGGAAACAGAGCTGCAGCGGCATACTGTAAAGTCCCGGTAAACAAAAGGATGAATCTTCGGTACGCTAGCTGCAGCGTCTTCGCGGAAACGGCGCAGCCGCCCTCGGCAGCGTTCGCGGAGAGAGAGAGGAGAGAGAGAGTGGCGGGTTCCACGTTTTCAACTAACTAAAAAATGTTATAACTCACAAACCAAAAAACCAAATTAAATTCCGATTGCACCATTAAATTCGTTGCAATAAATTCTTCAAAGCAAGATCTCAGATGGATATATTTTGATAAAATTCATAAAGAAAAGAAAAAAAAAGGTGAGGAGAGAGATGATATGGTAGTTGGAATGGATGAATAAAATATAGTAGAGTTGGGATAGAGTATGTGATTTTGAGTATGACGGGTGCGGGAGAAGTTGGTTTAGAGTACGGAATCTCGATGACCAGGACAGGATATTCCTTTTAAAGGATGCATTTAGAGGACGACGAGTGCGGACAGCCTAAGAGGCGCCAGCAGCTTGAAAGAGTCAAATTACAGATCCCTCTAAACCAAGACCCTGAGGGCTAAAACAGGGCCACGCAAGAAGCTTTTAGCACATTCTCGCACGCTGGCCTTGTTTAGTTGCATAAAATTTTCAAACTTTTTACTATTTACCCGGCACATCAAATGTTAGAACACTAATTAATGATATTAAACGTGGATTAATGACAAAACTCATTCTATAACCCTCGGGCAACTTCTCGAGATGAATCTAATGAGCCTAATTATGCCATGATTAGACAACGTCGTGCTACAGTAAACAATCTTTAATGATGGATTAATTAGGTTTAATAGATTTGTCTCGCGATTTTTCGTCCATCCGTGTAATTAATTTTATAATTAGATCATGTTTACTCCTCTTGATTTTCGGTTTAAAATTGCTACAGTAAATTTCGCAAACTTTCTGGACCAACTAACAAGAAGAGCCGACAGCATGCGTCTGAAGCTCTGCGTCTGTGTCTCGGAGCAAACCTCAGCCTGACCTAGAGCTAGAACCAGACACAAACAACCTTCAGAAGAGCGTCGAGAGATGCCGGGGCAGGCCACCTGCCCCCATCAGATCCGACGGCTGCTTGTTGACCCGATGCCGATGCCTAGGCGCTCCGGACCAACGGCGGGTGGCGTGGCGGCCAGTGCGCGGCGCTGCGGGCACACGGCCGCAAGCAGCCAAGACCCAAGGGATACGCGGCTACGCGCACAGGCGCCGCGCGTTGGCACGCGCACGCCTGCCCGCACGCACGCACGCGCGGCTCTGGCTCGGCAGACAGCAAGGGCGCAGGCGCAGCGTCCAGAACGCTGGCTCCCAGGTCCCAGCGTGGGGGCGGGCGGGCGCTCGAGGCGTTTGTTTGCCTCCTCTGCTCTGCTCTGCTCCACTCCACGCGACGCGCGGATGGAAGCGGGGCAGGGCCGCAGGGGTCTCCCAGCTCACCAGCAGGCAGCAGCCCTTGCCCCTTGGGGTGCCCTGCCGGGCCGATGCCACCATGGACGCCGAATGGGCAGCAAAGGTTGGTACCAATGCTATGGTTCGCTGCGGCCGCGACATTTTAGCTGCACTGCACTGATGTCAGCAGTCCAGTGACGACCGACGACGAGGCTGCGTTCTCTTGTTGGACTCGACTACTCGTGGCTGGTGAAAGTAAGCAACGTGATTAACAGAATTGGGGAACAGGCAAATACGGTCCTGAAGAGAGATGTACCCCTGCTATGCTTTTAATAAAGCTCAACCTTTCCTCGCGGGAAAAAAAAAAGGCACTGTGAAAAGAGCTGGGACGATCACATCACGTGGGACAAGCTGTGCGATGAACGATTAACGAAGCGTCTAATGCTCTATTTCCAAGATATTACAGAAGTTAAACGATGCACAGACCAAAATGGAAATATGATACGACAGTTTCTGGTCACCTATAGAGCTACCATTTTCGTTCTGGATTTATGGAAGGATTTCTTAGCTGCTGTAGAATCAGAGATGATGATGACAGAAAAAACCTTGAGGTCTTGACGACATATCGGGCTATGCAACACACATGATTCACGCTCACGCCTGTCAAATCATTTGCTTTAAGTTTCTCTTTTTTTCTGAAAATAAAATTTATGTTTGTCTGCACAAGCAGCGCATCTCAGAAACACGAGATGGCATATAAGCTCTGGCGAATAACTTTATTATTATCCATGCTTCTGAAGAAGCAACGAATAAAGACGAAACTGAACAAAAAGAAAGGTCTGATACAGTTTAGATTTTCACTCAAATCGTATAAACATAGATGTAGTCCTTTTCGGTGTCTGCAGATATTGCAGAGTATCCTTCTCCCCCCCCTCCCCCCCCCCACCCCGACTTTTTTTATTTTTTTTGGCCCTTTTCGTGAAAGAATTTCACAAATAGACCCTTGACGGAAAGAATTGCAAAAATGAACCCTGAGCTCGGCGCCATAGATCACGGCGCCGACATCACATGTCTCGACGCCATAGCCTACGGCGCTGAGGTCTAGACGACGTGGAATACGTGGCGATGACGTGGCGCACACCGATCCACGGCACCGAGTGAGAGCACGCAGCGCCCATGCATGCATGCAGGTAACTAGCTATAGATGCTAGCTAATTAGCTATAGGTGTAGGTAGCCAGCAGGTCATCATTAATGCTAGCCAGCAGGTCATCATTAATGCTGGTAAGCAGAAACACACATGATTACATGTTAACATATGGATTAAGGGGGTGTTTAGTTTTGGGGTGTAAAATTTATGTGTCATATCAAAGAGAATCTTACCATTTAGGAGTAGTAAACGGTAGACTGATAATAAAACTAACTACAGATCTTGCCTAAAAACCGCGAGACGAATCTAATAAGGGTAATGAATCCACAATTAGTGGATAATTACTGTAGCATCACTATTGTAAATCATGGATTAAGTAGGCTCATTAAATTCCTCTCGTAATTTTCACTCCATCTGTGTAATTAGTTATATTTTTCGTCTACATTTAATACTCCATGCATATGTCCAAACATCCGATATGACATTATAACACCCCTATAGATTAAAGAGGGCGACTTTGCAGATGGATCGATGGGAGCATATTCTGCGAGATGTGCCGCCGTGCGTACAAGTGCAGCAAAAAAGCTCGTCTTTGTGCTAGTGTCACTGGAGTTGAAGGGGATAGGCAGGCTGAGGCCAGCATTGCTGCAGCGCACCCGGTGCAGCAGGTCTGCCCAAACAACAGCTAAACCGGGGACATGCAGCAAATCAGGGACTTGAAACTCGTACGACATGCATCATGGGCGCTCCTGGCGAGCTCTCGCTCGACGCCGAAGCTCGGCGCCGTGGATCATGGCGTCAAGGTGTACGCCACGTCATCGCTACACGTTTCACGTCGTCTAGACCTCGGCGCCGTAGGCTAGGGCGTCGAGACGTGTGACCTTGGCGCCGTGATCTATGGCGCCGAGCGCAGGGTCCATTTTTGCAATTCTTTCCGTCAAGGGTCTATTTGTGAAATTCTATCAAGAAAAGGGCCAAAAAATAAAAAAGTCGGCTGCTGGACCTGGACGGCGGCCCAAAAAACAAACTAGTCCTGCGGCTACAAGTATATACCACCTCAGAGACCACCTGGCATTCACGGCCTCATGCATCCTGCTGTCTACCATTCGCTACTTTCCTCTACAGCTCCACCTGGGGCATGTAAGAGCTGGCAGTGTTAGAATTTCTTCACCATTTCAGCATTTAGCAAACAGCCCCAGTGTCATTCAAGCACAAGGTTGAACCGTTACATCTTATAATCTGAAACAGCATGACCCATTTACAGTAGCACCTCCGCTACATCTCCTAGGCAGGCAGATGTCTTTAGCAAATGCATTTTTAACAGAACAAGGAGAGGTTGAAGATAAAGCAAAAATGCTAAAAGGGTTGAAGATGAAGCAGAAAATGCTATGCCAATTCTCTTCCATGCACTGATATACAATAATATACAGAGAGTGTTGACATCTAAGGATTTCCAGTTACCAGAACAAAATAGCTTTGGAGAACTGACCAACTCAAGAGAGTTTTGTAATGAATTACGAGGCCAGTACTCAAACTTGGGAGCACACAAGTTCGACGAAGACAGACAGATCACTACCTAAAAGATGTATGATCGTGGTAGCTCCGTCGAAGGAAAGAAGACGGCAACATTTGCATTGGTTATCAAAACCGCACATCTGGGACTCTTGATATGCTTTACAGATTGGCTCTAACCCGGTCGTGGTGACTGAGAATAATTAGTGTACACAAAGCTGAGCTACTATGCTTTTGAGGATCTACTGGTATCTACGGCTATATCTGTCAAATCTACACTACAAATCAACATCTGGCAGCGGGACCTTCCAGTAATTCCAGTTATTGTAGTCTTCCTGCATAGCATGATTACCAAAAAATCAGAAGAAAATTTAAGCCACAAGGATTGATGGCCAATAATTTCCAAGTGGCCATTTATATATGCATTGAAATGTAATTGTTTAACTTTGTGTCTTTTGTGAGTGAAACTAATTCTAGCATTCATGTACATGGAATCAACCGTTCTCTGATGTACAGCAAAAAAAAAGTATTCTGTGCAGCAAATTAAAATGTGGCTAGTGCATTTACACGTGATATTTGGAAGAGAAAAAGGCAACTAGCAAAGGGGCTCACGGCGCAGTGGCAAAGGCCACTGGCCGGAGTGCTCCCGCCCAGGGTTCGAACCCTGGGTGCTGCACCTGCACCTTAGGGGTCTCGGGGTATTTCTCTCAAAAAAAAATGTAACTAAAGGAAACTGATGGAAACCAAAGTCTAGACCCAACCTATGCAATTTTTATTAGGTGTTCAGTTAATTATATATGTCCTTAGCAGAACATCATTCGAGTGTGTGCCTGGGATGAAAATTAAATACTACTAGCAGCTCTATATAACAACTGACCTGCTCAACCAGAGTTGTTGGTGGAAACATGTCGTTGACAAGGGTATGTAAGGAGGTATAGGACTTTACATCAACAGAACTGTTGACGGCCACTTCTCCCTGCAAGCCCATGGGAATGGATCAAGAGGCAAGTATGCAAACATAATATTAATGATCAACACACTGTGTAATAGAGATACCTTTGGGTTGATGATAAAAATCTTGCCTTTAGGTATTCCCATCTTCTTGTAACTGAGCTCATCAGTGTCTCTGTTGCCAAATCCAGCATAAAATGGATTGTAATCGGAAGGAAAAAGCGCCTTAATGTCCTGCCAGAGAATAGAACTTGCATGAAAAACTCGCTCAACTGTTGCAGAGATTCATATCTCAGGACTCATGGAAGAAACTTGCATGCAATCTGGCAAGAGCATCAAACTAAAAATTGGAATTGCATAGAAGAAACATACCTCCAGACACGCAATCTTAAATTCATGTGGGGCTCTCCGTATAACTGAAAAAAGCAGAGGAATATTAGAATCATGCTAAAAACAATAACATTAGCATTAGGCATCAAGCCATTAGCAGCCAGTTCTATATGAAGCCAGAGGCCGCATTACTGATCATGCTAGGAAAAGTCCAGTCAATGGCTATGGCAAATCAATTAGCCCAAGCCAAGCAAATTATGTCAGGATCCAACCAACTGTTCACGAGCTGTTACCTTCTCGGTAGAGTGAAGGAAACAAGCCATCGGGTGAAATTACAACAGGACCATTGGGCAGTGCTTTCCCATCCTGCAAAATTGGAAAGAAGTGTCACTTGAATGGAAGAGAAAAGGAGGGTGGCCCGAAGCAAATAACTCTCCATCTTTTGATGACGACATGAAAGCGGTAAGCATCTTCTACTGGATATGCAAGCCTGAAGACATATTAACAACCCTATGTAGAAATAAAGTAAGCAAGATCACTGTACTTGTACCACACTAGATCAATAGAAGTTGGAAAACAAAGTGCTAGAAGACAAAATAAAATGATAATTGTCATCATACCTGTTTCAGATTGAAGAGGAAACTCTTTGTGAGATATGCCTGAACGATTGCTCTGGCACTAAGGAATAGCAGTTGGTAACCATTTTCCTGGTTGAGACATAAAAGGTTATCTTAGATATAGGCACAAAATTAGCTATAATCCCACCAGGGAAATAAAAAAACAGAAATAAAATATTTCTTAAGAAAGCATCGTACTTTTATTGCAGAAAATAGTCGAGCGACACCGGAGTGACTCCAATCTCGTCCAACCAAAGGCATGACCTGACCTAACACATCAGACCTGAAAATGTAACATTAAGTACCCACATTTAAATATTTTGACCATTTACAGCAGAAAAGCTATCACCTAACAAGCACAAAATTTCTACAACATGATGAGTTCAGTCAGTTGAGGTTTAGTCCAAGGCAACCTTGTTTTGCTTGGTGGCAGTTCCAGATATAAGGCAGTCATTTCAAATTCATGGACCAACAAGTTACAGACCATGGGACAGTCCAGCTTAATGAGAGAATAAATCCACTAAAATCGCTAGTAATCAAACAAGGTATGGAACCCTACATTACATCCACTGAAGATAAATCTAACCATTTAACTTCATTAATAAGAACAAGAAGACATGATTTTGTCACTCAAAATATCAATTTGAAGCATTTTTTTTTTTTGAAATATACCGAGTGCTGATTATAAGCTACTCAAAATGTGGGGGGAGCATATAGGAGTGGATAAACCATGAACATTACCTCGTAATGGTACCATCAACATCAGATATTACAATTTTAGCATTCCATTTCCACAAGTAAATATGAGCATCAACCTAGTAAAAAGAATCGAATTTATTATATTAACCTAAGGATAAAAGGATGAGATAGTTAAGAAATAGAGGCATCAACCTGCTGCTTCCCTAGAACTCTGGTGGAGAAGCTAAAGGTCACCAAGTTTTGGCCCTCCTTCAGATTCAAAGATGCTAACTGTTCACTAGTGGGGATCAAAGTCCGTACAAATTGCTTTCTTGGTGACTGGCTTTTGCTGTTCTCCAGAGCTTGCTCATCAATTGGACTCAAAACAGTCTCTGAGTCAAGGAAAATGTCCTCAGAAGAATCACTGTTACTACGCTGAAGGGATCTTGTTATCCGAAAGGGATTGAGCCAAAGCCGCCATCTCCGGCTTGAGGGAGACACTCTAAGAGAGTCTTCTCTTGAATTGGGTGCTTCCTGACGTTCAACCGGAATAGCATCAAAGGGTTCTATTTTGATGTTTGAACCAAAAACAGCCTTCCCAAGAATAACATGAGAAACTTTACTCCATGGGAAATACTTATTGTCAACTTTGACGACAAGGTTTGCATTTTTTATAATCGTTGATCCAGATGACTTGAAATCCTCCTCATTGACAAGATGCTGTTGAAAGGCTTCCTCAGCGTATTCTCGACCCATCCCTGGTCGTAACATGTTCCCACAAAGAGAAATCTCAACCCCTGCAAGTGCAGACCAAAGCAGAACAATGACACATTACCTCTAGGAAATAAGAACAAAATACAACCTGACATGTACTTACCCAAGCCCTTCTGTGATTGAGAATGCTCTTCTACATTCTGTTCCTCTTCAACTTCTGAGTGCTCTGGGATGCTAACCAGTTTATCTTTATCACTGATAGACATGGATGACTGTAAACCTTCAGATCCAGCAGCCTCAGTTTCAGAGACAACTTCCTCACTCCTAACATGAGAGCCTTCTTCAGAGGACAAGTCAGATCCCTTGCCATATCGAGGAGAACTCCTTTTGTTTTGAGTCCTACCAACTTCTGTAGTAAATGTTGATACATCCGCTCCCTCCTCTAATGGACCATCTTGATCACAGTATACAGTTTTAGTTTCACCTTCCTCCAGTTCTGTTTCAACAACAGAACAGTTACCCAAACTAAGCTCAGGATCCCTCTGGTAATCAGATCCAGGAGAAAATAGTTCATTTCCTGAATCGCCGTCGTCTACTTGTGATGTTAGATCCAAGCAGCTTTGAAAAGTGTCCTTTTTACCAAAACTAGCACCAGTATCCTCCAAATCAGTGTCCTCGTTGCTGAGATCACAAACTTCATCCTTGTTAGCTGGGGAATTACAATCCTTGGCTCTTTCAAGCACTGGGATATCACAAGATTCATCTCCGTTAGTCAATGGTTGATGATCCTCACCATTGGTCTCTGGTATATCACAAGCTTTATGTTCACTGGTCAAGGGTTGATAACCCACAACATTGTCCCCTGAGGCACCAGGAGACTCGTCCTCACTGAACAAGGGTTGATGAACCACATCAATGTCCCCTGAAACATCACAAGACTCACCTTCACTGGTCATGGATCGATAAACATCACCATTTTTCCCTGACCTTACATCCTGAACCTCATCTTCGTTTGTAGACACAACATGAGCTCCATCTTCATTTGTAGACACAGCATGAACTTCATCTTCATTTGTAGACACGGCATGAACTTCACCTTCATTAACTGACAAACTGAGAACTTCATCTTCATTTACAGACACATGGAGTGCTCCATCTTCGTTAACTAATATGTTGTGTGACTCATCCTTAATTGATACCTCTCCATTCTCTATTAAAACCTTTGACTGATGTCCAGAATCGAACTTTACCTTTTCCTGTGATATGTATAAATCATCTAAAATGCCAGCATCCCACACCTCACCACTGCGGCTGAAGTCCCCACTAGAGCTCTGCCCAGGTCCCAAATGGAACTGCGGGTCACTTAACTGCACATCCTCCATACCCTCCTCTGTTGAAGAAATAGGAGCAGTGAGCACATGTCCATCCACACTAACCAGAACCACTTCTGAATTTCCACCGTCAGGTTGGGTTGGCGAATCTTCTGCTTCCTCCAACCTACCGTAACCATCATATGACTCAAACTCATCCCTGGTTTGCTTCTCATGATGCTCCACATTCAACTCTTGGCTACCAAGCCTGTCACTAGGACCAATGTAAAGGTCCCCGTCACTCTTACTGCGTGCTGGAGGTTCAGGCTCATTGATAGCTTCTTCTTCTGAACCAGTACCAGAGTCTTCGCTGCCAGGCACAAGCTCACGCATGAAATAGGCTTGGCCAGAGTTGTCAAGCTGCATGTGAAAGCTGGCTTCCACTCCATTGACGGTGATGGTGACCACCTTCTCAGCACCCTTGAGCACGCCCTGGAACTTCCCAAAACGGACGTACCATGGTGTGGTGCGGTATGAACCATCAGGCTGCTCAACAGCGATGATGTCGACCGCGCCACCAAACGGGTGGAAGGGCGTTGCAACAGAGTACACTCCCTGTGAGATCACAGACCCAACCCTTCCCACCACATTCATATCCGCAGGAGCCCTCCTCGGTCACCAAGCATCAAACACTTAAGAATCCAGACTGTGATTGCTTGATTCGTCCAATTTCTTCATCAATCCTGCAATTTATGGTGAACGAAGAATTCTCAGTGAAAATTTCAGAAGCCCTCAAGACAAAAAGGATTTTCAAACCCTAGTTGCTAGACGCCTCAAATTGCTTTCTCAGCTAATCCCAGTATCTACAAAAGTACAGCTCGTAGGAGTTCCAGTACAATGAACCCGGACTGCCCCTGCCACCGCAGGACTCAACCGCCACACCAGTAACACCACGGCACCACCCAATCCGCCCTCCACCCTGCCATTCGCTAACTGAGGAAGCCGCGCGCCCCGGCCGTCGGCCCTTCCCGCCGGTCGTCGTCCGCCGTCCGGCCAGCGGCTCCCACGCTGCCTCGCCACCCTGGATCCGCCGCCGCCAGACACTCATCTAAGCCCGCCGGCCATGGAGCCCTCCCCCGAAACCGTAACCCTAACCGAGCCACCATCATGACTCAATCCGAGAGAGGGAGGAGGAGGAGGACCCACCTCGTCGCCGGCCGTCTACCACTACCCACCAGAGCTGGACGAGCACGAATCGGAGAAGAGGAAGAGAGAGCGGCGCAGCGCCTAATCTCGGACGGAGAAGAAGGCGCGTGCGGAGGCGTAAATGGCTGCACGGTAAGAGGCTACATTTTTCATGTACCCAAAATTATTTTGTCGATTCAGTTAGCACCGCACAAGGGAGCGGAAGCTACACGCCTACTACACCTTCTAAAAACCTCTCAATTCCCAAACTAAAAACGGCCGCCTCATTTGAAATGAAAAATCCGCGGTATCTCGCCGCAAAGAGCAAGACGGGCCGGGGAAATTGGGATCCTTACCAAATCAAATTGGAGACAGAGGGAGGCTCACCTCGAAGCCACGCGATTCGGCTCAGCTAAGGCGGCTCCTCTCGCTTCCCTTCAGAGAGGTCGTTCGAGAAGCTTCTGGAAGGCGCCGTCCACCGCGAGATGCCGCCTCCGTCGATGGCGAGGTCGCAAATTGGATTTTGGGGACAAAAGCCGGCCGGGCCGTTGGGGCAGAGGCATTTATAGGTGAGCCCTTGCATTCGCACGCGCAGGCGAGACTTGACGAGCAGCGCACATGGGATATTCCCCCCGCGCCTCGCGAACCCCTGGACGGTCGTTACGCTTACATGTGGGGCACAAGGGCGCCCGGGCCCACGTGCCATTGACCTGTTTCAATGCGGGTGGTTGGGAGCCCCGGGGGTGGAATAAAATGCCGCTACATGCAGCTGGGCCACTGGCGTCGCGAATTTTTCTTTTCCACGGGAAAAAAGGAGACCTGAAAATTCCGATCGTGTGACGCTGCCGCGGTGGGCCCGGTTGGGTTTTCCGCGACGTGGAGCCCACGCGTCGCGGACTCATAAACGCTGGTACAGGAGTTTTGATGGTACAGTACTGCTTTAGGCCCAGTTTGGTTTCCTCAGGATTCTAGAATCTAGCTTATAGAATCTGGATTATGATCCAAACATTCCAGATTTTAGTTTAGATTCTACACTCAAGTGACACCAAATTTTAAAATCCAATAAACTTTTACAATCTAGATTTTAGAATCGGCCAGAAACCAAACGGGGCCTTAATCTGTGACGGTGATGGATATGGTGAGGCCTGCGTGCCCGCTGTTTTGTTGTTGTCGGGGCGCATCTACCTACTCAAATTTATTGTATGCTGGAAATGACAGCTTCACCCTTTCCTGACCCTTTAACACAACAAACACCTCTGAGACCTTGTTTAGTTCCCAAAGTTCTCCAACTTTTTTGAAAATTACAACTTTTCAACTAAACACCTCCTTCAACTAATTTGAAAAGTTACAAAAGTAACGCATTGAAAAACGTGCCCCCTCTCTACTTTTACGCTTCTCAATGCAACTTTCAACTAAACACCCCCTTCAACTTACTTTCCAAACTTTGGCACATACTTCCCAATGCGCCAAAGTTTGAAACGTTGGGCCAACTAAGGCCCGTTTGGATCCTACGGACTAAAGTTTAGTCCTATCACATCGGATATCTTGTTACTAATTAAGAGTATTAAACGTAGACTAATTACAAAACTAATTGCACAGATGGAGGCTAATTGGCGAGACGGATCTATTAAGTCTAATTAGTCCATGATTTGACAATTTGGTGCTACAGTAACCATTTGCTAATGATAGATTAATTAGACTTAATAGATTCGTCTCGTGATAAAGCCCAGGATTCTGTGATTAGTTTTATAATTAGATCATGTTTAGTTCATCTTAATTACCATCACAATATTCGATGTGACATGGACTAAACTTTAGCCCAAGGATCCAAACATCCCCTAAACAAGGCCTGAATCTGAAGAAATCAACAGCCATGACGTTGGTAGTTCCCATTTCCCAACAATGCAAACTCAGATTAGACGACGCCGGGTCGCCGGCCTTGCCTTACCCAAAAACTCAAGGGGCAGTCTCGGAATCTTGGTACCTCGTCGAGCGAGCGACCGCACTGGTCGTCCGGTCCCCGACGGCAAGCGCGAGTCTTCGCATCCGTGCGTGCGGCGTGTGCGGTGACGGGGACGAGGCCAGCTAGGACCGAAGATGGCGTGCAGATCTCGCCCGCGTGCGTGCATGGCCTCAGGCAGGCAGTCCCTTCTCCGTCTGTCGAAAAAGGCATGTCCGGTACAGCCCGTGCGAATATGCCTGGCCTCTCTCTCCCACGCAGAAAAACGGTTGCTTTCCGGCTCGGGATTTCGTATGCGCACCGTCGTAATTTCCATCCCGTTTCCGGCTTGTACAAGTACGACTGCGCCGGCCGCACCCGCAGGCCGCAGCCCCTCGAAGTTGCTTTCGCGCCGTGCGGATGTGCGGTGCCTTGAAGCAACCGTGTGTGCTCACGCGACACGGCGGCGTTTCCAGAAGCTGTATCCTCCCGTGGTGCCGTGGTGGGGGTGGTCGCCGTCGTACCCGTACTGTGTGGCCAGGGATATGCTGCGGCCTGCGGGGCGCAGCCGCAGCCTGCCTGCCTGCCTGGCCTGTAGCCACCGGTCTTTTGGATCGAGGACTTGGGGGGTTGCGTCCTGGACTCCTTTGGTACACGCGAGCGACCGGCGAGGCGAGGCAGCGAAAGCCAGAGCGAGAAGCTGGACCGATGGGTCCGGATATGCGGCTGCCGGCTAGCGCTAAGCAGGAGGATAGATCGCTGATGACGACTGGATTGGTCATGAGCGCGAGAGCCCGAGACCGATGGCGATTGCGGCTGCATAGTACTGGTGCAGCGCAGTGTATGACTGGATGCGGGGCATCGGTTTTCTCGCCCACCGGATGTGCTGAACACAGGGCGGCGTGGTTCGGGCCTTCGGGACGGTCAGTGTTGCACGGCCCGCGCAGCCCGGTTGCAATCAGTCTCGATCTCAAGTCACAGGAGGTGTGGTGGCATGGGCGCATGCATGGCCGTGCGCTCGGCAAAGGCTGGCGCATTTGGCCAACAACAACCGGAGCATTTTTTTTTTTTTGCGACTCGGAGTTTCATTCATTCATAAGAGGCCTGATTACAATCTAACTCCAGCAGGTTATGGATGCTGAACGGGATGTTATAGTGCCACTCCACCGTTTCAGTCATACCAAACCCCTGCTTAGCACACTCATGGGCAACTCTATTACAATTTCTACTCACATGCATAAATGAAAAATCAGCAAATTTCAAACTAAGTTCATGCATCTCCATGAGAATAGGTGCGATCAACGGTCGATGTGTATGTCTGGACTCCCACAGCTTCACCAGTTCCAGACAATCTGACTCAACACATCGCTTCGTCACACCGCACCGCACAGCCATCTGCATTCCATCTCTGCACGCATAGGCTTCCATCGTAGTCGCATCCATGCAATGGTGATACGATGTAGCTTGCGCTCCCATGAAAGCTCCAGTCTCGCCTCGAAACACAGCACTGGTAGCCCCTTGTCTGGTTTCTTCAGAGAACGCTGCATCCACATTGCATTTGACCCAACCCGTTGACGGCTTCTCCCAACATGGGCTAGTGGTTGCCTTCACCTTGTTCTCTAGGGATGCAATAGTTCCCATAGATCAAACACTATGTCCCGGACCCAGAATACCGCTCGTTGAATCGGCCACACTGGCTCGCCATGCCACCGCTTGTTCCGTAACGACCACAGCGCCCACATTCCACAGGTGATAATGGCCCGATCCCTCGCTGTTCCCATGGTCAGCAGATCTCGCGCCCAGGTAGACGGGTGCAGGATAGGGAGTTTAACTCCTGTCAAATTCTTGGTCTGCTCCCAAAAAATTCTAGTGATAGTGCACTCCGTTAGAACATGCTTGACTGACTCTTCAGCCGCCCCACACATCTCACACCGAGGTTCTTGCTCTATGTGGCGTCTGTATAGCACATGCTTCGTTGGCAAGAACTTGTGGATAACTCTCCACCAAAAAACCCTGACTTTTGGCGGGACATCAAGCTTCCAAATCCGTTTCCAGACATCATCATTCGATTGCTCAGGAACGTGTGCACTTTCTTGTTGTCTCTTCCGAGCGTCCAGCAACTTATGTGCCGACTTGACGCTATATATCCCATTCTTCTCTGGTTCCAGGCCCATAAATCATCAAACCGCCCTCTGACCGAACTCGTAATATTGCATCTGCATCAATGGTAATAAAGGTCTCTCTCACCCTGTCCTCATTCCAAGCCGCGCTAGCAGTTAGGAGCTGATGGACATGAGCAATCTCCTGCCCCTGAACTGGGGTAATTGGTTTCCCATCAATATGCTGTGGAATCCAGCGATCTTTTCATATACGAGTGGTAATACCATCCCCAATTCTCCGAATCAGCCCGGGTTTGAGAGCCTCACGTCCAGCTAGAATTGCCCGCCATGTGCAACTAGCATTCTTCTTTCTGGTGCAATTCATAGAACCAGAGTCATGGAAATATCGCCCCTTTCAAACTCGAGTGCATAGTGAATCAAGTCTCATCATCAGCCTCCATCCTTGCTTCCCAAGCATCGCCACATTGAACGATCTTAGATTACGGAAGCCCACTCCTCCTTCACATTTCGGCTTCGTTAGGTGATCCCATTTCAGCCAGTGAATGTGTCTGTTATCAGCTGAGCCTCTCCACCAATAGTTGGCAATAGCTTGTCTCGTTTTGTTGCAATGGGATCGATGGGTGGGAAACTGGAGATCGATCTCCTGAGGCCCACTGGATTCCAGGTTATTGCTAAGTACCTTATTCCTTTATATGGTGTGAGTTGCACGGCAACAAATCAATAGTAACTCACGTAGTGGTCGGTGGATTAGTTTTATAATCTTAAATTTTAGCTAATGAGCCGCTTATTTTGCGAAAAATTCTATATGACACACTACGATTTTTGAGACATCTAACGCGTAGCAATATATATGTCCTTAGCCATACTGTGCAAAAATACATTAACATATAATAAGATTTAACCTTCACCAAGAGGGGTTCGGTAATTTCACATTCTTGACCACAAGTACAAGAGAGAAGGGATCGAATCTCGAGCGCGTTGCATTGTTGGGAGTTTCTGATACATCATTTCCTCTGTTTACTTGGCAAGTTCTGGCACTTACTAGGTCTCAACGTACACTTTGATTTTTCTAGATATGAAATATATCTAGTTATAGTGTATATCTGTATACATACAAAATCTATGCATCTAGAAAAGTCATGACGACTAATAATCTAGAACGAGAAGAATATTAATTTGCTTAGCATGTGCTGGTAGGATATCCAAATTTAATAACAAGTATTACAGCCAAGACGACATGACCATTCCCTACTTTCCTTATCCATTATCAGATTCGAATTCAAACCACCACCAGCTTCAGTTGCAGCTGGTGCCCTCAAAAATAAATCATCAAAAATCATGCCAGCTGATGAGGGTATTGTTGGAGGAGTAAACATGATAGCGCACCCCCGAGATCATCCAAATTCACGCCCACCACCGCACTGTTTCTCCGTAACTCGGCCCCATGAACAGCAACACTCAACAAATTCCCACCAACCTGGTACAGCGAGCAACAAAAGGTTGAATAAATGCACTCGTCCAAACTGCGAGAGCGACACGCACTTGAGGTCCTAATTGCAGCAAGTTTCGTAACTTTCCACTATTTATTCATCATATCGAATATTTGGACACTAATTAAAAGTATTAAACGTGAATTAATGACAAATCTCATTTCATAACCCGAGGTGAAATTTCGAGAGAAATCTAATGAGCCTAATTAGACCATGATTAAACAACGTCGTGCTACAGTAAACAATCTCTAATAATGAATTAATTAGATTTAATAGATTTATCTCACGATTTTCCGTCCATCCGTGTAATTAGTTTTATAATTAGATCATGTTTAGTCCTTCTAATCTTCGATTTACATTTGCTACAATAATTTTTGCAACTTTCTCAACGCAACTAAACGAGGCGAATTACAGTACTCACGCACACTGCACACGCATACACGTCATCAAAAACCCTCGATCAGTGATCACGTCACGATCCTGCGCCTATGGAGAGCACAACACGTCAACACCCTCCACCTTATGGGGGTGTTTAGTTCCCCCTCCATTTTGCAAAATGCATGTTTTTCAATGCACTTTTTCCTCTGTGCACGCGGCCCAATGCGCACCCATTTTGCAAAAGGCCTCCATTTTGCAAAATGGAGAGAGAACTAAACATCCCCTATGGCGCCGCGGCAACTCGGCTTCGGAGTCATCGCACGCTGCTTCATACTGTACGGTTGAAAACTTGAAATACTAGGCCAGAAGAAAGCGCCAATCGTGCTTCGGATTCAAGCGCAAGGAGAGTGAAGGAGTGGTCAGCGGCAGCCGGCAGGGAGGCGTCGTGCCGTCGTCGACGGGGCCGCGGATTTCGGAGGCGGCCGTTGTTCGACGGCGATCGGCGGCGGACGTCCGCCTGGGCGGTTCGCTGCTCAATGGGCCCGACTGCCAGGCCATCATCCCTCCCTCCCTCCCGCGCGCACGAGCACGAGTATCAGCTCATCATGTAGCTGATTCCAGCCCGACCCGCGGGGCCACGAGCTGGTTCCTGGGCCTGCGTGTGGGCCTGTGCCAAAGCAGCCTCAATTTCTCGTGTACTAGTCCAGGCCTCCAGGGTCCACGCGCGCGCACAAAAAAAAAAAATAATAACACGCAGGCTGTAACGCAAAGACTCAACAGCGGAGTCGCGCAGATCGGTCGTGGTCAATCAAGTTCCGAACGGCATCGCCTCACATTTCAGACGATTTACATTTCATTTCCAGCCGTTCCGCTCTAATTCCAGCAGACGTATGGATTACTCGATGGAATCTGTTAATATAACTTGATGATTGAAGATAGCATAACTCATCTTTATAATAAATATTTCTTGTCTCTAAAGAGGAATAAAATGGAAATCTCTTTTTACAAATTTCTGAAGAGGAATATATACAGATCTAAAAATAAAAGAAAATTTCTGACGTAGTAGCCCACTTTCCTTTTCACGCTTCCTGAAAGTTGGTTGAATTTTTTGTAGAAAAAATGCATTGGGAAGCGAGTTACAGATAGAAAGACACGTTTTTCAATGTGTTTTTTTGGGTTGAATTGCAGGAACTTGCAGGAACTAAGGCCCTATTTAGTTCCACCAAAAAAGCATAAAGTTTTCACCTAGAGAACCGTATCAGTTTATTTCTTCTCTCTGTGCACACAACCCAATGCATAAATACTATACATAACGGATGCAACACCCCCTACCCCTGAACAAGCCTAAGTCACCTGCCCAAAGCGCAACAGCTCAGGTCTGAAGTCAAACACCTACCAGACGCTCACCAATCTCAAAGCGCATCGCCTGCCACAAAAAGCAATTGCGACGCTTCACCCGTGACCGACACACTCCCACTCAATTCGCCCCCATCCTCCGCCGCCGTCGCCCACAGATCTCGCTGCGGCCACCGCTGCCGACATGGCCGCGCGCCCCCTCCTCCTCTTCCTCGCCGTCGCGGGAGCCCTCGCCTTCCCCGCGGCGGCCGAGATCAAGACGGAGTCCTTCCGGGAGGACCCGCGCGCCTCCATCATGTTCGAGAAGTTCGGCTTCTCCCAGTCGGGCGCCGTCCGGATCATCATCTCGGGCGCCGCCGTCTCCTCCCCCGTCGCGCGGGCGGACCCCAAGCAGCTGGGCTTCTTCCTCCTCTCCGACGAGTCCCTCCTCCACGCCATCGACGAGACGCAGGAGGGGCCCACGCGGGAGAAGCGCGCCGAGGCAACCAACGGAGGCGGCGAGGACCCCGACGGCGGCGCCGGCGCCGGCGCCGGGTGCGTGCTCTCCAGCCCCTACGTGAAGAAGCTCTTCACCTTCCACGACATGAAGGGCGGGCACTACAACAAGTCCTTCCCTGTCACTCGCCCCGACGAGTACACCCTCTTCTTCGCCAACTGCGCGCCGGGGGCGCTCGTCTCCATGAGCGTCCGCACCGAGATGTACAACGTCAACGCCGACAGGTCCATTGACTACCTCCCCGTCGGCCAGGCGCCCGTGCCGGCCATCTATGGCTTCTTCGCCTTCTGCTACGTCGCGTTCCTCGCCGCCTGGGGGTACCTCACCCTCTCCCGCGACCGCGTCTCCGCGCACCAGATCCACCACCTCATGTCCGGCCTCCTCGTCGCGCGCCTGCTCTACTGCCTCTCCGCCGCCGAGGACCAGCACTACATCCGCGTCACTGGGACGCCCCACGGGTGGGACGTGGCCTTCTACCTCTTCCAGCTCATAAAGGGTGTCGTCCTGTTCGCGGTGATCGCGCTGGTCGGCACCGGGTGGTCCTTCTTGAAGCCGGTCCTGCAGGACAGGGAGAAGAAGGTGCTCATGGCCGTGATCCCCCTCCAGGTCACCGCCAACATCGCCTCCGCGGTGATTGGGGAGACCGGGCCCTTCTTGCCGGAATGGGTGACATGGAACCAGATCTTGCTGTTCGTGGACGTCGCCTGCTGCTGCGCCGTGCTCTTCCCGGTCGTGTGGTCGATCCGGTCGCTCAGGGAGACATCCAAGACCGACGGCAAGGCGGCGCGGAACCTCTCCAAGCTCACTCTGTTCCGGCAGTTCTATGTTGTGGTGATTGGGTACCTGTACTTCACCAGGATCGTCGTGTATGCACTGAAGACCGTTGCCAGCTACAAGTACAGGTGGGTGAGCATCTTGGCGGAGGAGGTGGCCACCCTGGCATTCTACCTTTTCATGTTCTACACATTCAGGCCAGCTGAGAAGAGCCACTACTTCTCTCTCGACGAGGATGAAGAGGAGGCCGCAGAGATGGTGCTCCGAGAAGAAGCACGGGAAGAAGAATTCGAGCTATGAAGAGATGCTGCGATTCACAGCAATGGGTTGAACTCAGCTACTGGATCGGTCTCTGCGCCACGTCCGTTCGATCTTCCCTCCCTATGATCTTGATCATACTTTACAAAATGCCAGGTCATAGCTCATAGTGGTGTATGTACTGCAGGGATGTGAGATTATTTTGTTCCTCTTGTAGATTTCATTTTAGTTTTTTTACTGATGAAACGCAGATTACTTAACTTATACCATATTCAATGAGTCTTTCTTGCTTGCAATGCAATCGATGAGCAACGACTACTCCTGTCTCGGTGTTGTTTGAAATTTGGGGCTCAATTGTGGTGAGCCGTCTTCGTCATTTTGGCACATTTGACTTCTGCTGCTTCTGGCATACTACTAGAAATCAATGTGATGTTCTAGTCAGATGATTTTCCAGTAATTGCATGTGTAAGTCGCATCATTCATATTCCTGCCTACATGATCATATATCTTTTGAATATCTGCAATGCTTTGCTGTACATTTGGGCACATTTGACTTCTGCTGCTTCTGGTATACTACATTTTGGCACATTTGATGTGATGTTCTACTCAGATGATTTTTCAGTAGTAGCGTCATTCCTTTTCCTGCCTACCTAGTCTTACTCTTAGGCCTTGTTTAGTTCGAGGAATTTGTTGAATTTCTTGAAGAAAAAGTGTATTGGGAAGCGCGTTGCAGAGAGAGGGGGCATGTTTTTCAATGCGTTACTTTTGGTTGAATTGCAGAAACTTGCAGGAACTAGACAAGGCCTTACATCTGCAATGCTTTGCTGCATATTCTGAATGTTAGTAGTCTGCGAGTCTTGGTCAAATACTAGCTATCTGTTGGTGTAAGAAATCACCGATTAGTGAATTTAGTGGATTGCATGCTAAGGCCCGGATGGTTCGCGAGAGGACATAAAGATTATACTGGTTCGGGCACGAATGCCCTACGTCCAGTTCTCGTGTTACTCGCGTTGCTCGTAGTAAGGGTTACAAGCGATCGAGAGAGGAAAGGGCTCGCAAGTCTCTGTGAGCGTGTGTGTGAGATTGATGGTTTCGAACCCTTGCCAAGGAAGCCCCTCTTCCCTTTTATAGTCCAAGGGAATGGGTCGGGCTGTTTACACGAGAGAGAGAGCTTCCATCAGAAGAAAATCGCCCGGCCTCGGTCTTCACCTACTCCTGGGGCCCCCTCTTGGGGCACTGTGGATGACGCTCAAGGAGGGTACCTGAGATGAGCCGAACAGGGCCATTTGACCCCCACGCTGAGTGTCAGCGCTCCGTCTTTCACCAGGACGGAGTGGTTGAGGACGTGGCAATGAACGGTCATTCGTTAAGGACGGAGTCGTCATTGCGTTAGGTGTATTTCCCTCACTCCGTCTGTCGGGGGCAATTAATGCCCGTCCTGTCTTATTCATGTCGCTGACCGTACTCGCCTGACCAATCCAACCCTTCCGGGCCTCCTCTCTGGGACCGATCTTCAGTCCGGACGGGGGAGGTCGGACGAGGCTGAGAGAACCGTGGGGCCCCGCGCAGAGGTCGGGCGAGGCGGAGGCTCCTGCCCCGTAACGGCCCCGCTCCCGACCCCTCTTAGGGTTGGGCGAGGCGGAGTGGCTTTGCCGAGGACGTACTCTGCTCCCAGCCCTTTTCTAGAGGTCGGGCGAATCGGAGTTGGGCTTGTCAGGCCGTAACAGGACCTAGGTTGGGCCATTTTGGCGAAAAGATGTATCAAAAGGCCTTGTATTTTATGATTGGTTTTGGGTGGATAACTTCGCGGATGTGCGTCATGACCTTGTGAGGTAAAATACCTCGGATACTGATTTCCGACACTATCATTGCCTGTGGGAATGGGACTATGGTCACACGCACATTGGTGTACACGTACTGGCATGATTGAGGCAGGGAAACTGGAGTTAGACAAAGCAGTGCTGGTTTGCAGTTGAGCATGTGTATGATTGGGACACCTTGCTTTTGCTAATTTGATTGGTAGTGCATCACTGTCCAGTGTCCCACCTTTGTGTTTTTGGCATGGCTGGTTGCGGATTGACAACATAGGTTGAGATCATTCAGGGGGTGTTTACTTCCCACAGAATACAAAACGTTTTGCAAAACACGTGTTTCAATGCACTTTTTCTCTCTGTGACACGCAACCCAATACAGCTCCATTTTGCAAACTGAAGTGAACTAAACACGCCCTCAGTCTCAAGCTCCCAACTGCTGCAAACATCCAGAAAACTCTCGAAAAAACGTATCGTAAGTAAAAGGGAGGATCTTGTCGGCGAGCGGGCCTATTAATAATGGAGTACCACATTCCTAATCAAAGCAAATGGAATGGAGCCGCACATTCTCCATCGCGTGCGTCGTGCGAGTCGTGTTCCCATGTTTAAATATGCTAAAATATCCTTTACACTCTTTCCGCTTCAAATTGTGAATCATTTTCTTTCGAAAAAGAAAGAAGTCGTTTTGATTTTTCAAGGCTTTTTTTTGCATAATTTTAGCACGCATCTAGAGGTTAGGGTTGGATAACGAGCCAGTTCGGCTCGGCTCGGCTCGTTCTAGCTCGTTTGGAAAAGCAGCTCGGCTCAGCTCGTTAGCTCGTTCGAGCCAGCTCGTTTAGCTCGCGAGCTGAACATGTAATACAAAAATTGACAAATAAATAACCACTGGTGTCCACAATTTCACATAAATGACATAAACACAAGCACACAATCATCCACATGTTACATATAAAGTCTAACATGCAAGTATACAAATGAACACAAGTACATAACCATCACATGAGGAAACTTGCAGCTCGTTGAGCTACAATGTTGCAGCTCGTTTGGCTCGCGAGCCAGCTCGTCAAGCAGCTCGAACTCGCTCGTTATACTAACGAGCTGAGATGGTTGTTCGAACTGGCTCGTTAATAAATTGAGCAGAGCCGAGTTCGTCACGAGCCGAGCGAGCTAACGAGTCACGAGTTTTTCGTCCAGCCCTACTAGAGGTTACTCCCTCTGTCCCATAAAGAATGCAACTCTCGCATCTCGAGGAGTCAAACGATTTAAAGTTTGACTAGATTTATGTAAAATAATACAAATATTTATGGTACAAAATATGTATCGTTAGATTGATCATGGAATGTATTTTCATACTAAGTCTATTTAAAGTATAAATGTTAGTAATTTTTGTATAAACTTGGTCAAACTTGAAATGGTTTGAATTCTCGGGAAGCGAGAGTTGCATTCTTTTTGGAACGGGGGGAGTATGTATATTAAAAAAAGTAATGACCCTTGAACAACTAAAACGACCTACTGTTTGGGACGGAGGGAGTATATATCACTGTCTAAACGAAACCTTTGCTAGTTGGTAAAGTCTAAACCTTATGCTCATGTCATCAGGCGCGCAACGCAGCCACTGTCCGTGGATCACAATTTGTGGCTGTCATAGTTGGGTAATGTAGACCTAATTAAGGTCATAAAAATGCATCATGTAGCTTGCTAATGTTCCCCACAGGCGTATAAACGGAAATCTGAGTGGCCAATAAAGATGGCATTCACCGGATGCGTCTTCTGGCGCTTCTGAGATGGTGAATCTGATCGCGTCTCGCTATCATTGGACGAGATCATTGTCAGCGACTAGATTGAGATTGGGAGCTAGAGCTAGTGACATGATAGGTTTGGTGCTGGCCGTTTTAGGCGAGCGGTTACCAATTTCGTCGGTGGCAGCATAATTAGGTGAGGCGTGAACAGTGGATCAACGGGCGCAGCTCACTGTTCACGCCTCACCTAATTATTCTTTTTTAAAGTTTTTCGGTACCGTGTTACCGGCAGATTGCCGGATTCCACTGGGAAGTGGGAACTAGGCACCAGACTACTGATGGATGGCAACGGGCATATTGCCCGCGGATACACACATCAGACGCCCGCGCCTGCGAACAAAGTCCCATGCCGGCGCCCGTGCCCGCAACCCGCCACGGGCAGCGCAACATGCCCGTGCCCTCCATCCGCGGGTATGTGATGCCCGCGGGCACGCCCGTGTGCCCGCAACATGAGGGAATAATCATCGATTCTTTGGGAAGCTTCACTTGCGAGCTGCCAGCGGTTGCCATCGTAGCTGCATGCCATGAAATTGAAACGAATCACAAACTCTAGATATCAATCAGGCTTCCCAATCAGCTCCAGGGAACAAAGCAGATGAAACCTTTGAAGGGGCTAGCAAGAAATTGCCTAGATCTCTACATGAGGGAGCTGTGAGTGGGCATCGATGGCACTTGGAGAGGCACTGAGCAGCGAGCCGTCGATGGGGCCGTGCGCGTCCTTGTGTGCCGCGACTCGGGCGCTCCAAGGGGCTGTGTGCCTGGGCGCCGAGGGCCTCGCGCCCGGGGCTGCACCGTAGTCAATGTCGGAGCTCGGAGGGAGAGGAGGTCGCGAGAAAAATAGAGATGCCGAAGGGTGTGCGCGGCGGCGGCGGCGTGGGAATACTGGAAGATGAAACTCTAGGTTCTGTATATATACATATTCACTTAAGGGTCCCACATGTAAGTCCTTTGAAGCGGGTTTGGCGGGCACGCGGATGTGGATGCTAATTTTCTTTGCCCGTTAGTAAATATCCGTTGGGTTTAGAACGGAATCCGCATCTGTGCCCGCGGGCAGAGATGCATGCCCGGATCCTCGCCCATCGGGTTTCTTGCCCGCGGGTACACGGGCATTTTGTGCCCGTTGCCATACTGTCTGATGACTTTATGTTAAAGCTTGAAGATCACTCAACCAAGTGACGTCGGCAGGACAAGCGGTCCGCGATGGTGGCCCGGTATGCCGGAGAAGCTTCCATCTCACAAGGGAAAGGAAAACGAGGCACAAACAAAATGCAGCAGCTGCCCTACTTCCACCTCATTGATCTCAAGGCGCCGCGGGCCCAACCGGCCAGAGAACGCTGGATCGTCGCCCACACGGCTGCAGAATTTTTCACGTCGTTTCAGGAGATCGCAACATGTAATAAGGCCATATATATCTATGAAATATGAAGTACAAGTGCTCGGTTCCCCTCCAATGATGTAAGATATATTTCTATAAGGAGCAGTGTTATGTGCAAGAAAAAATAGTTTACACTTCTACAGACAATGGGGGGGGCAGCCACAGCCAGAAAACGACTGCCCCCCAAAAGATATGTATATGCTTCTTGGTCATGTTTCTCAATGTTTTCTACACTTTCGGCCTTCTAAGTGGTTAGTAAACCTGTGATACAACGCCACCTCGACACATAAACTTGCAGCTCCGTGCTGGTGGCTCGTGTCGGGTAAACAATGATCGGGATTTGCCCTCTGAACCAAGCTCTTCAGAGGGCAGCTGAATCGATTATAGCAAATGCCAAAAGCCCAGGAACCAGATGGCCCCATCCTTGTTCTCACTCTCGAACTCCATAAAGCATCTTGAGCAGTTGAGCTGCTAGATTTGACGCTCCCATCACATGTAATTTCCCATAGTATTTTCCACAGTTCAGTATCAATACTACATGTCACTACTGCACCTTTTACGATGTCCGTGCCAAAAAGTCTTCAACGGCGAGTGATGCATCACCATGTGCAACAGCATTCTCTGGCTCTGGCATGAAAAGTGTAGTGGAAGAAGCCTGCGAAGAAATTTACAGGGAAAAAAACTAGTATGTCAGACGTAGTTTTGATTAGGACAGGTCTTTGCATAGTTTCAGCAAAACGCTCCATCGGTGGACACAAACATAATATTGGGATTGTTTGTTTTGAGGAGTCACCTCATCATAAAGTCATCCCATGAAATTTGGTGGGATGAACCCATTCGTCATTATTAAGCTAACCATGTGTTTGTGGGGGATGAGGTGGTGATGGATGAACCATTTATATTGCCCAAACCAAACAAAAATGTGAGGAGTCAGAAGATGGTGGACCATCCCATTCCTCGAAAAAAAAACCCAACTTAATCCAAATCCAACAGGTTTGCGATTGTAGCTGTCTAGCATTTAAGCAACTCAGGAAAAAAGATCTATTAACTAACTGGAGATTCCCCCTAAACCATCCAGTTGGGGTTTCAGCTTCATCCTCCAATCATCTTAGACAGTTAGATGGATGGGATAAAAATGTACTTAATTAGAACAAAAAATTCATTATACTAGAGGGAGGGGGTATTAATACCTTCATATCTATCTGCAATTCTCCACTGCTGTCTACTGAAAGAACTGCCCCATGCGCTTTCAACCATTTTTCGCATTCTTCTAATCCATCATCCCCATCAGGTGTACAGCCTTCACTGTCTGTTCTTAAGAATCCCAAAATCTGTGCAACATACCCCATAGGTACAGTTGGCCGATATGATCTAGACATGCATTTCATAGCTTCAAAGCGCATCCGCTCCACATACAGATCTGTTAAAAAAATTGGTTATCACATCACCAACCTCTTCCGAAAACAATAGTACATTTTAAGTTGACACAAAAGATAGTATATTGTCGTTTACCCATAAGGCATGAGTTCAAATTGGGCGCCTTCTTGTATAGTTTGAAAAATATGACATAATTGCCAGATAAAACAGCAGCATGAACTGCAAGGGCATGCTTAACAGCTGCATCTTGTTTGGCTTCTTTTGATAAGCTGAAACAATGAAAATATCAATTACTATCCACTTTAGAACTAACATTGGGATTCAGTATGTTAGTATTTGCAACACAATACCTCGCCATTGATGACAGTAAATCTCTTTTATTATTAGAGTGCAGCATGACACAGAGCAAATTGTAAGCAGAAAATTCAAAATAGCAACCCTTGATTCCTTCTGCGTACAGCCTCTTCAGTTGTGACTGGCACTGCAAGAGTTGTCGATGCAGAAATAGTTAGAACTACGACAGTCATGAAGTAGTGTTGGTTTCTGGGTTGTATTTTGCATTAAGATTGCAAATATAAATTTTAAGAGCGACAAGTTTTAATGCCGGTAAAAGTGATCTGGCTTGTATGCATATGTGTGTGACCCTCCCCATTCCCATAGGCAACCCACTTTACCCAACCTTGTAGCTAGAATATACTTGGGATTGTTGAAAGCAAATCTACCAATGCAAAAACCAAAACCCAACCTATCAAATTCTTTTTTCTAAACGTCACGATAAAGTGGATAGCCCAATGGATAATTGGGTCACCATTCTAGTTCGTTTGCCCTCACCATCCAGGAGAAAAAAAAATAATAGCAATTGGGAGGTTCATATCCAGTTCAGTTGAGTAGGTTTTGTGTAATCGGGTCAACCAAAAAAATAGGAAACTTGCATCCCTATCTACAAATTATGAAATTACTAGCAAAATGAACATCCATAAAATCATTTGATATTAAAGAAAGTGGGTCGGGTAGAAAAACAGGAATACCTGGTTATATTCAGGTAAATCGCCAGCTTGCATTGCTAAACGGGCATGAGTTTCATAAACCTGAAATAGGTAACATGAATGTTATAAAATCATTGCGCATTTCTGAACTGATGCCCTAGCGCATGTGATTAATGTATATTTTCTTATGGTAAGTTGTATAGAATTGTACAGATTACAAAACAAGTGTAATTTCTTAGGTCATTGGGAGTAGCAACTAAAATAGATAATGTTTATTTCTCTACTTAATAATAGCCTAGTAAGCAAAGCAGGGATGCAGGATGCTATATAGAGTTGCAAACTACCTTTACAGTTAGTTCATTCTGGATTCTCTGAACGGTAAGATCTTGGCGAATAGATTTTAATTGATCACACTTGTAAAAATAATTCTTTTGAGATGTTTCAACCATTGCAAGGGCCTTCTCCAGGACATCTTCTGGCCTTACCTGAAAAAACAAATTAGAGCAGTAAGGCGAAGAGTTGAAAAGATCATCAGTTATGTTTTTAATCCACAATTTAGGAAGACAATTGGTGAGTGTTATTACACTGGCTGGATCAGGTGCCGCTGTAAGGCGTAGATATTGTTTCTCAATTTCCTGACATGTTCCCTTGATTGTCAGTGCATCCCAGTCCATATCTTCAACGGCCCTAGTGCCTTCTTCATAAGTTCTACTAGGATGAGACGAAATAGCCCTTCTCGCACGCATATTAGCCACTGCATCATTATTTGCAGAAGAGTTTCTTGATTTAAATGATGAATCCCGACTCCTTTCAAAACGCTTAGATCTATGTTCTCTACGTTTCTTTTCTTCGGGTGAATTTGCTAGTGCAGTTGCACTGGCATAATATTTGGTTAGATCCTGCTCCTTATCACTGTCACTTGAAGCATTTCCATTCTGGATTTGACTTGAATTACTATTCATTTTTTGCTTCTTGGCAGGCCTCTGATTGACTTTGTTTGAAGGTGCTTGGCGAGATTGGAGAAACCTCCCGTGATCCCAACTGCTAACCCCCTGATACAACAGCAAAGTGTTTTAGACCCAAGCGAGTTGGGTAGGCTAGAGTTGAAACCCAACATAAGCCACCAACAAAAAGGGAAAAAGGAGGAGGAGAAAAATATTGATAATGGCAGTTTGGAAATGAGAAGTCAGAAATAACAGTATGGGAACTGGGAAGCCCATTCTGTCTTTATGTTAGCAGTTCAAAGAGAAAATTTACAAGAACAACGGATTAATACTCACCATTCTACTTTTAGGTTCAAAACTATTGTTTTTTTGAACCGGGAGTTCAAAACTACTATGGATATTACTGTTGACCAATCCTTTTGTTATTTGTTCCACCTTATTGGTAACTTTTTCATCCACAGCAGGCTCCCACCTGCTTTTCAAACGTTTCCTTGGGGTTGGTGCTGATGAGAAGGGACTTGAATGGTTTAAATTGCTGTAAAGAAACAAAATGAGAACTTATCAGGACTAGACTATCCAATTCTGCGAAGGACAGAACTGTAAGCAACGGCATGAATCTGGGGCAATTAACAGTGAGCAGCAGTTTAGATGATTAACCACTTTAAGAGGACAAAAATTATAGATCCAACTGCTTAAGTATACAAGCAGAACTTTCGGCACTGAAGGAACTGAGGTCCCTCTAACCATACCAGAACATGTCTCTTTTATTCCATCAGGTTTACTCTACTAAATTAAGCTTAAGTAATAAAATCAGGTTAAACACAAAAACAACAACAGAGACTTTTAATCACAAGCAAGTGAACTATCAGGGCAAGAAATGTCCTAAGTGCAGAAGTCCATGATTCATATTCAGGTCATCTGATGACTGACAGTTATGAAGAAAAATGAAATATTATTAAATTTTTTTAGTTTTGAAGATGTCAGCTCCAGATAACAAAATTAATCAAAGGCAATACTGTTGAGAATGTAGGTCTGAAAATCCATTATGTCTGCCATTGTGTGGTACTAAAGTTTCAAAACAACTTTCACAAAATTGCATCAATAACACGTATAAGGTTTCAAAGAAAGGCAGTGATAATAGGCGTGCACACCTTGCCTCAGTCATGCCCACAGCACTTTCTGGCAAAGGAAGTAGTGGTTCAGTATCCCAATTCTTAGTAAGAAGGGTTCCATCAGCGATAGCTTTTCTCATGACCTGAAATTAAAGAAAAAGAATAAAAACTGAGATTACAGAGTCAATTTATCAATTAAACAAATCCAAATTGAGGTAGCAGGGAAAACTTAAAAAAAATGTATCAGGGAAAACTTTAACAAAGAAAAAAAATGTGAAGCACAAGCATATTGGTGGCTTACAACTGAAGAAACCTGACTAGAAATTTGAAATCAGTCATTCACCTTGGAATGGCAGCATCCATATTCATGGATGTTGGAAACTAAACTTGAGATGGTTTGAGTTTGTATGCAGAAGTAATGTGCATGCAATGTATGATTAGCTAGCTGTCTTTTTTATTCATGTACAGAGGTTTTGGCTTATGAAGATACATATTTCATCTGAGGCATGCATGCAGTAGTAGCTAGTTGGCTAGAAGACAAAAGCCTGTGGCTACTGGAGTGGAAACAATGCTAGCCAAAAATGTAGAACGATGCCATGTTCCTCATCCTGGGAAAAATTACGTTCCCATAGTGGAAAAACTCTCTGAGTAGCGTACAATGTTGCTCAATCCAAGTTCCTCGATCCTGTCGATCTGGGAACCTGGTAACTATAGTTCAGATCATGCTACAATACAATAGATGCATGAGTTTGCATGCATCCATAGTGCTCTCTCGGTCATGAGATGTGGTCATGTATGGCACATGCATGACAGGAGACAGCGGGTTATTAGATGCATATAAGCTCCAGTCCCACCTCACGTGAGTATGTGACGGTGCTCTCCGAGATGTGTGTGGGAGAGAGTGAGGTTGAGTGATTCAACTTTTACACAATTGAAATAACCCTGTTGCGTTAACCACATTTTACCAAAAACTCTAAAAGACACCAGAGAGGATTTGAACTACCATGACCTTATGGGCTACTGCTGGCCCTATGGGCCAGGGCCATCCATATGACTGAAACACTGATGTCCTTTTTGGCATGAAATCTAGCAACTAATGAAGGCAAGAAATAAAGAAGAAAACTTAAAGACTTACATCTTCCATTATCCTTCGGCAGGCTTCCCTTTGCGCATCATCTTTGCAACGATTGAGGTTTCTTGAAGTATAATTACGGAGAGAAAAGGGGATTGATCTCTAAACAGGACAAATGAAAATGCACGGTTAATATGCGAGTACCAAAACATCCTATTTACTTAGAATGATGAATAACCAAAAAAACAGGACAAATGAAAATGCACCCAGCTACAACAGTTTCTTTTTGTTATTCTTATTTACCAAAGAATGAAGTGATTAACTCTCACAAACACCATAAATTTAATCCTGTAATCTGAATATTGGTCAATTATTATGAAATTTCAGCTTTGCTTTAATGCTATTTACTTTGACTATCATCATTTCCTATGTGAAGAAGAGAACAGAACATTACGGCATCCGGACCAACTTGAGTTGCTTTAGCATCGTTCGTTGGCATGGAGACGCTAACATAGGCTGGTTTCTGTGATAAATCAGCTCCTAAATTTTTCTTCTCACTCTTCGGTATCACCATAGAGAAACCAGGAGCAATTCGAGGATTTGTTGGAATCTGTATTTTGCTTTCGCTGGAACTATTTGTTGTCATGGAACCCTGCAAGTTTGTTTGAAAATTTTCAGAAACATGATTCGACAAAGTATTCGAGCTTCGACCTATATGCTCCACAGTCCTCTGTTGATCTTCAGGGTTGCTTAGCGGTGCATGATTTGAATTCATAGTCTTCTCAGGGTATGCCTGTGCCTGGTAGGCATAATGGTTTTGAGACCATTGAACACCTGGTGCCAGGTTGGCATGATTGTCTTGCGCCTGGTTGGCATTTTGACTTTGAGGTCCTGGAACACCCGGAGGCTGGAGCATGACAAAGTTCAGATGATGAGTGCTCCAAAAGAAAATAAATGCTACAAATGACATAAGAAATTATTTCAAATGAGCATAAAATGGAAGGGCATGATAAAGTTTTAATAGAACAGTGCAGTGTATTCATACTTCCAGATTAAATATTTTTCAAGCCATGCTTAAGCAAATGCATAACACTTAAGTAAAAAAGACTAAACGATAGCAATCTCTTGGTAGGCACTAGGCAGGCCATCTATTAGAGAACAATAGTGTACTAAAAACTACAGTAGAAAGTCAAAAGAACAATTGATATCTTTGGGTGAAAAGAATGGGCCATGGTGGAGCTTCTCTGAGGCCAAGCTAAGGATAGGCATAGCCCTACCATTTTAACAAATAAGGCAACAAAACATAAGTTTGACTATCCAAATGCAAACAAAAATAATTAATTTGTAGGCTTATGACCTCAATGATTTTATTCAAACCCTGCCACTGGATTTGGTATGTTATTTGGAAGGGAATCATCTTAGTCCTTAAGCCAGCTTTGATAAGGAGCATTTGAGCCCAAGAGGCTCAACACAAGAGACCATTTTCTTATTTATGTTTGAAACAACTTTCCATTCCAACATAGAATGTTCATATTTATTCATACACTATGTAGATAAAAATTTTAAGTATGTTCCATCCTGCAATGCAAGTACTTCCATGAGACATACATGCATAACACAAAATAGCTAGCAGTTATATGACAATAAATTATTTTGACTAGATTAAAAATAGCAAGCACATTCGAGTTTTTGGGATTAGACTGATGCACGGACACGTTAGTTTGGGTGCGTGTCTGTGTCCGACACCGACACGTCGACTCGTCTTCGATACGCATCGAAGCGGCATCGAAAAATTAAGCGCTGAAAATAAATAAACTCGCCGATACTTCCTCGACGCGTCCAAGACACCGCCTCAACACAGCCCAGCCCAGCAAGTAACTCTTCCTGGATAAAAAGAGCTATCTCTGATGCAGTCACCAACTCCATCTAGAGCACACAGCCGCCTCTCTGCGCTGCACTGGTGCCGCTCCTCAGATCCACAAACTGCCAGGCTGCCATTGCTGCTCCTCGGCTAGGATCGATGCGCAGGCACCACCACTGCTACTCCTCCTTCCCGCCAATGTGAGTTTTCTTTCTCTTTCCACTACTCCGTGCTCCTGCTTCCCCATCGCTACTCCTGTTGGCTCCACCCAGAATGCTTCTTGTTTGTTTTTTACTTGCAGTTCAGAATGGCATCAGGAAGTATGAACAAGAACAAGTAGAAGGGGCACAACAGCATTGTTGTTTGTGTGTGTGTGTGTGTGTGTGTTCTTAAAACTAATTTAGAACCACGTCGCCACATCAGCATTTTGGGGGAAATGGCACATCGCTGTGTCGGACATGTATTGTGTCCGATACGCATGTCGGAATCGGTGCAACATAGAGTTTAGATTCTTTTAAAGGATAATTTTAACCCTTAATTTTTCTTCTGCATCCATGTTATCAACTTTTGTTTTTACCACTCATTTTTCATATGCTGTTTTGTTAGTTCAACTTTTTGCCATTTTCTGCATAATGATGTCAGTCAAAGGTGTTTCAACTCACTCAAGTCACAGAATACCAATCCAATGGGTGTGTATAGCAATGATATATACTTGGGATGAACCATTTGTCACCCATGGAGTATTCACCACTGTAGCGATAAATATTTAGTATCCTTCTATTCGATCAAACATGGTAAAGCTGAAGGCAATGGAAAATATAAGCAAGCACCTAGCAGAAGATTAGCAAAAACGGGGGTTGGTAAAAATGGACAGCAGAACAGAATTAGGGGGGTCCAATTGATGGCAAAAATAAAAATCAACCATTCTAAGATGAGCACGTATCCTGTGCATTCAGAATTAAACTATCAAAGAAACCAGACAGAACATACTTCTGAGAAAACATTAATCAGAATATCAATTAAGTAAGAATTTGTAGTGAACGGAGGTAGAATACCTGCATAGGAGGAGGTGCAACAGAAGCAACTGAATTGCTTTTCCATGATGTCGTGCCTGGTGGAGGTGGCTGGCTATTAGGATAGGAATAACCAGAGGGAGTGTTAAGTGCTACATTATCTGTAGTACTCTTTCCAGCAACTGGATTGCTAGAAGCACTTGGCACAGATTGATTGTAATAGTATGGCCACTGGTTATACTGCTGCTGATATGGTACAGAACTGGCAGGCATTGAAGTGGAACTATGTAGTGTACTTGTATCAGACGATGCGTAGTTTTGGTACGATTGAGCATAGTTATTCCCTGAGCTTCCACCATTCCATGTGCTGTTCTGATAATAGTAGCTGCTGCTTCCATATCCTGGCACAGTCTGATGACCCCCAGCATTGTAATATGTGTTACTTGTAGGATCAATGTAAGACCCTGAATTTTGAAATGAAGTAAGAGGCTGGTAGGCTGCACCTGGATGTTGGTTTGCGCCTTGCTGGACAGAAGAATCATTTGAAGCTTGTGGGTAGCTATAATAATAGTTGGCATATTCTACAGGATTATAGCCGTGTTGAACTGAGCTAGGGTAAGGCACATGAGAATTAGATGCATCTGTCATCCCCATACTCGACTGGGCGGCATTAGGCACACTGCTACCTACATTTTGATTCCCCCCTGCAACTGATACATCCCTTTGTGGATCATAGTAAACTGTATCTTGGCTAGGTTTTTCCACTGGATTGTTCCATGAAACCGTTGCTGACCCACTTGCAGAGGACCATGATTGATGACTGGAAGCTAGAGGTGGATAAGGAGGTGGATTTGTCTGTCCCATACTGACAACCTGCCATCACGAAATAAAAGGGTCATTCACTCATTCTAAATAGTGATTCCAGAGGGGTTAAAAGTAATTGGATCCAGACCAGTGAAACGCTACATAATTCCAACTTCTAATAAGTCACTGAAACACAGCGTGATGCCTCATGGATTTCAAATACGACAGAATAACACATGAGAGCAGTAAAAATGGTACAAAGATGACTCTCAGAGAAAACTCCATTAATTATTTCATCAGTTTCAATTCAATAGCAGTAGAACATCATTGCAGTAGTATATGTTACATCCCCCACCCAACACCTCCCCAACCCCAACCCAAATCCATGGAACGACTAATTGTATGACCAATTGCACAAAAGAAATTATATATGGCCTAATAGGCGCAAATCTCACGCTCAACACATGATTACACCGTATCCAGAACAAAAGCCAACTACATCATAATCTAGGGAAATTAGCTGGAATCAAAGCAGAATTCAAATTTGCAAAATATGCGTCGAATCACATCGGTACCTCAGCGTGGGGGGCGTCGGATCCACCGGCCGCCCCGGCGCCGTGGCTCGCCATCCTCCCGGAGCTACAACCCTAGCAACCAGTCAACCACCACGGCCGCCGCAACGCGCCCCCGCGACTCGATCCGCGGCGAGGAGGCGGAGGAGGTGCGGATCAGATACGGGGAACGAACCAGAAGCAAGGGGGGAATTCGTGTCTGGGCCACGAATCGGAATCGCGTGTTTTAAGCCGTGCGGTGGATCTTTTTTCTCTCTTTTTTTTTTACCGAGAAAAAGGTTTTCCTTCCGCGGAAAGCGAGGAGATGACGCAGGAAACGGAAAAGGAGTTCCTGGCCTTTTCGGGCGCGCGGCGGGTTGGGTTCGGGACCTCGGGTGTCGTCAACGCCCCGCCTCGCGGCGCCGGCGTAGGAGGGTCGCGGCTGCGGAGGAGAGAGGTGGAGAGAGTGAGAAGTGGCTTGGGATGTGGCGGAGCAGTTTGCGGGCTGCTGTGGCGGAGCGGGAAGGGAGCGAGGAGAGCGGCTGCGCCGACGACGCAGGCGGCTGGCGGCGGCGAGCGTAGGACGTCGGGGGAAACGGGTTGCGGGACCGGCGAGGGCTGAGGTTGGTGGCCTTCTCAGGCCAGATGGGCTGGGAGAGAGCCGGCGAATCGGGTGACGACGGTGGTCAGTAGCGAGATTGGAGAGGACGTCGCCGGCTCTTAAGAAAGAGGAGGGACATGGAGGTTGTGGGGCGGTGAACAGTGGAAGAATGGCGGTGGTGACGGGTAAAAAATGATGATGGTATCATTTTCCAAGGTATATTTTGGTCACAAATAGCCGTACAAGCAGCTGAAGTGACGAATATTTTGGTCACAGATATTTGTAAACAATACATGAAAATAGTCACTTGATTTTACAATAAATTGCACAAGTTGAAATCAAACTGATTTTACAGTGGCTGTCCTCTACGAAGATCAAATACAACCGAGTCATCTCGAGCGATTTCGTTCTGACATTGAGGAAACTTGAATCACCGCTGGCACATCTCCACACCCACACAATTGCACAAGTTGCAAGCGCCTGGTTCTACGAAACATCTTGAGCGATTAGTTTTGGTATTATTTTTCAACCACGAGATCCAAGCTTAATCGCCGCTGGCACACCCCCTGCATCCACAGTGGACGCATTCTATCACTTTCTCCTCCCTAAGGTGCTTGGGGACCCTGCAGACGCAAGTGGTCGCGAAGTTGTGGTCTCGTGTCTGAATGCAGCGGAGGCAGCAGAGGCGCTCATAACCTGGCTGCAAAAGCACTCAAGAGGAAAATTGTTGGGTGTTAGTCGCATCCAGATAACTGAATAATGAAACCCGAATAATCACAAGAAGATATATGGCGGCTATACAAAGAAAGAAAGGACGGTTCAGGGCACGGAGCAAAAGGGTAGTGACCAGCGAGAGAAGGTATATGAGCATGCCCCTAATGAGTGAATCAATAAAGAATGTAATTTCACATGAAAAATAATGGCCACAAATTACACCCACAATTACATGGGTTGAGCCACAAAAGTAACTTTCAAACAATTTCTGCAGTTGAATTTTAGACACAGGAAACTATTTTTCAAAGTACACCCCACAAGTTTAACAACAGGATCTTTACTGATCAAGTGACCGTACTTGCAGAAACTTGAAAAATACATGAAGTAAGCATTGAAATGTGTTCTGTATGGCTCTTATTTAAGTACATGGCAGGGCTGTCAATTCCCCTGGCATTATACTTGCCAAGGTTTTACTTGTTCACTTGATGAGGATGGCCTAGACAAGTTCTAAGAAAACTACAGATGGTTACACCATTGAAGTTCAAAGACTTAAGGTGGAAAGTTTCCAGCCACGGTTTCATAAAACCATCAAAACAAATCGTGAGTGCCAGAGAGTATGCTCACCAACCTTTTTCCACTTTGCAATCAGATTGCGATCTGCATAGCCTTGGTCCAAGCAAAACTCATAAAGTTCTTTTGATATTTCCTTCCTTCGATAGTAAAGATCATATATGTAGCGACTCTTCTGATGAGAAATACGGAAGATCGGCCATAGAGCTTCACACTTCCTCTTCCCATCATGTGAATCATTTTCAGCTGCAAGGAAAATCACATTACTACTCCTATCAGAGAAAACATGTGTACTAAAAGATCCGCATATAAAACACTAAGTTCACACCTTCCCTCATTTTGGCCTCCAAATCACGAAGAGTTGGCTCGATAAGCTCCCATCCTTCAGGATATTTGACGCGGCTTGTCTTTATCTTAGGCATATCGTTTCAAATCTGTGAGACATACAAATTGGTGAGAAACATACGGAAGACAGATTTATAATAGTTGTTATAAATTTGGATGTTATATGCATATGGTTTACTCCCTCCGTCTCAGGATATAAGGCGTGGTCAAACTTGGCACAGTCTTCAATAATAACATTTGACTCTTAATATCTCTTATAATATAATGTTTGCAGCAATAAAATTATAGTCGTATGAAACTACTTTTAAATATGAATACAATGATATCATTGTTGTAAGACAAAGTTAAGATTAATCGTAAGTCAAAGTTTTTAAAGTTTGAATCTTGAATTACGTGCGTGCCTTATATCCTGAGACGGAGGGAGTAGTACAGAAGCACATTCAAAGCAGCATTGCAAAAGCAGCAAAAAATGATTAATATGTTTCAGATTTTTCACACTGCATGTATCTACTGCTAATATGTCACAAAATGGTATTTTAGCATATGTATAGGAACCAAGCCAAGCTCAATTGGTGGCAGGTGTGGGCATACATCCTCACCACCCAGGTTCTGAGTCCTATTCAGTCCCGAATTTGGGTGCCTACTTCTTTGTGTTTACAATGCCACCTTAGGTGGGTCAGGTTCCTATCTAGCATATGTATGACATAATTATCATGGCACCCAAATCGAGCTGGACATAGGCCACTCAGCTGTTTGAAAACACAGGTAGAATATAGCAGAAAACCTTTTCAAACATTGGGACTGCAACTGTCTGTCTGAACTCTGAAATACAGAGGCATACTCAAATGCAGTTAATATCAGTACATGCTAGTTTAAACCTGACAAAAAGTGCCTAATCAAGGAAACACAAAAATGACCTGTGCCTAGCCCAGGCCAACAGCAGTCCTGGACATCAACATATTGTCACTAAGCAAACTGCATCTGGTCCAAATTTTATTATCAATTACTTTCCAGCGTTAAAACCCTCCACTGTCCCAGCCCAATAATCCAATGCCAGGTAGAGCATTTTTCGGCCTGGAATTTTCCCAGGCTGGGCCGGGGAACACTCACTGCTCTCATGCAACAGTGATAGCAAAACACAAAATTCCATGAAGAAGCCATGTAAGTTAGATCCCAAAATATCTAATACTTTCCTCCCTCTCTCCAGGAACTTCTCGATGGGTTAAGTCCAAAGTTCCAGCAAGCAACAGCACACCTGAGCTACCATTCTTAGAAGCATTGATCTTCATTCTGCAAATTCACAGGTCTTATCCCTCATTATGTGATTCTTTTCACGTAAGACAAATCCTAAGCCTCTTGATTTTTCCAATTCTGGGTTAGTTTGGTTTGGCCAATGGTCCAGCTCTCCTGTAGTACCTAGGGTTATAGTCACCCATGGCTCTACTGAAATTGCTATGCTTGCAGGCTTGTCATTCATCTGGACTAAAAGTTCAATACTGTGTAGCTAGAGAATTAATCAGCACATGCATGCATCAGAGATCAGACAATATGCATACATGTGCATGCTTTTCATGCAGTTAATACTAGACTGTGGTATGCCATTAACCATTAAAAACGACATACATCTGTACCCAAGACTCCAAGCAGCATGGCTAGCACACTAATTAAATCAGGTCCAAGGAAACCAGGAGCATCAAAAACAAACTACAAATTCACCTAACAACATATGCAACTAAATAGAAAGTATCAGGGAGCATTTCACATCCAAGGAAACCAGGAGCGTCAAAAACCAACTAAAAGTTCAACTAGCAATGTACCGAGGAGCATTTCACAATACTGCAAGGTTTAGTACACATAAATGTCTTGTGTTCACTGCAAATAAAGAGCAATTTGGGGATTGAATCTCAATACACATGCTGACATAGAGAACAAACTTCTAATAGAATCCAGTACTGTCACACCTGGTTTAACAATTAAATAATTCAGTGTTTCATCTTCTTTAAGCAGTACTAGTGATGACGAAACTGTGTAAAGGATGATCTCGCATATCATCGCAAGGGTCAAGTAAAAGGGAATTTGGGGATCTAGGTCATAAGTCGAGCAGGTATTGGGGATAAAACAACCCTAACTTGTACACGACAGTGAGTTGGTGAACAGTAACAGGCAATAATGATAAGCAACCGAGTGATTCGGAGACAGAAGTCTGTGCCCCAAGGATGGGGCTGGCGGAGAAATGGGCTAGGATAAATCAGACGACAACGTATAAGGAGGTGGCAACGGAAGGGACGTTGAGGACCTCTGAGGCCGGAGACGGAGATGGTGATGAATTCGGCGGCAGTGGGGGGGAGGGAGGCGAGGAGTGGAGCCGCTGTTGGTTGGACGAGACTTCAGCTAATGGATTCAGAACGGGAGAGCCTGATCCTGGTTCGCTGTACACTAGTAGTCGGGATTGAAGCAATCAGCAGCACGAGATGAGAATACATAAGTAATTAGTACATAAAGTGCAGAAACGTGGATTCGATTTTCACAGGTCAGAGTTACTACGGCTTCCCAACTAGCAAAGGAATCGCTAATCATCTACAGTCCATACAAATCTCATAATAAGAAGACGGCAAGACAATTAGACCACCATCAACGCCAGACGCCGACGCGCTAGGTAGGGTTTCCTAACAAGCCAGCGAGGAGCCACGGATCAGGGTAGGACAGGGAGGGAGAGAGGCAGGCGAGGGAATACCTCGTAACTAGGTTGCTCCTCAAAGCGCGTAGACGGCGGGGACCCAGGGCGGCGGCTTGCCGGCGGAGTGGCCCCCTCTTCCGTCGTTCGCCGTGTCGCCGGCAAGAAAATGAAAGACGGGGCTTGGGAGTTGGGATCAGGGGGATAACCTTGCCTTGGTGCTTGAGTTATGCTACACGAGCCCCTTTTTCACTCAAATCCTAAAAAACACATTAGAGGATTGACATCATGGTCAAATTATAATCTGCTTTAAGTTTTGCCCTAATTCAAAATTCTTTAACATTGATTAAATCTAAAAAAATTATAACATTTACACTACTAAATAAATGCACCGAAAGAGACATACTCTATCTGCTCCGAAAATATATTTTGATTTGTCCTAAATTGTTTAAATTCTACCCAATTTATAGAAAAAATATTAACATCTAAATGATCAAATAAATAGTATATTATAAAATTATATTAGATCTAATTGCGCTCATTTAATTTTACTTGGAGCAAACCAAAATGTTCAGTATTGAAGGACGGAGGGAGTGTTTCATGACCGATTCAATGTACCAGCTCACAGAATTCATGTTTTTTCCTAATGACTTGATCAAAATTATATAAGTTTGACTTACGATAAAACAAACTGAACTCTAATTTAAAACCGATTGAGTATTAGATAAATTGACCATCGCCATATCGTTCTCAATTTCAAAGATAATTCAAATAGATAATTCGTAAGAGCATCTTCAACAGCATATGTAAACTCGGTGACCTAAAATCAGTTTTAGATATAGGATAGAGAAGATTTTTAATGAAAAATATTTTCATTATCTCTAATAGCATAACTAAAATTGGATACCTATAAATCCTTCTAGAAATACTCTTGGCTTCTAGGGAGTATTTGTAAAAAGGTAAAGTCACACAAAAACTACCAATAATTACATGTTTATGCAAAAAGATCATGTCCATGACAAAAACACGCTCTTCCTTCCCGCATCCTTGACCCAGCGCCGCCTCCTTCGTTGACCTTGAGCTCGGCCTTATGTCCACCGTCCCCAAATTGTCGGTGCTCAAGCTCGCCTAGGCGACACAGATGGCAGGGCGTCACCTAGATCTCAGCGATGGCAGCGCGGTGGCGCCCCAAGCCCACGCATCCTCGTCAACGTGCAGGGTCAGATTAGCCGAGATGGTGAGGGTGGTATGCAATCGGTAATCAAGCTCCAAATCGGAGGCGGCGGATTGTGCGACAGAGGAACTACTAGAGGGCAAATCGGTGGTGGAGGAGGGGTGAGGGTAGGCAAGTAGCAAGGTCTGCAAGGAGGTGCGGCGGGGGGAGGAGGCGCGGTCGGGAGAGAGCGCAGGTGCTGAACAGTCTTGAGCCGTTGAGTGTACTAGTTGGCCTCCAAGTTTTATATTTGCATATTGGAGAGAGAAATTTAGGTCATAAACCAAAAATTTAGAGTTAGCGATCTATAAAGAAAATCTGTTGGAACTACTTGTTTAAGCTTTTGTTAGTTTTTGAATATAGAAAATGGGTTTAAGTAAACTGTTGGAGATGCTCTAAGTTGGCAAGTTTGCCTTCTTTTATCTTTTTTACACTAGTTACGTAGGACAACAAAACCTAGCAAGTGGTTCTACAAAAAATAAAGATAGCTTTCTTTGACTATGCAACGACACTCTCGGCAAAGTATAGAGTTTAGCGCAGTTGGATCAACATTCCATACAATATAATAGACATGTTTGTTTCCGTTTCTTTCAGCCGTGTTTAGATTTTAAGATAAGCAAAGATTTTCTTGATTCTCGTTTTTCATTTATTGTAGTTTAAATCTCTTAACAGATTGTCATATAAATGAGTATAAACAAAAGTAAGTAGAATATTTGGTGGGATCCTTGTTTATTTTCGCTGATAAGCTGCTTATAAACAGAAGCAGACACGACCACCCTGCAGGCTGCAGCTTTTATTCTCTTTGTTCACTCTTGCATACAATAACATGGACAGAAAAAAATGGGTAGACGTGTACTGACTACTTTCTTTTTTTATTTTTGTGAAAACCCAGATATGGACGCTCATGCATGCACGCACAATCACCCCATAACTATTGTTGATTTATGATGGTATATACAACGGGTAACATCCTGCCTCGTCGTTTATTGGGCATTTCAGATATATAGCTATTAGTTATACTCCATCATATAAAACCACAGCCATTGAGGCTACAAAATTAAAGTAGACATGAAAAAATTTTCAAACCATGTGTTTTTGTTATTTGCATGTATGAGGTGACAACAAGAGAAACAGATTAAATTGCAAAACGTGTACTCATTCATCAGTATGTATGATTCATAAGCTCACATTTTAGATGTCTCGTTACCACAACAAAAACATTACCCATCACTTATGAACACCCCCACAATTTACATTGCCACGACCTATCGGTAGCCCTCCTCAAGTACACGTTAAGCGCATCAAGCCACTCCATCCTCCGTGGCCTTCCGCATCGAAGACTTGGAACACACCTGCTCATATCATTGCTCCTCAGTTTCCTCCTCCTCTTCTTCCTCCTCCTCTTCGTTGCCTTCATCGTCGTCGTCCGAAGACGACGATGACGAATCGGAATGATCCAACTCTTTGTCTTTCTTCGGCTCTGGGGCGGCGGCAGGTGGAGCAGCAGGGGCCGGTGGATCCGGCGGCATCGACGTGAGGAAGCCCAGCGTCATGACGACGTCAGCCATCAGTGGACGCACGGAGTCCTCTTCCTGCAAGCACATCGCTGCCATGGCGACCACCTGGTTCAATGCTTTGGCTGGGTACTCTGTCTTGATGAGCGGATCAACCAGCTCGTGATATCTCTTCTGGTCTTTGAACATCGGCAAGGCCTGAAAAATGTGGAGTACAGATAGCAATGCTTGAGACTATGCAAATGCCAGAAAACTAAGTCTATGCAAACTGCAGATTTAATTGAATACAATCATACAAAATGATTCTGGAATGAAATCAGCAATGTGAGCTTCAGAAAGTCAGAGTTTCAGCTATTGTTATTGGCTATTGCATCAGAATGCAGTGCCCTGGCAATGGAAGGGCACGCGCGGCGGGTCGCTTACCCAGGTGACCACGTTCTGCTCGTCCACGGGCTTGCTGGTGTCGACGGCCCTCCTCCCGGAGATGAGCTGCACGAGCACCACGCCGAAGCTGTACACGTCGGACTTCATCGTGGCCTGCCCGCTCCGGTCGTACTCCGGCGCGCAGCAGCCGAAGGAGCCCATCATGGGCGACGCCACCGGCATGTTGCCGCCAGCCTTGCCGAGCTGCGCGAGCCCGAAGTCGGAGAGCTTGGGCGTGAGGCCCTCGTCGAGGAGGATGTGGGAGGCCTTGAACTCCCCGTACACCACCGGCGGGTTCGCTCTCTCGTGCAGGTACTCCAGCCCCTGCGCCGCGCCGTACGCCACCTTCATCCTCGTGCACCAGTCCATGGGCTTCTTGCCTTCCGACAAATCTATTCTTCCACGAACGAACAGTGTCAGTGCCATCGACGATCTTGCAGTTGGAAAAGGAGAGGTGCGTGGTGTACGTACCGAACAGGTGGTCTTCCAATGTGCCGGCGGGCACGGACTCGTACACCAGCAGCCGCTGGTCGCCGTCGGCGCAGTAGCCGACGATGTCGACGAGGTTCTCGTGGTGGAGCTGGCTGAGCTTGGCGACCCCGGTCAGGAACGTCGTGTTGTCCTGGAAGCCGTGCTTGTCCAGCTGCTTGATGGCCACGGTCTGGTGCGATGCAGGGAGAGCCGTGCTTAGTGATCCGTTAAGAGTCCAGCCAATTTGAGCAAAAGGCAGGCAGAAAGAACATGGGAGACGTGGCGGCGTTCACGTACCTGGCCGCTCTTCTCTAGCTTGCCCTTGTAGACCCGGAAGAAGCCGCCTTCTCCGACGAGGTTGTACGGCGTGAAGTGGTCGGTGGCCGCGGCGAGCTCGCGGAACGCGAACGCCTCCGCCGTGATGGCTTGCCGCAGCGACGCCTCATCGCCGGAAGACTGGTCCGCGTTGTTCGCTGCGTCGAATCGGTTCGGCGTCAGAGTTGCGACGTTTGGACGGGAGAAAAAAAAGAATAATCGAAGCTGCAGAGGTTCTCACCGCCACCGGGCTTGGACGCCGCCGCGGCTGCTGGAGCGGCCGCGGGCGCCGCGGAGTACGCGGCGGGCGCTTGCACCATCGGCGGCGGCGTCATGTTGAGCGCCGGGGCCGCCGACCCCGCGCCCTCCGCGTCGGCGTCGTCATTCTGGCCCTTTCCGCCGCCGAAGCACGGAAAGCAGCTCATCTTCCCTTTCCCTCGGCGCCTCCCCGTGGCTGCGAGCTTGTGTGCGCCGGGCGAGCGGGCGGGCGGGCGCGCGACGACCCGATCAGGCAAAAGAACCTAGGGGGCGCGCGCACGGGCCGAGCCGCCGTCACCGCGCGCCGACCATGCCCCGGCCGCTCAGCACCGGCGCGGCGCCTCCACTTCGTGGAACGCCATGCCCGGCTTGCCGCGCGCCAAAACGATCGCGAGCCCGGTCGGCGCAGAGCAACAGGGGGAGGGTGGCAGCGTGTCGCGGCAGCGGCGGCGGCTTTGCTCGATCAGGCGCCCGGAGATCGGGACGAGACCACCACCGGGGAGTTCGATCGGTGGCGATGGCAATTGGCAATGGAAGGAAGGAAGGCCTTGGAGATCGAGGGATCCAAGGGCCTTCCCAGAGAGTAGGGGGATCGGGGAGGAGACCACCGATGGAGGGGAGGCGGGGCGAGGTGGGCAGGCTAAGTTTGGCGGGTGGAGTGGACCTCCAAAACGGGGGGACGGGAGGGAACGTGCAGACCGCGCGCGTATTTGAAGCAACCGACGCGCCGGGGACGGAGACACTCGTTCCTGCCGGCTTGCCGTTGCATGGTTTGCTCGGCGCAGCCCTGGCGCCTTCACGAATCACGATCACGCCTCGCCGGCCGTGTCTGAGCCAGAATTTGCATTGCAGGCTTCTCTTTTGCTCTGCTTTTCAACAGAGCAAAATGTGTCTGGCTCTGAACCAGATTTTGCAGGTTGCTCTGCGTTTTAGGGTGCGTTTGGTTGGGCTTTTGGCTGTGACTTTTGCTTCCAAAAGCTAAAAGCTGAACCAAAGGGGCCAAAAGCCCATAGATGCTTTTGCCAAAGTCAACTTTTGCCTAGTGTAAATCCAAAAACACCTCACCCCAGGTCCAGAAATTACCCATCTGCCACTCATGAGTTATGTCTCCTTCCGTAGTCCCAAAAGCCACAGCTGTTCCACCAAACGTCCACAGCTCACAACTACTTTTTTAAAAGCTACAGCTCAACCAAACACACCCTTACACACAGGGCAAAATGTGAGCACAACGCTGCACGGGCTTTCCTTTTAGCTGCTTAGTGAAAGCTCCTGCACGATGAGTGCGGCGCGGCAGCACCATGTTCCCACAGGTTCGTGATCTGCTACTGGGATGAAAGCGCCACAATTCACAGTTTCTTGAGTTCTATTCGGATGAAAATAATGCTTGTTTTAGTCACCACCTGACATTTTTAGGCGTTCATCAGTTTTAGTCACAGTCGTTCATCAGTTTCATGCTTGTTCGTCACATCCTATGACAGTTCTAGTCTTGTAAATGCTTGCTCGTCACCACCTGAAAGTTTCAGACGTTCATCAGTTTGATGCTTGTTCGTCACATCCTCTGACAGTTCTAGCCTAGACGTTCGTGGTGCGCATTTCTTATCGTCACAATATGATGACAGCTATTTCTAAACCTAATTTGTGCTGCTAATCATTCGACCGTTCAATCATTCATTCAATTGGTTTAGTTTACCGTAAAAAATCATTTGGTTAACTGGTTCAGTTCACAGCCATTCCAGTTAGTGGCACTGCATTGCACAGCCACGTCGCTCTTCTTTTATTTGCAGGCCGCACGGCGCTGCCAAGTCGTCAGCACGAACGCACGATCATCCACCAACCGTCCAGGCCAGGCCAATATGAATTCGCAGCGGGCCGGCCATGCTCGCCCCTTTCCAGAGCTACAGGCCGTGCAACGCGCCGCTTCCCAGCCACGGTGTGTGTGAAACGGGAAACCACCGGCAGATTGCTCGGTGCAAAAGATCTGTGTGCGCCGCGGGAGAGCGGATCCCGGCGCCGGTTGCACGGCGGCCGGGACCGTAAGCTGATCCCCCGTGGCGCGAGGTTCGTTCTGCGCCCCCAGAACAAGGCCACCAAGAGTGGAGTGTTCTCTTGAAGCCGAAAGAAGAGGCGATGAAAAACAAAAACCAAAAATAGAAACTAAAGAATTATCGCAAATTCTGTAACTCAAAGAACTTCAACGAAAACACTCTGCAACGGCAAGAGCTTCAACGAAAACACACAGCACGAGAGGTTGACGAGGCGGCGGCGGCGGCAGCAGCGGCGGCGGCGGCGGCGGCAGCGGCAGCGGCGGCGGCGGCGACGTGAGCGAGGTAGGGCTTTCGGAGGGAGGGTTCGTGTCTTCGTGATCGTGCGTTTTTATAAGAGCTAGCCGGCTGGTTCCCGAAGCCCTAACCGGCATGGGCCGGCCCAGGTGGCTTATTCTGGGCCGCATTGTTCTTCTATGCGGAAGGTGCACATTTGGGCCCGTGCTCAGAATGGAAACGGGCGGAGCTCTCGACACAAGAACAGTTTTTGAATCAGCAATTACTTGCTCATGTCGCATGATAGATAGTTTGAATTCAGCGATTGCAATCTCAACCAAACTGGAAACTTGGAGAGTTTGCAAACAGAGAACTGGCAGCACAAAACAAGTACTGTAGGACAGTGTACAAGGCTATCAGAGGCAATCAACAGTCATGTTTCCCACGCACGCGACCACAACAAACACCAAGTTTCGCGTGGCCATCCTGATCATCAACCACTATCCACCAAGGCTAAATAACAAACTTAAAAAATTAGGCAAATTCATCAAACTGACTCGAAATTAGACAAACAAACACACACGCACATAAAAAATATATAAATCGCCAACAAGACACGCTTGGTTTGTCTCTGCTACATCGCCTCAGCTCAGCGACATCCTGGGACTGGGTGGCTGCGAGTGCCGCCTCGCCCTCTCCGCGGCCGCCTTGCTCGGCGACGAGGTGCTCGGCTTGTCCGCGAACGCCAGGGACAGGCGCTTCTTCGCTGAAGACGGCGATGCCACCAGCAGAGGCGCGGGCCCGCTGTCGGGAGCGTCGAACACGTCCGCAGCGGCCGAGGCCGACGGGCTCGCGCACCGGGCCTTGGCTTTCACGGACCTGGTCGGCTGCATGTAGCTGGGGGTCACCGGCGCGCCCGCGTCGTCTCCCGCGGGAGCGGCGGCGGTGGCGCTTCCCAGGCTGAGCCTCCTCGGGAGGTCCGCCCGCAGGCTCGTCGTGCGCCGTAGCGGGGCCACCTCCTTGGCGCCCAGGCGCGGGCTGCTCACCCCGCGCTCCTGGCTGCTCCGCGGGCGGCGCTCGGGCTGCATGCTCGCCGCGCGCTGCATGCCGCTGGAGGCGTGGAGCGGGCTGCCGCTTCCGCCGCCCCTGGGGCTCGCCGGCACGGCGCGGCGCGGGCTGCTCACCGAGAGGTCCTGGCTGCTCATCACCGCGCGCTCGTGGCTGCTCCGCGGGCGCCGATCGGGCTGCAGCTGCAGGCTCTTGGTGCGCTGCAGGCCGCTGGAAGCGTGGAGCGGGCTGCTCCTCGGGCTCGCCGCCGGCACGGGCGTCCTCCCCGAGAGCGACGGCGACCGCGGCGGGGGCGTCGACGGGGACGGGAGCGACGGCCAGTTCGGTGGGCGGAAGGACCTGCTGCTCCTTGTCGTCGTCGTCGTCGTGGGTATCTGCATCGAGACGGCCACACGAGGCATTCGGCCGGCGTTTTTCGCCGCGGCGCGGCCCTTGTCCGGCGCCGCGGTCTGGTTCTCCCACGGCCTCGCCGCCGCCATCCAGCGCTCCGTCCAGCTCCATCCCCAGTTCGGGTTGCCCGGGTCCATGAACATCGGAGCTGGCGCGGCTCGCGCGGAGGAAGGATTCCTGTTTCTCCACTGCGCGGGGATCAAAGCAGACAGAGACAGAGTTCAGAGAAAGAATCAGAAACGCAACCGATCGAAACTGCTACAATGATCATTGATCACTCACTACCTGATTAGAAAATGCGTACGACAATGTCCTCTGCCTCCTCGAAGCTGCTTCCTGCTTCATCATTAGCACGGCTTCCATCTGCTCCTTGGACTGATGGCTATGGTCCCAGCCTTCACCAATCTGTCAACAAATTCAGATTCAAAACACAGAAGATCGCCAGATGTATGGTGACGTCTTTACAAGTTTATAATAACACCGTCTCAGGCTTTCAGCAATCCAGAGATGCTGAGTGAATCTGGTGGCTCTTTGAGCTTACTGGCCACTGCTAAATCACAAGCAATTTGTGCACAATGTAACATGGAGGTGAAAGCTAACAGTTTCCCCGTGGAAGTGTGAACACGAAGGACATTGCACTCAAAATCCAAAATGACGAATGCACTGCACCTTTGTTTTGTCCAGGCTCTGTTTAACCTTGATCTGCCCCTTGAGGGCCTTCTTGTCCTCTTCCGTCTTGAGCCTCCTCGCGTATATCTGTGTCTGGATCCTCGTCATCGTCTGCATGCAGTACAGTGCTTCCTCGGTTTGGCGCTTGATGGTGAACCCCTCAACCAGCGCCATCAGCCGAGCCATCCCTCTGTCCTGATGCCCTCTCCTTGCCTGGATGCAAAATGTCGCCAGGAGATTTGACAGTCACAGACGACGGCCATGCAAATGAAACTCCTCTTGATCCTTGTTTTGATCTGATGATACTTATTACTTAATCAATGGGGCGTGGTGATGCGCTTACCAGATAGCCCCGGCAAGCCGCCTGGATCCTGGTGGCGGCGATGTCCTCCCTCGAACGCGCAGTCCACGCTGTCGGCGTGATGACCGTGGGGCGGCCGGCCGCTGCCGCCTCCGCCTCCGCCTCCGCCACCGCGGCGTCGGCGCCAGCAGCCTTTGATGCCGCGTCCGCCGGACACGCGTCCCCTTCGTCGCGCCTTGTCTCCGCGTGCTGCGCCGCCGTGGTGGTCTCCTCGGCTTGTTGATGATCCAGCTGTGGCGACGGTGGCGGTTGAGGCTGATGGGCCTCCGTATCCGGCGCCGGCGCCGCGGACGTGGAGGCACCGGACGAGTTCGATCTGCCGAACTGCCATATCTTCTTGAAGCTCGGTTTGTCTCTCAGCTTCGAAGCCTTCTGGCATCGAATTCGAAACGATCATAGAATGAATCGATAGTTTTCGCGTAGGAATTCAGCGAATGATTTCTCTCGGGCCCGTGTCACGATGTTACCTTAGCATCCGTGTCCACGGGATCAGCTTCGGAAGTGCTCAAGATTCTCTGCACCGTGTCAAACCACTTCCCTTTCTTCCCCATTTCTCGTGCTCTTGGCACGGCCAATTCAGCGACGAATGATCTGGTTCAAAAGCGCAATCAAACTGGCACATAAAAGGAGGCCAAACTTCACCGAGAATTGGGATGGAAATCAAACAGAAGAACAGAGATTCAGAGACCTCGTTTTTTTAGACATTTCATTAGTAACCCACCTCTTCTCGACCAAGCTGCCGTTCGCCGTCGTGCCGCCGGAACGGCCACGCCGACGCTCTCGACGACGGCCGCTTCCCGCCTTGTGTGGGACCACCTGATTCGCGCTCGCCGCTGTCCCTACATTCGCCTCACCACGCCTTGGAACCCGCCGGGACAACCGCGCACAATTCAGGGTGGCGCTTCGCTAACTCATGGCATGGCCTCATGGGCATGGGCGTCATGACCCACGAGCCCATCAGGAGGGTGGAACGGGCAAAACCACGGGCCCAAGTCCAATCCGGCCTTTCGGACACTCTCTACTCCGTAAGTCTCTAGCCTCTCNCCAACCTGACCAGGCGCAGGCGCGCAGCGCTCCCCCGCCACCACCACTCCCTCACCCGCCCGCGCAGGCTCAAAGCACCAGATCGCCAAACCCTAGGCAGCCTTCGTCTTCGCCGTCGCGCTCCAGGCGAGGTAACGCGCGCTCTCCCTCCCTTTACCCCTCCTATATGCTCCGCCCTAGGATTCCTCACTTTTTCATCCAAGCGCCGCACGCTGGATGCAGAACTGCAAAGGGAGGGAGCGAGCGAGGTGGGGGTTTTGCCTTAACATTTTACCTCCCGAATTTTGCAGGTTCCTAGCCGGGCCAGGGAGGCGGGCGCTGGAGAGCCGGCTGCGATGCTCACGCGTTCTCGATACAAAGCTGCGATGGGCTTGGACCCAGGCGGGGTCGGCGGCGGCCGCGGAATTTGAGCGGGCCGCGCGGACGGGTGCTGCTGCGAAGAACTTGATGGGGAATTCGGGCCCGAATGCTGATGCTGTGATGGTGGAAGCCGCGGAGGAGGTGGCCGGGGTGAAGGTGGAGGGGAGGGTCGTGGTGGCGGGGGATGCAGCGGGGATCACGAATGCTGGTACAGATGGAGATGGAAGTCTTGCAATGGTGAGCGATTTGATGTATAGGACAGAAGTGGCGGGTATGGTTGGCGTAGAAATATATGGAGATGGCTATGGTGAGGACGTGCAAGTGCCAAATGGTAGAGGTGGGATGGATGGGAAGCTGGGAGTGGAAGCTGGTGGCCTGCAGAGTGAGGAGGAAGTCGCTGCTAAGATTGTGGAACCGTCTGCTTACCATACACCTCAGCATGCTGAAGCTGGTAAGTGTATTTCCCATGCCCTCTGGTTGATTTGATATATAGGGCCCGTTTGGTTTGAGCTGAGCCCCTGCACGCCGCGCCAATCGTTGGCGCTAAACCAAACAAGCAGCCAGGCTGGTGTCAATGACTAATTTATTGGTCGGGCGTGCGTTGGCGCTAAACCAAACGACCCCATAGTGTTCATTCCAGCTTTTATTTTTCCAACCGACATGGTGTTATTGAATAAAATTTACTTGTAATGTTGCAGAACCCAACAAAAATGATCGATTTGCCAGATACTGCCTTCCTCGCCATGATAGTGGTGCTATCCAAGTTTCTGATCTTGTCTGGGCCAAGTTAGAAGGTCATTCTTGGTGGCCTGGTGAAATTTTTGATCCTTCTGATGCATCTGAGCTGGCATTGAAGCATCAGATAAGGGGAAACCGCTTGGTAGTGTTTTTTGGTGACGACACATTTGCATGGTGTGATGAATCTCAATTGATGCCTTTCATGGCCAACTATGCACAGATGGAGAAACAAAGTTGTTCTGATGAGTTTGTTAATGCGGCTAACCATGCACTTGAAGAACTCTCGAGGCGGATATTAATAGGGATGAGCTGTCCGTGTTCACCTGAAGAGCTTTCTGCCTGTGGAATGTCTTTTTTGGTTGAGAATCATGGGCTCAGGGAGGGAGTTACTTGTTCAACAGCTAATCGGGCCGACGTCTTGAAACATTTCTGTCCAGAAAATTTGCTTCATTATGTAAAGTCATTAGCTTTGTTCCCTGGCCAAGGGGGTGATTTGCTGGAATTAGTGGTAGCTTGCTCTCAGCTTACATCTTTCTATCAGTCTCAGGGCTGCCTTGAACTCGCCACATTTCGATCCACCAGTGGATGGGCTGAAAATGCCATGGACGCCTCATCCACCAAGAATGTAGAGGAAGATGTCAGCAGTATAGTGCATTCTAATGATGATAAGCCCAGAAAAGGCATTGGGAGGCCTAGTAAGCGGAAGCCTGAGGATGCTATTGAGTCAATGGAGAAAAAGGCGACACCCAATCTGGACTACTCTTGCAATTACGATTATCCAGGAGAAGGACAAGTGGCTGGCTCTGCTGATGAACTTAAGCCAAAGAGGGGTCGAAACAGGACAAATGTGCATTCCCCTGAGGTAGAAATGACTGACCACATGCATGATTCTTACTGGTCTGAAATGATTTTACACAAGGACCCAATCTACAGCCTCAAAAGAGCAAGTACCAGGACGAAACCTATGCATAAGCGGAGATCTTTGCTAGAGAGATCTGTGCCTTCATCACAGCAAGTGCAACCAGCAACATTGGCTCCGAAGAAACATATACAAGTGATGGAAAGACAAATAATCCATGTCGATGCCAAAATGGCCCATGAGGTGAAGCCCACTGCACTTGTTTTGAACTTTGGCAGGTCAGCTTCTCTTCCTTCAGAAACGGATCTGATCAAGATGTTCAGGCGCTATGGGCCACTAAAACAAACTGAGACTGAAGTGGACAAGGACGCAAACACTGTTAAGGTTGTCTTCGAGAAACGTGCCGATGCCGAAAGGGCTTTCAGCGTTGCTGGCAGCTGTTGCATTTTTGGACCATGGCTTCAAAGGTACCGTCTTGTGGATATGCCATTTTCGCTAGGCCCGCTACAAGCAAGTAATCATGTGACACACCCTGAAGCAAATCAGCTCTAGTGACTAGCCTCATTAATGTTTGGTAACAAGAACATTGATTTTCATTGCCCTTATCTTGTAAAAAACTTCATCTGGATCTGTTTGTCCAGAATGCACAAATTCCAGTCTACTACTAACTACTATCTTAGGGCAGGACGAGCCACTGCCGTAAGAAATCAGAATCACTTAGCTGGAGCAGGTTCTTTCCTACATTTTCATGTTCAGGTTTGGGACTTCGGTGCAAGAATTCGTATTTAATATTCTTCTGTTAAATTTCATTAGTGATCCAACTATTCCTGAGTAGATTCCTGTTTTTCTTTATGCGAGTTAGAAGTACTTCTGCCTTGTTGGTTGGCTGTTTGGTTGGCTGGCGGCTGGTGGCTGGTGCTGATTTGTTGTGAGAGAAAAGCACTGCTGGCTGGCTGCTGGCTGGTGGCTGGTGCTGATTTGTTGTGAGAGAAAAGTACTGCTGGCTGGTGGCTGATAAGCCAACGCCTCCTGGATTCTGTGGGCCTACTGATTTGAATGTGAGATACAGGCATGTTATTCAGTTCATGGCTAGATCTACGTTTCAATGTGTATTGATGGTAGATCACACAGAAGGTCCTCTTTTCATTTCCTCGTTTTCCCCCATGATGATCAGTTTTTGCTGTCAATGCTGCAAAGAGGTTGTTCACGCTTTAATCATCAGTACTGTTATCTTATCAAATATCCACTTGTCCACAACAATGTTGTCTAACTCAGGTTAAGCGTAGTACAACATCTGTTGTCATTTGGCTACAGTTTACTGTCCACAACACATGTTTGTTCGCTCCTGAAGAAAATATTGCTTCTCTCTATTGTGTATTTCTGTTGCTGGCGGATCGTTGTAGTACTCGAACCGGCATTATAGCCTTGACTTAAGCGATAAAGATTGTACTTGTGGTGGCCATCATGTCTTGAAGCATTCATGGGCATGAATTGTTGCAGCATTAGATCGAGGCGTGCCCGTAATGTCAGCGTCTTGTGTTTGGTTGGTTGTCTGGTCTGCGCTTCTCTGGCGAGCCACACATTACTAATCACATGACTACGACAAGTGAATTATTTTATTTTGAAGTGGATTAAAGATTAACGATGTTTGTACAGTTCACTGGAGTATCTTTGGGCTCAAGTAATATTGTGGTAACAATTTTTTTTTACTGCTATACGTTAGGCGTTTCATCTTTTTCTAGCTAAATTTTAAAGGTCTGCGGGGGTAAGGTTACTTTTAGTTACAGTTTCATTGCATGGTTATCGATACTAACTGTTTCAACAAAGTTTCATGGGATGAAATTCTTCTCGCATATGCACAGTTTCATTGCATGGTTATTGATACTAACGGTTCCAACAAAGTTTCATAGGGATGAAATTCCTCTCCCATATGGTGAAACTCTTTCTGATCTCACGTATTAGCAAAATTATTAATGTGACATGCTATTTAATGTTTATGAAACTCTTGACGAACCTCCAGGGACTTGCCTAAGGGCCGTAAAATATCATTCCTTTGCCGAGCGAGTACATCTCATGGTTGGACTTTAATATACCAGGACGATTCAGGGCTTGTTTAGTTGGAATAGTAAAGTTTACGAACTTTACTGTAGCAATTTTAAACCAAAGATTAGGAAGACTAAACATGATCTAATTATAAAATTAATTACACGGATGGACGGAAAATCGCGAGACGAATCTATTAAGCCTAATTAAGCCATCATTATAGATTGTTTACTGTAGCACGACGTTGTCTAATTATGGCCTAATTAGTCTCATTAGATTCGTCTTGCAAAGTTACCCGGGGGTTATGAAATGAGTTTTGTCATTAACACACGTTTACTACTCCATGCATGTAAGATTCCCTTTGATGAATAGTGAAAATTCAAAAAAGTTTGAAAAGTTAGAGGAACTAAACATGGCCTCAGTGTTTTTTTTTTATTATACACATGAGGCATACCAGGAATGGTCAACTTGACATGCGAAAATGGGTAAGCTTCAGTTTCGTTTCATGTAGTGGTAGCTAGTTAAACTCAAAAATCATAACAAGCGTCTTATAAGTTCTTGTGTTGATCTGTTGCATTGGTCGCTTAGTCGTATTTGGATATCATCAGTTTTTTTTACTAAATTGACTGTAGTTTTCTCAAACCACTATTGGAAAACGCAAGTTTCCCTTTGGGCACAGCTCCAAAGTCCAAATGCTAGGAAAATGTCAAAACCGTAGAAAAATATTTCCCTTATAAGTTTTGTAAAGGAAGAGTTATATAGGGACAATTTTGGTGCCATGACATGGGAATTCTTTTTCCCACTATGGGTTGGAGCAGTGCTATGTGGATTTTAGTTGACATGCCTGTACCTCCGAGAGGCCCCGTGCAAAACGAAATTACACCCTAAAAGTAAAATGTTAATGTATTACTGGTTATGGTTAGTACGTACAAACAAAGATGAACATTTGAGAATTTTACAAAATATACTAATGTATAAACCTTGAGTTGTCAATCACTGAGGGCTTCTTTGGTTGGGAACTTGGAAAATGCTGAATCAATTCGGGCAGCCGATTTTATGAGCTTGTGGCTCTCTACGCTGTGTGGCCTCCCAAACCAAACATCTTCTAAATACTATCTAAATGACAACAACATGATGATATTAGCAAAATATTGCATTTTTAAAAATCGAAAGAATGGTGCATAGGCACACAAATGCATGAGAGACACACCTTGCAAGTTCATTTTCTACGACTCGCGGAAGGCATGTATAGAAAACAAGATGAGTTGTGGCTTGTGATGCATGGTTGTTAATGACGAATACATGTCTGACTTAAGGCCTTGTTTGGTGTAGCTCCTACAAGATCCGTCTATGGCTCTACATTAGTTTGAAGCTGGTTCGTAAAATGAGTGGAAAAAAGGAAGGGAAGGGTATGAGGTAGTAAAGATAGAGTTGGAGCTGCACCTCCTCATTTATTGCTTCTATGGCTACTCCCATTAAGCTTGTTTTTGGTAGTACACAAGTATGGTAGTATACAAGTATCAATTGTATATTTGTAATCTATATAACATTTTAGATGCTATCGATGGAATTTGGTACAATTTGACTATAACAGATATGGATCAGGCTAACGCGCAACGGGTCGTGCTCAAAGGGAGCGCGCGACCCGCCACACGCGCCACTTTTTTCGGCGTCTCCGGCGGGGTACGTCGTCCTCCTGCTTCCCCTCCGTCTCCTAGAGCTCGACGCTCGACCTCCTCCCGTCCCGCCGCCTCCTCCACTGTCAGCGTCGACTGCTCCGCCTACCTCCCATCCCTTCCCTCCATCCCGTCCTTCCTAACGTCGTGCCGCTCCTCTCCTCCATCGCTGGCACCACCCACAGGATGCCCTCACCGCCTCGCCCTGGCGACATAACCGTCGTTGGGCCGGTGCCGAGCCAAATCCCGCACAAACCTCGAACCCTAACCCGAACCGGCCAGTGGCAACACGCGACCCCGCGCGCGCGTTAGGCTTAACAAAACAGATATATTTATGATTACAGAAGTACTATTGATTACCAAGTGTGATTTTAGCATAAACAAGAAAACATTACCATAAAATCATTTTTTTAGCCATTACCATGTTACCAAGTATGATTTTAGCATGAACAAGAAAACAATACCATAAAACCCTCTTTTTTTTTTGAGCCATTACCATAAAACCGTTGTTGGTCACGAGCTCCATGGCCCCTGCGAAGAGAGGAGAGGAAAAAAAAAACATCGAACTGAAATACCGTTTCAGATCAGATCCCGCAGCGCCCCAAACACCGTACGCTTTCGAGCTCGGAGCGCCGATACACGACACGGAAGCCGAGCACGAGCACACTCCCCCCCTGACCTCCTCCCAGCTCGCCTCCTGCATCTATCCCTCTCTCTCGCCGTGCCATCTCCGGAGCTGCTCTCACCTCAACCTCCCTCACCTCAGCACGCGCGCGCCCTCGCCCTTGCCCTCGCCCTCGTCCCCGTCCCGTCCCCGCTCGCTCGGCGCTCGCGCAGGTAAATTACGTGCTCCCCCGCGCTGATCCGCGCCTAGGGTTTCGGCGACCCGCCGGATCGAGGAGAATTTCGAGCTCCCTCGCTGACTTCCTGCCCCTGCTGTCCCAGCCCTTCAGATTCCATCGTCCGGGGAGCGGCGCTGAGGGCTTTGCCCTGATGAGCTCGGGGGCCGTCGCGGCCTCGGATCCGGGGGATGGCGAGCCGAAGCTGGTGGCGGGTGCTGACGTGGCGATGACGGAGGCAGATGGCGTGGTGGCTGCACCCGCCGCGGAGGTGAAGGCGGAGGGGAAGGCTGCGGTGGCGACGGACGTTGGTCATGAAGAGGGAGATGTGGCGGCTGAGGCGTTGAGCGACCCGCTTTACTCGACGGAGTCGGCTGGTATGATTGTTGGAGAAGGGCCCGGAGACGAGCCAGTGAAGGGCGTAGAAGGTTTGAACGGTGGCGAGGAGGGGAGGCTGGAAGCGGGTCCTGGAGGTCTGCAGAATAACACAGAGAGGAAGCCAGTTCCGGTGGGAGAAGTAGCTACTGCTGCTGGTCAAGAGGTGGAAGTAGCTAATTCTGCTGCTCACGAACATGCGATAGCCGGTAAGGAGACTAATCAGAGCACTCTGCTCTCTGATCTGATGCCTATTGATGGCGCCACTTTCAACTCACTTAGCATCTTGAATAATATTCACTGATTGCATTTCAGAATCCAATATACTTGAAGAAAATCATGTAAATGCCAAGTGTGGGTCAGAGAATAACGAAATTGATTACGGCGTAGCACATTCTGACAAGGAAATACAGAACAATGTGCCTGATGAGGTCGAGGGAAGCTCCAAGATCCATCCAGATGACGGAGAACCTGCGGTTGACCAGGTGGATGATGAATCTGCAATGCTGCTGCAAACAGGGGAGCAGTTTCCTGGCAGCGGAAATGGTCCGAGCAGTAACGAAGAGGGTTCTAGTCTAGGAAGTGTTATTCAGGGTGCTCGATACTGCCTGCCTCCTCTGGACAAAGGCAGTTTTCAAGTTGCTGATCTTGTCTGGGGCAAAGTAAAAAGTCATCCTTGGTGGCCTGGTGAAATTTTTGATCCATCAGATGCATCTGAATTGGCACTGAAGCACCAGAAAAAAGGCAGCCACTTGGTAGCTTACTTTGGTGACAATACTTTCGCATGGTGCGATGAATCCCAGTTGAAGCCTTTCGTAACAAATTATTCACACATGGAGAAACAGAGCACCTCAGATGCCTTTGTCGGGTCAGTTAATAATGCCCTCGAAGAACTTTCAAGGCGAATACTATCAGGTATGAGCTGCTCTTGTTTGCCGGAAGAGCTTGCTGATAATGGCATGTCCTATACAGTTGATAATGCTGGCCTCAAGGATGGAGTTACTTGCTCTGCAGTTAATCGGTCTGAGATCCTAAATTGTTTCAGTCCAGAAAAACTTCTTCATTTTATTAAGGAGTTAGCTCTATTTCCTGGCCAAGGAGGTGATCTGTTGGAGTTAGTGATAGCATGTTCTCAACTAACTTCTTTCTATCGATCAAAGGGATGTCCTGAACTTGCATCATTTCAAACTGGTGATGCATGGATTGAAGATGGGCTGGATATCACGGACACTTCATCCTCCCAAAATGTAATTGTTGAGGAAGTTGTGGTTAATGAAGTGCCTCCTACTCAAGATAAGCCCAAAAGAGGCAGGGGGAGACCTCGGAAACAAAAACCTGGGGATAACCAGGTGGTGGTGGAGAAAAGGGACATGTCTAATCGGGCCAATGATACTAGCTTTGATGAGAAGCAAATGGGTATGGACTTCGATGATTTTGACAACTTACAAAACAAGAAGAAAAGAAACTTTGAATCATTTGAAGATTCAGAGAAGGCATCAGCTCCAACTGGTGGTAGTTCTTTCAAAATTGGTGAGTGTATTCGGCGAGCTGCAAGCCAGCTGACAGGATCATCTATTGTGAAGACTCAGAATGAACCAACAGGCTATAAGAATACTGCTGAAGCAGAGAATGGGGAATTTGATATCTCTAGTGATGATGCTGTTGATGAACTTACTGTGGAAAAGCGAGCAAAAAGGAGACGCTTGCACAGGAACCACACTGCAGACCCCAAGGAATTACTATCACAACTATGCTTGGTTGCAACAGAGCCAATGAGTGGATGTAGTTCATCGGCAATGATAATCAGTTACTTTAGTGATTACCGAAACTATATTGTTTCTACTACCACTGAAGCTAACATTGTTGAAAAAGTTACATCGAGGAGGGGGAGAAAGAGAAAAGAGGTTTTACCTTCTCCTGAGGTAGAGACAACGGATCATATGCAAGACTCATACTGGTCCGGATTGAGCTTGCATAATCACCCAATTCATGACCTCAGAAAAGATAGTCCTTCTACAAGACCAAGACGAAGGCGGAGATCCTCAAGACATACATATGTACCTTTGTCGGAACTTGGAGATTTGGTTCCTAAAAAACAGATACAGGTGATGGAAAGGTCAATCATCCATGTTGATGAGAAGATGGTTGACGAGTTGAAGCCCACTGCACTTCTTTTGAGCTTTGGCAGGTCAGCTTCTATTCCTTCAGAATTGGATCTCATTAAGATGTTCAGTCGCTATGGACCACTGAAAGAAGCGGAGACAGAAGTAGACAAGGACACAAATACTGTTAAAGTTGTCTTCAAGAAGCGTGCAGATGCTGAAAGGGCTTTTAGTGCTGCTGGCAAGTATGGCACTTTTGGACCTTCGCTTCGAAGCTACCGTCTTGTGAATATGCCATTTTCTCTAAAGACACTATCAGCAAATAATCCTGTGAAACACCCTGAAGATCATGGCACGGGGTTTCCTGGTAAACATTCTTTCAATTTGCACATTTGTGTATTGTTTAATAAAGTTATTCTGCAGCTTCCACAAAATTAAATGCTTATTTCTGCCTTGCAATCATGCCTTTTCTCTAGGTTCAAGTAAGTCTGAAGCTCCTAAAGATGAGATGGAAGTTGACCAGGTGCACAAAACAGAGAAAGTAGAAGTTGCGGGAGAACCATCGGTTGAACAAGTGGAGGCTGTAAAGCAAATATCTCAAGTGGAAGGTGCAAACACTGCATCCAATCAAGTTGACATGGTTGAGAAAGCTGGAAAGATCGATGCTACGCTAATTAGTCATGTTAATCAAATTGGAACAGCTGCACAAGCTGCATCTGTAGCTGAACGTTCAGCTGAGCAAGTTGGCAATGTCGAGCAACCTTGCATCGAGAAGGAAGCGTCAATTGGTGGTCTACCTGACATTACTCTGTCTGGATCTGTGACTGATACAACAGATACATTGCAAGTGGAAGCTGCTTCAGAGGCACAAACTTTGCATTCTGATGATACAGTAGAAGAATCACCTCAAGATGTTTCTGATAATATGCAAACAGATGTTGCTGAAGCCCAAAATCAGACTCGCATTTCTGGAGACAATACTGTATCAGAAGCAATCGCTGAAGCACCAGGCACTGGACAAGTTATTACTGAGGTTGACACTTCCAATGAAGTTCCAGAAGAGCGCATGGTATCTCCTGAGTTAAAAAGTCAAACCTCCGGTGAAGATCTGGTTGAACAAGAAGCAACTGAGCAAAAAGTGGGATCTGAAGGTCCAAAGTTTGAAGCCGATACATTTGCTGCAGAACCTGCTGTAGATGGTGCAGCTGAGCGAGTAGAAGTTCAAGTGGAATCCAAAACTACCGTCGAAATATCAGGCGAGCAAACTGTGCAAGTGGAAACTGCAGCTGAAACATCAGGTGGACAACTTGAGGTGGGAAGACAAACTCCAGAAGATGAACCTATGGTTGATGCAACTACTGATCATGCTACGATCATGGTTGAGGAAACTGTGAAGGCAAAAGCAGTGCCAGTCAAGGAGAATGCAGAAAATAATGCTGTAGTTGAGGAGACTGCTGAAGGTGAAACTAAGAAGGAATTACCAGATGAGAAGGGAAAAATAGAAAATAAAGCTGATGCTGACACACTAGCTGGGGAGAGCGGAGAAGGTGAAATTACAGCTGAGGCACCAGATGAGAAAGCAGAAAATAAAGCTATTGCTGAACCAATAACTGGGGAGACAGCTGAAGGTCAAACTACAGCTGAAGAGCCAGTTGAGGAAGCTAGAACAGCTGAGGAACTGGTAGAGGATGTTAAGGCACTGGAGGATAAAACTACATCAGCTGAGAAACCTGTGGAGAATGCCACAGTTGTGATCCAAGATGAGAGTACTACAGTCGAGAAGGCTGTTGAGGATGCCAAGGTCGAGCAACCAAATGAGAAAACAACTACAGCTGAGGTGACTGTGGAGGCTGCCATGGTTGAGCCGCTAGATACAAAGACTTCCGATGCCGAGAAAGCTGTGGACGGTGCCACACTTAAAGCACCAGATGCAGCAGCAGAGAAGACTATAAAGGAAACAACCATCGAGGCACAAGATGTACAAGCAGGTGCGAGTGAATAAGCCAGCTAGCATATGTTGCATTCCTGTCAGTTTCTGTTGATATCGACATAGACTGCGTGGCTGATTCTCTCATCTAGACAATGTGGTCTGTATAGAAAAACGGGATCCCACTTTAGCATCAAAATGCTATTAGGTATTAGTACTAGGGCCTCTACATCTCTTGCCCTTTTTCATATGAACTTCCATCTAGTTGTATTGGACGACGCCAATGTGTCAGTTTGTCATAAAAAGAGTTTCTTCCTATACATCTGTCAGCGCTCGGACGATCAGTGACTGAGTGAAGACTATCAGATAGGGGGAGCCATGTTCATTCCTACGTTTCACGGTCGGGCTTGGGAGTCTTTGGGCAATCTACTGGAATCTGATGATTGTTGTACCATTTGTCATTTGTAACCTAAACTGTGTTTTGGAACCCTTTATCTTATCACGTAGAATCTTTTAGGCGAATTCTGTCTGCTCGCTGATCATCGAATTTCAGTAACCTTTTTTTGTGGTATTTTGGAAAGTCTTCATGTTTCTTACAACTTGACAATAAGATGCTGTATTCACGGCAAATGGTTACTCGACGGATATCCTTATTGCTAGGCTTTCAGCCAATTCAGCGTCGGTGGTGCTCCAGCTTGCCTAGATGGTATTCTTGCCGAACACTTTTACTTATGCTCTACTGCCTGTTTTCTTGCCATCCAACATTTAGAGAGGCAGGCTCGGCCGCTAGCTGCATGTCTAACAATATGAGCCGTGTTTCGGGGGGTGTCTGTGGTCAATATACAGCCCAATATGTGTTTGCATCTAAATTGTAGAATGCTTGGAAATTACCACCTCCGTTTTTTTAAAAAAAATACCGTTAGCTTTTCTAGATACATAAGTTTTTACAGATTTATAGTAAAAACTATGTATATCTAGGAAAGTCAAAACATTAACTGAGGGAGTATCTTTCTCTACACGACTGGTGTGTTGAATGGATAAATGAATTCCATAAATGTAACCATACACTTGGAGCGGCCATGGGCCGAGACCAAGATTGGCTCGCGGAATGTTTTTCAGAGGCTATTTCCAAGGTCATGTTGGGCACTTGGCCGGTCGGCTCCCTCCATGGCCATGGAATGATAGAACAAGAGAGATGGGCTTCCAAACGAATAGCAAACCAGAAGGTAAGATGAGTCCATGGCATGCGAAATAAGAGATGAGCAACTGAATATTCTTGGCCTACGATAATAATGGTGTCCACGCCACAATCTTCTCCTTTGCCTAAGAGCAACTCCAGTGGAGGCATGCAAATTGAAGCCCCCAAAATCCATTTGCAGGCCGGGTTGCAAAAAATAGGGGCCCAAAATTACTTCTCAACTCCAGTGGAAAATCAGCCCAGACCCCTATTTTCTTCTAAAAATAGTGGGATCCTTGTTTTGAGGGTGGGATTGGAGGCCCCTAGGAATGGGGGCTTGGAGCTAGAATTTGGGTGGGCATGAAAAATGCATTTTCATTTAGGGGCCCTGCTGAAGTTGATTTTTTGGAGGAAGACCCTAAAATTTAGAGTAAAGCTAGAGCAGCTCTTCTGATAGTTCAATACACTAGTTTAACACATTACACAACATTTATGCCTCCCAATACAAATACATGTAACGAAATGACAGCCCAACGACCAATCATTAAATTATTCTTAATATACAATACACCGACGGCGCTAGCCCACAACCGAAACTATTCCCAGGGAAGCCATTTACACCTAGCAAGCTGCCTCATCAGTTCTGCCTGATAAAAACGGACCTGTTGGGGTGGCTGGTTACTCTTAACTGCTCACCGCAGGGTTAACTGCAATGAAAAACCCGCCTGTGTTAGAAATGTAGCGACGCATGGTATATTTCCATATGGAAATCAAACCAACATATAGCACAGTTCAATGAAAGCACGAGCTTGTACCTCGGGCAAGAGCAGCTATCTAGAAAAGGTCCAATCTTCATTAGTTTGAGATGTCTCCATTATGGTACTGTGCAAGGAAAAGTGGGGGCTATCAGCAAAAATATTGATGCCAAACACAATCTGATTAGAGACCATTGATGGATGAACAAAACACTTAATTGAACAAAAAGAGATCGGCAGATGCATAAACTGGCTTGCAGGTTCATGACAATGTTTCAACTGAATGAACCTGTGTCATGCATGCTCAATCATCTAAGTTCCCCATTGCACGAATGGTCGCCAGCCTAGTAGGTCCAACATGTTCAAGTATATAACCAAGGAAATATGCAACTACTGCAGAATCCAAGGTATATATTGTGCTTATAGAAACAAAAGTACGCAACAAACTACAATTTGTCAAGAAAATTTAAGGTGAATCACCTGAGGTTGCATATAGCCCATTCCTTGGTTGTATGCTCCTTGTTGGCCCATCTAAAAAGAAGAAGAAAAAAGTTAGCTTTGAAATATGATCGAAAGGACAAAAATAAAACAAGGGGAAAACACTAACCCCTTGCGTGGCTGAGCTACTTGCTCCCCCATGGCCAAGGACATCCTTTTTAATGGAGCCATCGCCAGCTTTTGCAGTCAACTTACTATCACCCTGTTTGTTATCAAAGACGCAAGAGCAGAATAATCTTCATCACATCTCAGATTCTATAAGCTTGCTAGCTTAATCACAGATAATCACTAGAACATACTCCTATACTCTAGAAAGAAGAATCAGCTTCTTGTAAAAAGCAATGTGGCGTAGCACAGTAACTTACAAAGCAGTCACATAAGCCAAATACTTTATCAAAATCAGGCATATGTACGATTCTACTTGAAAAAAAAACATATAGTAGATTGTGTGGTATAAACCTGGAATTTCAATCACATTTATACCCCTATTAGCTCTCCAAGAAAAGGAGACATGCATGTGACTGTCAATTGTTCTTCAAAACTTTCTTCCCAATATAATGAGTATAAGAAACCAGATGAACTAGAAAGTTTACAAAACATTAAAACCTTCCTAATCCCTCCTCTCGCTCTCAAAAGATATCTTCATTTCTTCACAATATTAAGTTACTGGTTACACCCTCCAGGTGTGAACAAAACCAATTTGATTGTGTGCCGAACTGTTTCAACTCAAAGTGAAGATGCTATAGCTCAAATAACCATTTCCCAAGTCATTTCTAAAATCTACCTATACACATTTCCAACCACTAAAACTCAATGTATAGAAACATGAAGAGATATCTAGGTGTAATTCACCATCAGGTAAAAGATATCTTATGAAACATAATGGAAAGGGTTCAATACCACATACCTCCATCTGCAGTCAGCACAGATATCCACCAGACAGAAGACAATATACAAAGAAAATACATCAGAGATATAATTCAACCAATAAGATAAGGCATGCAACAATTTAACAATCCAGAAAATCTAGTCAAAATTGTTTATGGCACACAAATCTAAAGTTACAGTTTCAGGTAGGTACAGTTTATCAAGTAACTGGCAAAGGTAGGTACAGTTTATCAAGTAACTGGCAACACAACCACACTCTGTTAACAAGAGCCTTCTGTATGAATTCTCTTAGAATTACATCTAAACTTTAACTCATAAACACAGCCACATAGGGTTCTGAGTAGAAAAATATCTTCCCAATATGAGTGCTATCCTCACGCAAGAACAGAGGTTTCCATTACTATTCAATAAATGAAAGTACTTCCAAAATTTCACACCTTTGGAATCATAAAACAAAACTACTAGAGCGAAAATGATATATTCGAAAACATATCTAGCAGCAGTATTTACTACAGGAACAGGGAGGCTTTTATATCCTCAACTAAAGCCATAAATGGGTACCAGAACCATCAGGAGGAAAGTAGGTCGCTCACTATCACCCATCAGTACCCATGCCCAACAAGACAAGTTCAATAAGAGCCACACAACCCAAAACGTGACAAATTGGCGATTGCACAACCTGACCCCCAAAGTATCAATCGTCCCTAATTATATCAACACAATTCCAAATCCGATTAACCCAGAGTCCCCAACGCTTTCATCAGTACACACCTCTCTGTACTTCTGCAGGTACACCTTGAGCGGTTCAATGTAGTCCTCGAACCCCAGCGTGGCCATGGCCCACAGCAGGTCGTCCCCGTTGATGGTCTTCCGCTTCTCCCTCTGGCACTTGTCGCTGGCCCTGCAAAGAGCACACCAAAAACGTGGGCAAGCCAATAAAAAAAAAACCCATCTCAGCTAAAGCCCGAAATGCCACTCCAAATTCCCAACGGAGCCCAGCAGGCAGAGACACGAGCACTCACTCGCTGGTGATGAAGGAGATGAACTCGGAGACGCACTCCTGCACGGTCTCCTTGGCGTCCTTGGCGATCTTCCCGTTGGCCGGGATGGCCTTCTTCATGATGCGGCTGATGTTGGCGATGGGCAGGAACCTGTCCTGCTCCCTGACGCCGCCGCCTCCACCCCCGCCGCCGCCCCTGGGGCTCCCGCTCTCGTGGCTCCCGCCGCCGCCCCCGGGGCTCGCCGGCGCGTCCGCCATGCGCTCCTCCTGCGCTGCAGGTGCAGGACCACCACCGCGGCCCACCCAACCGAAACCCTAGATCCATCAGTTCAACCCACCGAACCCTAGACCCCGCCCGGTCGGAGCGGAGGGGGCCTGGAGAGAGGGAGGAAGGCGTACCTTATATAAGCGCGGGAGCGCGCGACGTGGAGCGAAGGGAGGGCGAGGTGGCGAGCGCGCGGGGAAGGCGGAGATGGGGAAGCGACCGAGCGGAGAGAGCTGCGGTGAGGAGGGCGGCGAGTGGGAGATCGGACGCTGGAGAAGAGAAGGCGGCCCGGGCGGGTGCGATGCGGGGGTGGAGGTATCCGGGCCGTTCGTGGGGTTTATATAGCCCGCCGCGGGCGCCGCCGCGTGTGGGGTGCGGGTGGGAGAGCCCGGTGCACCGTGGACCCGGCGCGCGGTAGTTGGGGACTTGTGTTCAGTACTCTCTACCCTTCAACTTTCTTTTTTTTCCCCTTTTTATCATGTGTTTGAGGTGGTTTGTACTGTTCTCCAAAGATCCCTTCCCTCTCTATTTGCCGATCCGCTTGTAGTTGCAGGCTATAAAAAAAATGCAAAAATGTGTGTCTAGCAGATATGATCGTGTCAAAAATACGTATAAGTGGCAAAATATCTTCTGGCCTTTTAAAGAGCTGAAGGTATTTGTTCTTAATCAATAGAGATGAAATTGAGGGAAAGGTCAGAACTAAAGATTGGCATTCCAAATATGGTTTGTGCTTTCTTAGTCATGTTTGCGTATATCCATTCTCGGCTCCAATGAGACAAATAAATCTTTCTTAAGAGCGGCGCACTAGACAATTGTGACATTGATCGTGAGGTCTGCATTTGAAAGATAAGGCATATTTTTTATAAGCAGATGTGTACACAAATGTGGGCAAACGTGTCTATAAGTAGTGTACTATGTTTCTTGTTGTCATATCAGAGAACAGACATATGTCAATCAACACATTTAACAATTTTGACACTTGTCTTATGCTTTATGAACATCTGTCAAATTGGACTGCCAAATTCTTCGTGTCACACTCGAGAACGAACATATGCCAATTCATGAATTTACCAACATACAGCATACACATTTGGCTTATGCCTCATGAACGAATTTGGCAACCAAATTTTTTGTCATCACACTGGAGAAGGCACATCTAATAATTGACACATTTAGCAACACCAACACCTGGCTTATAACTCATGAAACGATTCCTTATTTGTGTAAAAAAAGAGCGGTGAGCCACGACAATTGTGACATAGATCATGAAGTCTGCATTTGAGAGATAAGGCAAACTTGTGAGCAAATATGTCTGCAAAGGATGCGAGCAACCATGCTCGTAAGCTGCGTGCTACATTTTTTGGTGTCATGCTAGAAAATAGACATTTGTCATCGATACATTTAGCAATGTTGACACTTGGCTTATGCTTCATGAACAACTGTTCGTTGTCACACTAGAGAATGGACATTTGTCAATTTGAACTTGGCAATATAGACATTTGTCTTATACCTCATGAACAAATCTAACACCGACAAATTGTTGTCACATCGGAGAAGGTGCATTTATCAGTTGGTACATTTAGCAACACTAACACTTGGCTTATGCCTAGTGAACACATTTCTTAATTGTGCAAGCTAAATCATGTTTATTTTTGTGTATATATGTTCATGATTCAGATGAGAACAATAGTTCCTTATCTAAGAATGACGATCCACGACGATTGTGACATGGATCATGAAGTCTGCATTTGACATATACAACAAACTTGTGAGTGAATGCGTCTATAACTGATGTGAGCAACCATGTCCATAAGCAATGCACTATGCTATTTACTGTCACACTAGGAAACAAACATCTACTAACAGATGCATTTATCAATGTCGACACTTGGTTTATGCATCACGAACAAGTGTTCATTGTCACACTAGAGAATGGACATTTGTCGATTGATAAATTTAGCAACATCGACATTTGGCTCATGCCATTATGTGTCATGAACGAATTTGATTGCCGATTTTTGTTATACCAGAGAAGGCTCGTGTCAATTGATCTGTTAAGCAACACTCACGCTTGGATAATGCCTGACAAGTGAATGCATACCTCACTTATGTAAGGTAAACCATGTTTATATATGAACGTTCATGATTTATATGAGAAGGATAATTCTTAAATTAGAGTGGCGAGCTACAACAATTATGACATTGATCATGAAGTCCATATTTGAGAGATTCAACATTCAAACAATATGATCTTTAACCATTAGTTAGACTCACATGACAAAAGTTTACAAAAATGATATCTTGTTGACTTCCGTATACAAAAAATTAATGCTTGAAATCTAGTTTTAGAGATCATGCCCATTTAAAGCACATGTAATATCTTAAATGGAGGACGACGACAACCTATGAGCTTCTGAGCTTTCCTAGACATCTTTTTTACTCCTCCCTTGCAAAGCTTTTAGACGACCAAGGAACGGGTTCACTTGCCCGAAAGATGAAATCGCAAAAAGTGGAAAAGGGCTATACAAATCACACTAAGCAATGATTTCCAATAAGATAGCAACCAGAGACACCTTTACACGGCAAAGGAGTTGCGACATCTGCAAACAAGCGTATTATCCTCGGACAGAATACAATTAAACTATAGTTCCTTTTGCTGCAAAGATCAGAGGTCACATACTTTAACTCATTTGGTGTAGTTGTGGTCCTGCTCCTGCAGAGCCAATTATTCGTAAGCAAGGGCGTCCTTTTGTTGCTAAGATCAGACCTGCATATTTAACACCTAAGTATCGCTGTGGTCCCTACCTGCAGAGCCATTTATTTGTAAGCAAAGGCTTCTGGGCAAAGCGATAGGGGCTATAAAACCATATCATCTTCAGGGGTACACTCGACCAGCATATATTCCTCGGAACAGAATGATTGGCCTTGTCCACACTACCGGCACGGATGCAGGACTTGGCTGCATCTGGAAGCGACCCGACTCACCCGTTCTCTGGTGACTTCGGGTGCCACCTCTTGCATCCATGGGGAACTTTTTGAGAACAAAAGGTACCAGTATATATCATTCACACCAAGATAGCAAACATGGCAGGAACAGAAGCAGAGGCAGTGGCAAAGAATAAACATGCCGTATATGATCGACAAGGTACATACCACTACAGGAAACGAACCAAAAAAGTTAGGTCCTGTTGCAAAGGCATAATTCCCTTATCCTTGGATCAGATTGTTCATACGAAATCCACGGATAACTCACATATGTTTTGCTAAAAGTCAAGCAACAATGCTTCATAAGGCACAATCAAGCTTCACAAGGCACAGCGAGGCTTCAGAATGCAAACGCCAATGAACAAGGGCGTCATCATAGACAGATAGCACTGGCACTTTGCAACAGGCACGAATATGTACACCAAACCGTTGGAGTATATCAGTAGCCAACTAAACTAATGGTTGCCATGTGCGACATCGGCACAGACACACTACTTTCATCTGCTTAACACACCTAAAACCTAGTATGTACAGGGAAGGATAGGGGTTTTCTCCTAAAATCAGCTCCACCAGACCGTCCTGTCAGCTAAAAGAGCAGTGAACCACCCAGAATTCCATTGTGCTTCCCTTTCCTACGAGGTACTTACAAAACACAAACTCCTAGTGCGTATGGCGTATCATTATGGCTTAAGATAGGTGGAAGGACCCCTGGCCTTCTGTGATTGCGTAGATGAGTTTCTCCCTCATCTTTTCCTGCAGGCAAGTGTAAGAAGGTACTTACAACAAGAAAACTTTTGGGTTTCGAACCAAACAAAACATAGCTCAAACCAAATGATTGTTGTGCGCAAAATTCTGTGTTATTTTTAACTAACAATTAAGATAAAGTAGAAAGAACCTTGAATAGCTTTGTTTTTAGTTATATAATTCGAGAAATGTTGGTAGTTATGTTGAGTGCTTAATGATTTCAGTTGTGTTGTTAGGAGCTTAATGTTTAGTTATGTTGGGTGCTTAATGTTTTTAGTTTATATTGGTTGGGGACCTCAGAGCATGAATGTTTAATGGCAACGTATCAGGTGCAAACCAACCTCCCCGTGCAAACTATGCAAACCTCAATCTGGACCACATGATCTTGATCCAAGGGGGCGCGTAGAGAGAGGTGGGAGGGGGGATTTGCAAAATCACCGTCCACCCTTAATCACAGCAAGATCACTTTTGCAAATCCCCCCTCCCACCTCTCTCTACGCGCCCCCTTGGATCAAGATCATGTGGTCCAGATTGAGGTTTGCATAGTTTGCACGGGGAGGGTGGTTTGCACCTGATACGTTGCCATGTTTAATTTCAATCTATTTACTTGCTTTGTTATGCTTTAGTTCGAGAAGTTCAATATCCTACTCTATAACTGTCAAATGATAAAGAATATCTAATGAATTAACCTAGATACAAGACTCAATTAAGATTTAAGATAAGAGAAAGTTCAAACCTTAGAAGAGTATGGAGGTAACTTAAGATAGTTGGCACAAGTCATCACGCTCGGCAGGTCGTTGTCAGCATCATTGCTGTTATGCTGTTTATCATTAAATTACAAACTGTTAGCAAAAGATGGATGAAATGAACTGGTCCAGAAAGAGCTTTATAACAAAAAAGAGACCTTTCGGACAACTGTGAACTTTGGATTTAGTGCGGCCAAGCCACCTGGCGGAAGCCGAGGTGAACCCGTTATAAATTGCAAGAAAGCTCTGCGTTGATGGGATCCAAACTCTTGTATGATTTCCAACAACTGCAGTGCATTTAGGATTTAAACACTGACGGTTCACAGCATATGTTGCACATTCAAAATATCTTGGTTAGAGAAAACTTACATTAATAACAGGAGGGCTGCTAGAAGTGTAACCATGATCGAATTTGATGTGATCCACTAGTTTTGCAAACTGTTAAAAACCAAGACATCAGCAACAGGAATAAAATAGTAACAAAACATGAACAGATTTCAACAGAACAGATGCATACATCCCAGGTATCTTGTTCACCACAGAGTAATCGCTCTAGCTCATCCTCTGAGAAAACCTGGAGTTTGTTTAGTGGAAATACCTGCAGTAGCCGGTGTCAGCATGTCAGACAAAATGAATTCACTCAACATACAAATTGCAAAAAAAACAACACAGCAGGAGACACAAATATTCAAAGTTAAAAGGACCATGGTTGGTAACAAAATCAAAGGTTTTTAAATTATATGATTACAGCCTTGCTTTCTAGTGATATCCAAACCTCTAAAGTTTATCTGCGCTCGTAACTAACATATTGATGCGCGGCATTTCTATGTATAGAACTAGCACGTTTCCAGAAAGAGCCAAACTAAAAAAAATCATAGGGTAATCCTAGTAATATCTGTTCCAAAGTTTTAAGCATGCTAGTAAGTAACAGCATTGATACATGGCATTTCCTATGCACGCTCTAAAACTACAGCATGTCCAGAAATAGAGCTAAACTAGACACTCATAGTGTAAGTGAAAAATGCCACTACCCAATAGCTACAAGCGTCAATAGGCAGCTGCATAATAAGCATATACCTCATTAAATCCTGACTTGAAAGCATCCATCTGCCTGGCAATGCCACTTTTAACTGTTGCATCAACAACATGATGAACGTACTCTTCCAAATTCTCGACATTCAACTGAAAATAACATTATGGGGGATTTAGTTTGTTCAGAAGCAGGCAAAAGAAAGAACATACTAGTACACAACTTACACTGTCAGAGCTACTTCCTGATGAGAGCATATAGTCTGGATATCCTGGGAGAGCAAAATCAATAGCAAGATCCTCTATTTTACAACCTCGATAAGTCAAATCAGATATAGCCTGGCAGTCTCTTGTCAAATTTGACTCTGCATATTTTCTCCGACAAGCGATCGCTTGAAACTCCATAATGGATATTGCCAGTTCAGATTCAAATGACTGGATATCGTATATATTAAGATCCTAATAAAGAAAAAGATTATTTTGATAGACACCCGAAGAAAGAAAAAACAAGTCTCGTTGATATTGAAGGACGCAGAGTCAAGGATACCTGGCCAAGGATAAGCTTGTAGAATGCTTTAGAAAATGGAATGTCGAGAATTCTGCCATCTTTAATCGCTTTTGCAACAACCTGACCAAGCAGGCGGAATTTTTTGCTCACTTCTTGAAAGGAAGCACAGTCTGAAGAAGCAGACCAAGGTCTAGGAAACAGTCCTTTAGGGGCAATCACAAATCTAGAAACATGAGCATCATCAGTACCAGCTTCACAAGGAAGCTCCCCTCTCCACATGCCTAACCCGGACTTCTGAAATTCATGACTTATCAATGTATAGAATTCCATTGTAGGACCTAAACCAGTACCCACTTCCTCTTTATATTCTACTTCAAGTAGAGCATTGCTCTTAGCATATGACTTCATCATTTTAGCAGCTGAAACCAGTATATCATCGCGATCAACTTTGAACTTTTTCCGCGAGTGGGAAGGAACTCTTTCTGTCACACTATTAACACTTGCATCCATAATATGCCCATGATGATTTTTCAAAGAGCCAAATGCTTTTAGTTGGAAATACTTCCATCTCGCCTCAAATGAAAACAAGAACGGGCATGCAGACATCAGTTCAGTGCACCATAAAGGCAGGCAGCAAGACCTTGAAACCAACGGATCATGCATTTGTTGCTCCAGTTTATCTGTCAATTTGGCACTGACAAACTCATGCTGAGGAATCGAGAAAACTACAGCCTTCAGATCATCAAGGTTAGTTATAGTTCCATGGGCAAAAGAATGGTTTCTCTCATCAGAAACGAGGTGAAAGGAATACCGGTTTAATCCCTCTAAAATGTGTAACATAAACAATATGTCATACAATGGATTTGATCTGTCGAGTTTGCAAGGAAGTTTACCAAGCAACAAACTAGAAAAGAATGGGAGAATCTGCCATTTAAACCCAGTTGTATTGTCATTTTTTGCTGATATTGCAGTAGAGGAACCTGCCTCTGGGTTAACAACCATTCTGACTTCTGGTTCCGCAGCTGTTCTGAAATTTATGTCATGTATACTGCGCCAAAATTGCATGTCCAGAATTATGTCAGACCCTGCATTGATCTGATCCTGCAGGATTGATTGATACAGAGTAACAGATCGGTCAATCTCTTTCCCTTTTAAGCTAAACACCAATTTCGGCTGTAAGGCGTGCTTGCTAACAATTGTAATGTTTCTTTCTGCTTGACCTGCAGTTGTACATTCATCAGAGATTTTCAGGTTGCCAGACAAAAAGATGGTCTGCAAACTAAACACTTTAGGTTACACAAGCTCACCAGATGATGAAGTTCCTTGCTTTGGGCATGGTTCAACAACCAGATTTTGATTTTCACAAGTCAGGCCCTGAAAAAGAGCCAGTTTAGCCTTTAAGACAACGAGATTGCTACCGAAGTATAAAGGACATGCTCTGTCAGAAATATAGCTTCGTGAAGAAACTTCTCTTGAAATGCGTTAGTAAGCAGTTAAATTCCTAATTAGCTGTGAACTAGTTCCATGGAACTACCAGCATAACACAAAACCACTCCCAGCACAAAGAACCTCATATTCAGTTTGTCTAATTTTAAAACTATAACTTATAGAAGAAGAGCTCACTGCAAACAATGAACTTATCCATTCCATGGAACTACACAGTATACAGTCATCTGTTTAATTTCAAACCTATAGAAAAAACAGGTAAATGCGGAGTAGAGTTTATGTATATAGCATCCCTCGAGATCAGAACAGAAACCTCAGCATGTTGGATTCATGAAAATGACCCTATCATATTCAAGAAAAATACCAATAAGTCACACTCCTAAAGTACTAACAGAATGGGTAGAATAACACCTCTGATGGAGGAGATGATTGTGGTGTGGAATCTCGTTCCTGGGAGTCATCCTTAGCATAATTGCTTTCCAGAGCAGTGCCACTTGGTGGTGATTCAGCCATCTGACTGTTCATATCGGTACTAACTTTGGGCCATAAAAATTCTTCAATAGTATGCAAGGATGATGATATTTCCACATTCACAACACTATCATAGCTTGACAAGTTAGTTTCATCTTCGTCTTTCTTGAATCGTACTCGGATACATGGAATTATTGTTGAGTGCCTTGTAGGGATATCCGAAACACTGCTCCTTGGCTTGAAATTGTGGCTCATTATTACTGGAAAGTTGTCAAGAGAAGTAAGAGCATTCTGCAGCTTCCTTACTAACAGTGTCAAGAGCATATCACTCCAACCTTGGCCCATCCTTGAGAATGACAACCGAGCAAATGACTGAAATCTTTTCACCACAGCCAGAAAATGGTCAGAGCTGCAATTCAAATTTTCCTCTGCCTGGAGGTACTTTCCATTTGAGAGGTAATTTGATAAAGATTTGACTAATCCACTCTCAAGGAATTCAAAGGTTGTCATTGTTTCTCCCCCGTGAAGCTCCATCATCACCTCACTTAAAATGGTAGATAAGTATTCTTCACTTTGAATATTATCTTGTTCTGATGACTTGTCTGTGGTCTCGTTCAAAACTGCGCAGCAAGTTTTGAGTTTCTGCACAATCTCAGTTAACCCCGTCTCAGAACTCACTACTTCCTTAGTAAAGTAGGTTGTCTTCACATGCCTAGCAAAAGTAAAAAGACTGTCATTCCCAATCCTACAAGTCCTTGTTTCTGCGGCTTCAGATCTGTGGGCATCAAATGCATAGCAGAAACATGTAGATTTATTTCTTATCACAGGTAGAGTCTCTGGCTGTTGCATGTCATCAAGCAGATGAGTGGATTTTGAGCAATCCTCTTGTGTAAGAAGAGCCTCAACAGCATAGACTACACCTTCCTTGATAAAGAATCCCAGGTAAGCATCAGGAAGCTTTTGCATGAGAATCTCGATTATCTTTAGTGATGTGGTCAGCACATGATGATCCTTTCTAGATAATAAACCAGCCAAGAAGCTGCCACAGATAAAATGTCCATTAAAACATCAGCAGTTTATAGGTATACTAAGTGCAAGATTTGTCTACCATATGACTGCATTCAAGAGATGTGATATCGCAATCCTTGCACATGCTATTTTTATACCTTGATATGTTCGTTTCTTTGAGCAACTCTTGAAGCATTTCCGGTTTACTGAAGTAACAGATGTTGTTCACTATTGAAGCACAGCCATAGCAAATGTACGAATTGGCGCCAGAGTTCACCGCCTGCACGGATGTACCATCTCAATTCCATATTTCATAAAGCAAACATTGTTATGAGCTTGTTAGTTTATTATTACTAAGATACCTTGATCAAGACAGGAAGAACATCCCTAGAGAACTGACACAGGAACCTTGGTTCATCAGTAATTATTTTTTCTTTTGCGAGTACGATCTGAGTGTCTTCAACGTCTCTTGCTGCTGAAGGAATCAACTGGTTTGCTAGTTTCAGAGCTTCGTGGACCTGATATAATCATCATTAAATCATCAAATCATGGCATAATGCATCAAAGTACATGCTACAAGAATGTTTATCACACAGAAAGAAAATCCAAGGATGCAATAATCAGAGAAAAACTGTACACCTGTAGTTACCTATTTACAATGACACGGCACCATAAGGTTCTACTACCTAGTTCAGAAGGGGAAAGCAGAATTTCAGGGCAAAAACTGCTAGCAGGGACGTTCAAAGAAAACAGCAGGATTCTAGGATCTCTATATATGTTTTGCTTCTTCAATTTTCTTTTCTTTGAAACATATCATTATGGAAAAATTGATGCTGTGCACTTGAAACGATCTTGCATAACTATGATGTAATTACTATCAAAAGAAAAACCAGCGTACCAGACATCGTAGTTTATTTTAAAAGAGAAACGATGCTAGAAATTGTGATTAAGTTAATAGTTCGTATTTGGATTTTCCTTATGGTTCTGAATTTCTGATACATGTCTCTCCTAGTCATATATAAATAAATGAGCCTATGATGATTTCATGAACTCCGATGAAAAGAAATCTTATAATAAAGTTTGCCACAAAGAATGGAACAGACAATTGTAGGATAGAAGATTATAGTCACGCAAATTGTTAGGTTCCAAGTTCTTTGGGGGAAATGTACTGATGTAAATCATCTTGGTGCATGCCTGATTAATACAAGCAATTTGCAGATGCCAAAGGCAATATATATTGGCTGAAATGATTGATAAGGCAATGTGAAAGCAAATGAAACGCAGGTGTGAGATTGTAACAAAATGATTTGCGGGTGAGTTTATGAAAAACTTATAGAGAGATCCATATTGGGGAAAACTTGAGCTTGTGGTCATAGATCAAATTGCACAAAACAGAAAATTAGTTCTCATAAATTCAAACTTCTCAGAGCTTTAGTTGACCGCACATGGAACAAATTATGTGCGTGAACGAGTGTCTCAAGGGTTGCTGGATATTCGGTTAGTTCCTTCAGGAGATCAAGTAGCAGATGGCTTCACCTGTAACCGACCTAACATATAAGTTACCCTTTTTTTCCTTCAAATAAATTGATAAAAGCTTCACCGGGAAAAAGTAAATTAATAAAGGAAGTAAAGCATCTGGTGAGCTTGTAAGGAGTTTTGAATGTCATTTGCATAAAATGGCAGCTACTAGGGTCAATTTCTCACACTATCTTCATTTAACAAAACTTCAACAGTTCATGTAAAATGTCACATGCAAAACTATTGAATGCACATTAATGGATTCAGATAAGAGCGCAATCTTTCCCCAAAACATGGTACCTATCAAAATTTCATTTTTAGTAGCAAACAACTAAATATGTCTGCCACGCACATCTAGTACTACTTGGCTGGAAGTAAACAAGATGTGAAACAGCCAACCTGATTGTTTTGTTTTTCCAAAGGCAAGTATGGCATGCCATGAGAGAGGTCTGAAGTGACCAAAATCCCCTTTATTGTGCTACCAACATTCAGTTCAAAGAGAGACTTCACTACCACAAGTGATGAACAGGCTAGCTTAGCAAGAAGGCCAATCAGGTTCTGCAATCACAAGACACAAGATTCAGCTCACTCAACACATAGTCGAGCACAGCAAGAAGTTGTAGAGGAAACATACGCTGCAAGTCGATGGGCTAAGGGCCGTGAGTCCACCAGTGTGGATCAAAGGTAGGACCTTCTCTATGATGCCCTGATGACAGAGCTGGTCAAGAAGATCAACTGAACTGCTGAAAGAGTCAATGATGCTTATCAAGCAAGCTGCAACCTTCTCCACTACCTGGAAATTTACATCACTTAGAAACAAAAACAGAGCACCGAGCGTATACCAAAAACAAACTCAGTTAGATGGGGGAACAGATGTACCATCTTGTCCTCATATTGCAGAAGATTACACAGAGTCGGGACCGAATCCATAACAAACTGGGAGCAATCTGCGGGGACCTTTTTGCAGGCATTTGCGACAGCTGACACTGCAACCCTCTGACCCATGGAAGCAGGCTTCAAATTAGCAAATGTACTAAATCTCACCACCAAAGATGATTTTTATAAGGTTCTAACCTGACTACTTGCAGGGAAGAAGTCAATGTATGTCAGCACGGCAGTGATCATGCCTGCCTGCAAGCACTGGGTGGGCTGCCTCCGCGATATCTTCTCAAATGCTTGCAAGCACTGGATATACAACAGAACAATCAGATAAAGCACCACGGGGAAATGTGATCGCCTGAACATGTCGCAAGAGCAATTTGGTTTACCTGCTCAGCGACATCGAGGTACTCGATGGCAAGGAGCCGGGAACATAGCATGGGGAGGAGGCCGTGGCGGGCGACGGCATCGGAGGCGCGCGGTATGGCGTCGCAGAGGTACGTGATGGCGCGCACGGAGAGCAGAATCACGTCGGGGGTAGCCCCCGCCTCATCGCCCCCGCCGGCCAGCCGCACCAGCGCCCGCGCGGCCGCCTCCGTGGGGAAGTAACCCCCCGCGTCCTCTCCGCAGAACGAGAGCGCCTCGCAGAGCTCCGTCAGCGCCGCCACCAGCGCGTCCTGCCCCGCGCCCTCCGCCGCCACCGCCTCCACCATCTGATGGAACCTCCCGGCCCGGCCGCCGCGGGGCCTCGGGCTCCCGTCCCCATCCGACTCGCACGACGACCCCCCGTCCCCATCCCCATCGCCGTCACCGTTCCCGTCATCCGCGTCCGCATCCGCGTCGCCGGCGTGCCCGGACGACGAGGTGTCCATATCGGAGCCGCCCTGCTCCGCGGGGCGGGCGGCGGGCGGCGGAGCCCCGGCGGCCGCGGCCGCGGAGGTCGAGGGTTCCGCCGTGCACGGGCGCTTATCGGCGGGGGGCTCGGGCTCCCCGGAGCCCTCGGTGTCGGAGTCGGGCCGCTTCCGGCAGCGATCCATCGGCGCGCTCCCGCTCGCCGCCGCCGCCGCAGCCCCAGAGCCCTCGCCGAGGACGGACGCCAGCGCGCTCTCCCTCAGCCTGACCGCTTTTTGGCACGGCACGGGGGGCACGATCGACCGATCAGCGGGGGGCGAATTGGGGCCGCCGCGTGGATATATACGGGAGGCGTGCGGGGGTGGGTTTAGTCGCAGGTTTGTTTTGGTTTCTCCGCGATCGGGGCGAACTCGAGAGATTTTCGTGCGATTTGGGCCGGTTTTGGTGGAGATGCCGCGGGTTTCCACGGTGCCGGGGTTGTTTGGGCGTTCGGCTCCACCGCCATACTGTGTGTGTCAGTGTGTGTGAGGACTGCAGGGGGAGGGGAAGGAGATTTCTGTGGAACCGTGGACGGCGACGGAGCCGCGGTTGTTTCAGTGGAGACGGAGACGGAAGCACGGCTGCACGGAGCCCTGCGGCCGGGTGGGTGGAACCGTGGAAGAGTGGGGGGCTGCCGAGTGATGATGGTCTGATAGTACTGGACTCTGGAGACGGAACCGCAGCACGGCAGCAGCCGACCACCCGTCTAGGGTCAACAGGGCTTGTGTTACTCGTGTGCACGCGTCTGGCTGGTTCAGCTCGTCGGGGATCTGGATCGTGCGATTGCCTGTTTGGAGTTTGGGCCACGATTGGGTACTTTGAGGTGTTTGGCCTGAATTGTGCTGTTTTCATAGTAGTTTGGTTAAAGCTTTATGCTTGAGATCAAGACAAGAGCTAGCCAATGGTATGTAAACAGTCAGATTATTGGTCGCGCTAAGCCGCTAATAATGTTGTAGTAGACTTTTATTGCCGTGTATAATTTAGCAGTATTTATGGATGTTGAAGACATCATTCGTTTTATATATGGAATGTCTTTGCTCAATTTGCAAGTTATTGGGAGACTCTTCCTTCTCAAGAAAGAGTAAGCTTATACATAAAAGAGGAAAATGGCATGGCAAATGGAATCATGACCCTAATATAAGATGAGAGTTGTAGCACAAAAGCCTCAATTCGTTTTTGTTATTTTTCAAACACATAGCTAATATGGCCTATACGGGTCCAAAATAAGCATCAAATTTTAATGGAAATTCACTATACGTTTCTACATGATATATCACTCGCACATGATTCACGTCATACATGCACGTACCAATAATTGCATATAGCCTTAATACCATATGGCTATCAGCTTATGATGGATTGATAGAGCTCTGAATGAACATTGTGCTATCAACTATTGTTCGCTTAGAAAATTTTGTACCAAAGTATCATGACACACACTTAGTAATCAAAACCTTTTTTTAGAACCTTAGTAGTTAAAATCCATGTAAAACAATACGAATAAAATCTATAGAGCAAATACAAGAAACTGGATTATCTATATTGTAGAGAAAGATTCCCCTTACGTCAATATAAGCTCTCATAATATGTATGATAAAGATCACACCTGGCCCTATCAACATGTAGCCTCCCTCCCCAGCACAGGATGTGGTGTGCTCCTATTAATATTTTATCCAGTGTATCGTGCATACCCATATACAAGTGAGACTACTTATATATAACATATATCACACATGGGACATTGCACAGATCTTTCGAAGGCAGTAAAATAAAATATGATCTTGAAAATTCGATTTCCTTCATGACAAAAAGCACGCGTGTCCGAATAGCTATTTTCTCTTCTTCAGCTTCGAACAAACTGTGAAATAAAATATGCCTTGTGCATCTTCAGCTACACGTGTCTGGGAATTGTCGCCACTGCCCAATCAAACAGAGCATGCTGAGCAGCATCTTCATGTTGTTACCATTTTTTTTTCTCAGCAAAGGCACATCACCTCTGCTTTATGTTCCACGAAAAAAAATATCTTTTTTATTTTTTGAGTTATTAATCTTTTTTTTTATGAGAAGGGCAGAATAAAGAACTCGTGCTCAGAAGAAGAGGGCCGGAAAGGAATACAAAGGTCGGCAAACGTGGGTTAGACTAAGGGCATGTTTGGTTTACGCTCCATCTGGCCTTATCAAATTTTGGTCATGACCAAATCATGGGTGTTGTCAAATTGTTGGTGAAATTGTGTTTGGATTGCAGCCTTGCCAAATCATACCAAGCCAATTCAATTTCTTAATATGACATGCAGGGTCCACATGTCATTAATTTTTTTACACCGAAATATAGTCAAGTGATATCTTGTTTTGTAGATTCAATTGCCAGAAATATTAATATGCAAACAGATTCAACATCAGATAAACCGTTTAGGAGATATTAGCAAGCAAGTATAGCTAATCTAGTTCTCTCGATTTCCGTGTAACCACCTGCCTCTTGCCACGTACCTCCTCTTCCCATGGGGGCTGAGCGCCAATTTTGCGCGAGAGTTTTGGTCGCCCAGAATTCGCCAACAAACCACGGCTAGTGTTGGCAAGCCAATCACGGGCAACAAACCAAATGCACACCAAATGTCATGGACAAGCCAAAAAAATTGGTTTGGTCACTATTGGCACCAAACCAAAATTGGTTTGGGCACTGTTTAGTTGGCTTCTGAAAAAAATTTGCAAAAGGGAATCTTTTTTGCATGGAGTACTAAATGAAGTCTATTTGCAAAACCTCTTCACGGATGAGCGTAACTTTCCGAGACGAATCTAATGAGCCTAATTAATCCATGATTTGCTACAGTGATGCTACAGTAACCATCTTCTAATCATCCTCTAATCATGCGGTCAAAGGCCTCATTAGATTCTTCTCGGAAATTTACTAGAGGTTGTGGAGGTAGTTTTGTAAACTGACATTATTTAATACCCCTAATTAGTGATCAAAGATGCATTTAATACCCTGAAAAAATTTCCATCCTCCAACTAAACACGGCCTCATGCGGTCAAAGATTTGTTTGGTTCGCGTAGCTGTTGAGCCAGGCTCTGGACGTGCAGGGAGCACCCCGCAGCCAGGCTCTGGAGATACGCAGGAGGAGGTCGTTTCAACCGGGCCAGGCTCGCGCGGTGCGAGCATTTAGCCATCTAATGACGTTATTAATGCAGTATTAGCATATATTAAATGATATTAACATATTTCGATTAATATTAAGGAGTAATAAGATAAACTAAGACCTACAAGGTAATAGTCGCACATAATAAATGTTATGATGATTTTATTTTATATTTTTTATCTCATGCAACACATTCTCGTGCGAGCAATCAAGCACATTCTCCATAAAACCTGGCTATCAGCATACATGCAACCAAACAACTACCTCTTGCATGCGCCGAGGCTGGCTCCAAGGAGCCTGGCTACCTGGGTGCGAGCCAGGCTCTGGCGAGAAGGCAACCAATCAGGCCCTAACGGATTTCTATCGGTCTGCTAAAATGGACGCAGGCTTGGGGCCCAGGCGCCCAGCTGTCTGTTAGAGATATCGAGACGCCCCGGCCGAAAAACTCCCCCGTCTCCGGCGTTTCCCCACGGCCATCGCGCAAAGAAAAAAAAGTTCATTCTGCCTCCTTCAACTGTAACCAAAGTCCAGCTTTCCTACCTAAACTCCAAAACCGGGTAAAACACATCCCTCAACAGTCAAAACCGTTCGCTTAACCTCTCTATATCGGTTTTCAGCGGTTTTCACATACGGTTTTGTCTTTTTCAATTAAAAATAAATTTAGTAAATACCTAATGAGGTAATTAAGCCACAAAAAATACTTCTAAGCTTTTAGAAATTTTGAGAAAAATCATATAGATAGATTATGATAAACCCAAATAACATATTTAGATCTTGTGAAATATATATAGAATCCTCCAAAAATTATATTTAGCTCAAGTAAAATAATAAAAATATGAGATGTAACTAACATGAATTAGAATATTGTTGTAGTTTTCCATTTTTTGTTGATTGTTCTTATTTTACTTGAGCTAAATATAATTTTTGGAAGATTCGATACATATTTTTCACAAGACATTAATATGTTATTTGGGTTTATCATGTCTCAATCTATCTCTATGATTTTTCTCAGAATTTTCAGAAGTTTAGGGATATTTTCGTGGTTTAATAACATCATTAGGTATTTACTAGATTTATTTTTAATTGAAAAAAATACAAAACCGTCTTTGAAAACCGCTTATAACTATGGTAAGGAGGTTAAGTGAACGGTTTTGACAGTAGAGGGAGGTTGGTTACCCGGTTTTGCAGTTGAGGGATGAAAGATGGACTTTGGGCATAGTTGAGGGAGGTAGAATAGACTTTTTCCTCACGCAAAAAAAATTGCTTGGTGGCTCGGCCCGCCTCTCAGAGCCTGATTAGTTGAGCGCCAAAATGTGCCCGTCCAAAATTGGGGCATGTCAAATTATAGTCATGCCAAAATCTAGGCAAAAGTTGTCAAAATCTGGGTCAAAGTTTTAGGATAACACTTGATTGAGTACAAAAATGTGGCAGCCAAAATTTTGGCTTCCAATTGGTTTGATGCCGAAAACACACTAGCCAAAATTTTTGGACATTGTCTGATTTTGGTTTGGCACATTTTAGCAGCTAACCAATCAGGCCCTGAATCCTCGCCTTGCCGCCGCGACGACTCGCCGGGGACGCGAAGCTCTGAGCCCTCCGGCGGCATGTACGCCGACACGATGAAGGGCCACCAACCCAAAGGGTCCTCTATTGACGCTACCACCTTCGAGGATCTCGATACTATCTGGTCGAGGTACTTCCCCGAGGAGGCCGGGATCTCGGTCTCCGACCGCAAGGTCCGCTTCGCCGCCGCGCTGGTTGCATCCTCTTTCTCCACGTTGGTGACGAACACTCAGTCACAGGTTGGTACGCGCGGTCGATCTCTCATGTTCAGTTTAGCGCTCCATCTCCTGTTTCGCGTGTGATTGGTCGGTGTCAATCTGGCCAGGATCTTAGAATTTTGCGTCATGTGAACGGCAGTATATGATGCGGTAGTGTACTGGCGAAATGCCGAGGATTCGGCGGATTGGGGGGTAGGGGAGATTCTCACTGGCAGAAATCTTGCAGGATAAATGCTTTGTCTCTGTTTAATTTAGGAGCGGGGGTAAAAAGGCAACAGTAGTTATCTGAACTTCACCCAGTGTTTCTTACATCTTGGTTTGTTAGTACTATAGTGATATGCAGCCTCTAATACCAGGGCACAAGGCATACTTTCCTTTCAAGAACAATGCACACATGACACAAGGCATAGTTTCCCTTTAAGAACAATGCACACAAGGCATAATTTCACTTTAAGAACAACGTGCACAAGGCATGATACAGTATATGATTATGCATGGGATTGGAATCTAGGACTGTGTAGCTGGACATTAAGTAGCACTGAAAAATATACTGGTCATTATGTTTATGACGTTCAAGTATGGGAGGATATGCTCCAATATATTTCTAGATCAAGACCATTTCTGGCAAGGCTTTATAGAAAGTCTAAAGATACAGCCATTCACTGGGGTTGCCATTTCACATTGACCATGGTCAGAGAATCAAAACAGAAACGATTATACCGACACCAGAACTAAGCATATCCAAAAGAAAACCAATTCCAGTTTGATCTCCTCCAAGTCTCCAACTCTTCTCACCGATTGATCCAATCACACCCAGATTTTTGGCAGCCTGAGCCACCTTATAGCTAATTATATGAATGACCCGGGGCAACAGAAACCACCCCAAGAAACTACTGGAGAATCTGTCAGATTTGCTTGAACCCCTCAGCAATCTTCCTGATAACCTCCTCCACACTCTCAATCTTTTTTTTTCCCTGCAGCATCACCTTCCAGTGCTTGATTAGGGCTACATCTTGTAAATGACAGCCACTGGATCCTTCACTAACTAGTTGAAAGCCAGGACATTCCTCATCTTCCACATAGCTCAAAAAGTCCCTGCACAACAGAACAGGATTAGTTTCCTTAATTTTTCACTTACAAATCATCATACCCTACAGGCATCCTTGATACACAAAAAATATCCTTTAAGAAAATCCAGACAAAAATAGTTAAGGGGCAAAGATACTGATTACGATGAGTTGTTTCCTCCAGTCCACAAAGTTCGCACTGCTCTCCTCCTTTTCACGACCTCCTCTTCAAAATACTGCTGGCTGAATATACTACAACAGGTAGTAATGGAATTGATTTTTTGTCTCTGCTTCTTGAAATACACTTCTGAAACACCTTTGATTTCTTTGGGGGTTCCTACATAGTCAAGACTTCATTCTACCTCAGAAATTCAGTATAAACTTCTTCACGGTCCACACCAAATATTTTGATTCCATCACTACTTCTCTCTTCCTTGCAAATTTTGGAATGCCTAGGGCTTAAAGCTATGCTCTGATGTGCCAATTCAAATATGTTTCTTTAGTAATTCAACTGACCTATCTGTAGCACTGTAATTTATAGACTGCATTACAAGAGAGAGACTTTTTTTTGTAATAAATGCTTCCATGCAGTTTAAATTTTGTGGTAGTGCTTTAGAAGATATAATAGTTTCAAACTTGACCCCAAAAGTTCTTTCTTAAAGTTTAAAGAGCAAGTATTCCTCTCCAATTTTTATTTCTTAAAGTATGAGAGCATCAGAGACTACTGCAGCTTATTCAATGGTTTAATGTGACCATGCTTGAAGTCAAAATGGAATATTTATTTGGCATAATTAGTGGCTGCCCTCCCTTAGCTTACCATGTGCTTTCTATATATCTGTACTTGAGGCCATCGATTCCCATATGCGAACCATGTATTCCGGAACTCTTTACCAGCCTTTTGTTGTGTTGTATAGTTTCTTGGATGATCATAATGAATGTATAAACTGTAAATGCAAGAACGCTCCTCACTTGGCTCATCTGTTTACTTCTTTATATGCAGGTTGAAGATGATGGCAGTGACATCTTATCACTTCCAATTAACTTCCAGCAGCTTCAGGAGTTAGACGCGTGTATTAAAGATGAACTCGAGGAATCTCCAAAAGATGCCCTGCTTTGCATGGGAGCGGCAGCTCATCTGGTTGATGTCTATTCATGTTAAAATTTGTTGCCGGACCATATGGCACTTTTGTTCGGTTTATGTTTAATCCTGATTTTTCAGGCTGTGTGCTCAGGAAAGATCAACAAGGTCAATATCAGGCTTTACAACACAGGGGAGACTATTGCTTTAAAGAAACTAAAAGCAGCCTTTATTAGTAAATTTCTTCCTGTCTTTATCCTTGTGTTTCGTATTTTAGTGTGTTTAAGTACTGATTTGCAGATTTTTATTTTCATTTGTAGAGAAACTTGTCACAGTGCATGGCACTGTTGTAAAAGTGAGCACCGTTAAACCTCTTGTCCTGGAGCTGAAATTCAAATGCATGAAATGTGGTACAAGAATCACCCGAATTTTCTGTGATGGGAAGTTTTCACCTCCAATGTCCTGTACTATTCAGGGATGCAAGAGCAGAACCTTCGCCCCAGATAGATCTAGTGCGAAGTTGATGGATTTCCAGAAAATAAGGCAGGTGATGAGTAAACTCATTTACACATCTTCCACATAGTGCTACAAGTTTTGCTTTTCTTATGTTCCCATCCAGGATACAGGAGCTTGCTAGCGCTGACAACCATGAAGAAGGCCGAGTCCCCCGAACAATAGAGTGTGAGCTTACAGAAGACCTCGTCGATTGTTGCATCCCTGGAGACATCGTAACGGTAACTGGAATCGTCAAAGTACTGAACAACTCGATGGATGTTGGAGGAGGTACACTTAAAGAGGCTACAACAGTGCTTTATTCTTAATTCTCATTGATGTGATATTTAATTTTCTGCAAACCATCAGTTATTTGTCAAAAGTTGTTTAGCTGCTTGGAATATCTATGCCACATCTAGAGTATGTGTTGTCGGCGTTTTCTTTTGTTTTTATCCTGTTGATTAATTTGGATTTATTGTCTAGCTCTTGTGTGTTATGGACTGTTGGGCATAACTGCATAACTAATTCTTTAAAAGTATTAACATGATGAATATTACTCTTGGGAAAACCTATATCTTGCTATATTTGCCAACATAAAGACATCTCTATTTTGTTTAGGTAATTACATCCCCCCTACTGTTTTGTTTATATTAACGTAGATACAAATAGACATTTCAGGTCGAGCTTGGAGATCCCCAGTTGGGAGTCAAGGGAGAGATTCACTATTTCTCTATCATTTATTTTTACTCTACTTAGTTGCAAAGTAACTTCAGTAATGAAGTCTCTTTTCTATTGTTCAGAGCTTGGCCTCTGAATCTGAAAGATTAGTCCATTTTTCTGCTTCCAAAAACATGCCAGACTGATGATGAAGATCTCCACGAAAAACCTGGCGAAAAGTTTATTCTCCCTGCATACGTTGTCTATTCTTTTCTGTTTTCGCTAAGATCAAGTGTAGACATGTAGTATCTGTTCTTATCAGTTTAATATCTGATATGTGGGCCATGTGGCAGGGTATCTCTATTTTTCTATATTGCTAAAACATTTTCTGCCTGGGTTCCATGCTTTCTGCAAGTTTCTTGGATTCAAGGAATAAGTGATAGTATGATGGTGGAACAAAGTAGTGATTATGTGTAGTTTGTGTATCCTTATATTCTGCGATCTTGCATGATCTCTTATGCTACTTAAGAACTACAGATATTTGTTTGGTCTAAACAAATTGCTGAAACTTTCACTTTTGTAATTTAGAGCACACACGCTTTGTTTGGATATTTTATGAATCTATGTAATTAATATCTTCAGGGAAGTGCAGAAGCAAGAACCAGGGTATTTACTACCTGTACCTGGAAGCAGTTTCAGTGAGAAACCTGAAGTCCTGTGCTGTTTCAGATGAAGAAATTCGGGCTAGTGGAATTCGTGTTTTTCAGACTTGTACTGAAACAGATCGTGATTTTGCGGTCAATTATAAAAGAGAACATGGTGCTGATGTATTTCGCCATATACTTCAATCCTTTTGTCCCTCCATCTATGGGCATGAACTTGTAAAAGGTATTTTCTACCATATTATCCTGTTTTTCATCCAGCCTGTTTTACATCGGGACTACAAGATATTTCCAAGTTATTAAAGATCTTCTATTTAATTCACTCCTGTCCTAATATTTCAAAGATGTGGTTTTGTGAAATCTATTGCTCCTTTATTTTTTCTCGAACATGTAGGAGAGCTGTGTATCATTGCATTAAGAAGAAGGTTTGGGGGGATAAAGAACCCCTGTACACCACACACTCAACTCACACAAACACCCCATACTCTTGGTTTGAGGTTCTACAGTCGCGCCCGTTACAACTTGACCACGACCAGGCCACCTATTGCTCCCTTCAATTTCTATCTATAATACAGCAGCTAGTTTTCTTCTATTTTGCTCAATTTGTTATGGAAGTGCATCATTTTCTATTCAAATGATTATCTCATGTAAAGTGTTCTTGTTACATCCCAAAGGAGTGCATCACAATCTGACGACATTCAGTATTTGACAGGACAAAGCCATTTTCAGCTGCATTTTCTTTAGTATATTGTTTTTTTTCCCAAATGCAGATCTAAGTATTTCATTTCTCTCTTATTTGCATATGATTGCTCGACATAATTAAATGGATGCATCCTAATTTTCAGCTGGTATCACACTTGCTCTTTTTGGCGGTGTGCAGAAGAACTCAATGGATCAGAACAAAGTCCCTGTTAGAGGAGACATTCACATTTTTGTAGTTGGTAATTTCTTATTGTTTACCATAAATCATGTCAGAGTTCATTAGCGTTGCTCATGACGTGATTATGCTCTTGCTCAATGAATTACAGGTGATCCAGGCCTAGGCAAAAGCCAACTCCTCCAAGCTGCAGCCGCTGTTTCGCCACGAGGAATATATGTATGTGGGAATACGACAACAAAGGCTGGCCTAACTGTTGCTGTGGTTAAAGATTCTATGACAAATGATTATGCATTTGAGGCTGGTAACAATAAAACTTTTATTCCTTCATAACATTTTTATAAACTTTTTGTTCAAAATCGTGTCTTAGCAATACCATTTTATGTTTTTCCTTTTCATATCAATTGCTGTTCTAAGTGCTCTTTGTTCTGGTGTGCCTTTTATTTGTGGTGTTAGAATTTGTGATGATATCGATGTTGGAGTATAAGTGAATTGCCCACCTTTCCTCATCAGTTTAAGCTTTTGGGTTGAATTGGTTGGAGCATGCAATTCAATGTGGTATCAGAGCCAGAGGTCTCGAGTTCGAATCCTGGCGGGCGCAATTAAAAAAAAATAATTGCAGCCCACTCCAATTTCCACGTATGCGGCCTAAGAGAGCCTGCACGTGAGGGGGAGTGTTGGAGTATAAGTGAATTGCCCACCTTTTCTCATCAGTTTAAGCTTTTGGGTTGAATTGGTTGGAGCATGCAACTCAATAATCGAAATAAAATTGAGTCCTTGACTTACAGGTGCCATGGTCCTTGCTGATCGTGGAATATGCTGTATTGACGAGTTCGATAAAATGTCTGCAGAACATCAGGTAGTACTGTTATTTTTCGCCTTATGAAGCTTTTCCATGAATTTTTCATCAATGAGGAAGTTCCCAGGCCTATCTAATTGTGTTTTTAATCTTATCTGAGTTCTCAGGCTTTACTTGAAGCCATGGAGCAGCAATGTGTTTCTGTTGCAAAGGCTGGCCTTGTAGCAAGTTTATCAGCTCGTACCTCTGTGTTGGCAGCTGCAAATCCTGTTGGCGGGCATTATAAGTGCGTTATTATTTTCCATCTACTTACTGAAAACCTTGTTATTCTTGGTCACTTGATCAGTCATCCCCATTCACCCATTTTTTGTTAAAAAAAATACTGGCCAGTGTTAAGGCTGAGAATGGCAAATATTCTTGAGTGAAATGTTTTTTTTTCTCGAACACGCAGGAGAGCTGCACATCTTTATATTATAGAGAAAAGAAGGGGATAAAGAACCCCGTACAGGGCAAGCCCCCAAACCTCTCCTAGGAGGTGAAAGGAGGTTGCAAACAATACATTAGAGATAGATTGCCTATTATATTTGACTAAAAACAACCTATGTAGGGGCCTCACACTAGATCCACTACATGACCAAAACCAAGTCTTGCCTCCTCCTCGAAGGAATTTAGGGCAGTCGGCAAGGAAGGAGACACACCATCAAAAACACATTTGTTCCTGTGGTTTCGTAAAGTCCAGGCTCCTAGGATTGCAACAGAATTAAAACCTTTTCTTTGAGTCTTCTCATCTTCTGGTTGGTTTGTCTCCACCATTCCACAAAGCTTCGTTCATTCGCCTTGGCACGGCGTGCTCCAGACCTAGGGAGGCTAGCAGATTAAATCAGAACTCCCAAGCAAAAACACAAGTAGTGAGCAAAAAATACATTGAGTGAAATGTTACTTGATTGAATTAAAAGCTCGACTGTTGGGGGAAAGACCGACCCCACAGTTTGACACAAAGAAAGAAGAAGCTCTTCCTGGCCTGGTCGAGAAAAAACCCCATACGCTGGCTGCCCAAATGCGCCAAAGCGTACCCAGGACATATGGATCACATGCTGTTCTCTGAAGGCAACCACAGTGGTTAGGTGTATAACATAGAACATCCGACGAGGGGTCTGATTTTTTGCTGCTAATTCTGGGTTCTAAGTAACCCAATACTGGTAGCTCCACAGCTGGAAGCAATACAGGCGAGCTAGCAGCTCATTTGCCTTGATTGAACTTACTTTGGTCCTATACTACAATTATGCGAAAGGGCCTCTAGCTGAGTGGGTTAGATGGTATCAGTAGCACTCCTCGGGTAGTCAGCTCCTGGGTTCGACTCCCCGTGGGAGCGAATTTCAGGCTGGGGTTAACAAAATCCCCTCGTCTGCCACCACACCAAAGCATACGTCAAGGCCCGGCCCAGGTAGCAGTTGTGGTTGGTTTGGGCCCTCCTACCTAGTTGCAGTGGTTGCCAGCCCAGTTGTAGTCTCACAATGGGTCATGGGCCCTGTGTAAGGGTGGGGCAGAGGTTCGGAGGTTTTCTCGACCTGCGTGAGGTCCTCTTAGCAAAAAAAGAAGAAGAAAAAAACGGGGGCTGTCTTAACCCTGCAGGTCGAGTTTTTTTTATACTACAATTATGCAACTGAAGAAGACTGGCCTGGAAGTAACACCATTCATCAGTGGATGTTTTCTGGTGTAGTTTGTCCTGTTTCACTTCTCTTTGCTTGGTGGTAGTTTATGTTTCTCTTTTGAGGGAATGGTGGTGGTTTATGTGACTGACATTGGTGTTCAGTACCTATCTCTTCTGTGTTTTTTTATGAGGAGTTAAGCCTAAATTTCATGGTTATTGTTGCGATTTATTGCCATCTAAACATACTATTTGCTGCAGCCGAGCAAAAACAGTGAACGAGAATCTAAAGATGAGTGCTGCCCTCCTGTCTCGGTTTGACTTGGTCTTTATTCTACTTGACAAGCCAGATGAGTTACTAGATAAAAGAGTTTCAGACCATATAATAGCTGTAAGTGGATGTCAGACATGTTTTCTCATTCACATCTCACAAAGTATATAATATGGATAACTTACATGCTCATGTAATGCAATGAATCTTTATTTTGTAAGAACGATTTTGTCTTGCCGGACATACTTCTAATAGAATTACTAAGAGCCAAAATTTCCTGCAAGCAGCTCCATACCAACGAAGGTGATAACTTCAAATCCAACAAGAGGATCAGAACAGGTTATTATTACATACTGTTTTTTTTTCGGTTGTATATCTGAAGTGTAAGCCACCGTTCATGTTTTACAACTTTGCTTAGTGCCACAAAATGCTGATCTGGGGTTTGGAGTTGATGGAAATTCAGTAGCTTCAAGACTGAGATTACACCCAGAGAAAGACAAGAATTTTGCTCCATTAGCTGGGCAATTTCTTCGCAAGTATATATCTTATTCAAGAGAACACGTTTTTCCCAGGTATCTTCTACTATTTAACTTTAGTGCAAGTGCAATGCAAAGGAACTGTACATTTTTTTGATACCTTATTAACTCTTTTTCTCCCCTCTCTTAAGAATGTCAAAGGCAGCTGCTGCAATTTTGAAACAGTTTTATTTGAAATTGAGAGACCGCAGCACTTCTGCTGACGGTACGCCCATCACGGCCAGGCAGTTGGAAAGCCTAGTCAGATTAGCTGAAGCTCGTGCTCGTGTGGATCTAAGAGGAGAAGTGACTGCAGAAGATGCTCAGGTTAAACAAGTAGAGTATCTGAGTTATGCAGAAACTGTTTAGATACATAATTGCTTGGCAATCTTCAGTTTTCCCAGTGGTGTTTTGTTGTTATTTACATTCTTGCCAAGTCATTAGAATACAATTGATAATGCAAAAGAGGATCTCACCGGCTGCATAGTTTATGGTCATAATTGTAGAAATTGACATATTTCACTAGTTGCAATGACCCGGCAGGGCCGTAAGATTTCACAAAACCCTAGACCCTCAATGCATTCAGCTCATCGAACTGCTTTGTCTATTACATCATGAGACCATGCTAAGAGTTATTAGGTTTTATGATTCATAATACCTATGCCTGAGTGTAGCTCTTTTTTCTCCCAGCCAAACACCTGTCTGGCAACAAAACACAATCATAAACACCATCACAAGGCATATTATCTTACTCTTCATTTTTCACATGGCAGGATGTTGTAGATATCATGAAAGAATCTTTGTATGACAAATATGTTGATGAACATGGTTTTGTGGATTTTGCTCGGAGCGGTGGGATGAGCCGAGAAAAGGAGGCAACGAAGTTTATTAGTGCATTAAACAAGGAATCCGAGTTGCAGCAAAAAGATTGCTTTTCGAGAACTGTAAGTGATGTAGCAATTGAACCACATTCATGGCATTTTGAGCAATTTTTTCTTTGCAACAATAGAAAAATCACCTCTCTTTTTTCTTTCTTAAAGAAAAGCATGCATAGCATGTTCTCAATTTTTAAAACATTTTTAGTTCACCCAGTAAACACAACGAAATTCTATCCGACTAATCTGCACAGAAAACAAATAATGACTTCTTTGTATGCCTATTTTTCCTGATTCTGAGGCTGCCTTCCCTGATGCTCTATCCTATTGCCAGGAAATTTACAACTTAGCTGACAGGATCAACTTGCGAGTTCCAGACTTAGATGCACTTGTGGAAAGTTTGAATATTGCCGGTCACCTTATTATAAAAGGACCAGGGATGTATCAGGTAAAGTCTAGAACTGGTTAAGACCAAGAAGTTCTAACATTGCTCTTGGTATCCAATAAGATGCAAATTTCATAACTAACAGAATCATGATAAGCCTTTGACTCTGAGAATCTAATACAGCCTATTTTGTCTTAAGCTGTTGTCGTCATCGTATTCACAGTGCCAGCCAACGTGGTCAAGATGGTGAGTTTCTTGAATGAAAATAGTAATAGCTCCATCATGTAGGGACTAGTATACAAATTTTGCCCATGCTAACTTCAGGATGATATCTAGAATGTCTTTATCGTTACAACTTGATTGCCAAGACCTCTCGTCTCAATTTTCATCCCTCCCTTGACAGACCACAGATGTATGGCATGAAGGCTATGCGTAGGCTGGACTGTTTTATGTGCCGTGATGTACAGGCGATTGAAGTGCATGTAGTCGGGCGACTGAAGTGCATGTAGTCGCAGGATGTCCTCTAACCTCAATAACTTGATAGATAAGATAACCATGGTTCTGCTACCATTTAGATTTTTGAAGTTTGCCGATGGAATCCAGAATACCAGATGATGTATTTGTGCCCTTTAAACAATCCGATCTCTAGTGTAACATCCAGTGCACTGTAACATACCACTGTGCCATCGTTTTTGCTGATGTGTGATGTGTTTGTGCCCTTTAAACAATCCGATCTCTAGTGTAACATCCAGTGCACGGTAACATACCACTGTGCCATCGTTTTTGCTGATGTAGAGCTTGAGCTGCTATCGCTAGTTCTAATTTCTCACGATCAATGCATAATCTCTGGTGAGTACCCTGACATTTAGAATTATCCCATTATATTCTCCCAATTCATCTAATTCTCCCAACCCTTCTTTAAGATATCTATCGACAATACAGTCTTTCTGGATCACAATGCTTAGAATTATTCATCATATTTTCCCAACAAATTGTATTCTCCCAACCCTTCTATGACATATGTCAACGATACATTCCGATGACATATTTATCAACAATACAGTCATGTTTCTTGTATAAGTTGATTTGCAAAGCAAATAGAGTTTGGAACTAGCAAGATAAACCATGACATATGACACCATTGCAGAAAATGTGGCCGATTCATGCATACTCTGGCCCCAGCATCGAACTGGGCACTGAAAATCAGTCTCAAACCCAGCATTAGCTCCCTACCAAAAGTGAGCTCAAGGCCTCACGACAGATAGACAACAAACAACTAGGAGCAAATCTCAGTTTGAAGCGGCAATTGTGAACATTAATATCTTCAAAATGGAAACAAAACTCAATAGCAAGACACAACTTTCTTGCTAGCACAACTTAAGTTTGAATATAGGGCCTTGACAGCCTACTCCATTCTTGCCTAGCCAAAAGCAATCTAAGACCTTGGCTTTTCCTTCTTCTCCTTGAAGAGGGCGAGCAGCGACACACCAGATACCTTCACAACCTTGAACCTGACACCGGGAATATCTCCCACAGCATGTCCCTTACGACCGAAACCAGCAATCAGCACCTCATCCTACAGCAAAAAGGTGATGGTTAGCTTCATTACATAGTGCTGACATCAAGTGCTAGGGGCATTGGTTGAGGACCACATACATTCTCCTCGATGTAGTTCAAGCAACCATCATTCGGCACGAAGGCAGCAATCTTCTTCCCGTTCTTCACCAGCTGAACACGAGCACACTTACGGATGGCAGAGTTTGGCTGCTTGGCTTCAATACCACTACACAATGGAAGCATGACCTTAGCATAACTGAGGACACGAGATAGGAGATAAGAAGGCACACATGATTACTATGCAACATACATTTTCTCCAGAACAATGCCCTTGGCATGGGATGATCCAGCAAAGGGTTTCTTCCACTCGTTACCCAAGTGGCTCTTCTTGTATGCCTTGTCGGCCCACCTTTGGTTCCTGCGGTGGGTCTTGAGCTTGCGCCCAGCTCCCATACCACGTGTCTTCCTGCAATGTGAATTCATAACTGTTACATCAACTTAATATAAATCACAAGTTCTGCAACTCACAGGACACAGTTCCATTGCATAAGCTTGAGTGAACCATCATGGAGCTAATGACATCAATGATAACTGTATAAATACAAACAAACATCATGCAGCACAGAGAGGATATGAAATACAATAACTATGAATAAACTTTGATTCTGATTGGTATCAATATTGCATGCTGGTAGCCTGCTACCATTTCACCTAGAAGTGTACACAGGTGCTACAAAGGAATCAAAACTTTGTAGACCCAACAAGTTTATACATCTATCATCGAACAATAACATATGATCCTCACTATGACCATCATAAACAACCAACCACAGAATACAAATGAAAACAACCAAAACGGATCAAACCAGAGGACTAGGGAGGAAATACGTTGTATGCCACCGCGCATAACCTCCCAGACCCAAGAATTTGAATCCAGGAGAACATAGTTACACGGCGGCAACGGATTAGTATAGCTTATGAATATGTTTAGCACTGACGGTGTATAATCTGATCAGCACTGGACCGTCAATAAGCTCAGTTTTGCATCTCACGTCTACCGCGATTTCATTCCAACACCAAGCAGGCTAAATCACATGCGCGAAACAAAAGCAGCCTAAATCGCATGCGCGGAGCAAAAGCAGCCTAAATCAAATGCGCGAAACAAAATCTACGCATAAAACGAACGGCTTGCTGTGCGGCAAAGGAACGTCTTCAGGAACGAATGATGGATGCAGGACATCGGAACGAAGAGGCGTAGGGGAGAAATCGGACGTACCCCATGCTGGCGGAGGTAGGAGACCTGCGGCAAGGGTCGGCGACGCTGCGGGGGTTGGGTGGGGCGCAGGCGATGGGCTTCGACTCCGAGGGCGGCGGCGGCTGCGGGGTGGGGAGGCGAGGAAGAGTTATAGGGTACGGTTGGACGTTAGGGTTTGCGTGCTCTGCGTCGCGATTCGTGTTGCAGGGGCACCGCCGCATCGTACGGTCAACGTGTGAGCACGGACAGGCCTGGACGATGGGCCCACATGTCAGTGACGTGCTGCTTGAGCATATATGTTTCACACAGCAGAATTCGGATGTCAACCTTTCTGACCGAAGATTTTTTTTTTCAAATGGAGACCAATAATAAATAATTTGAGTGCCCGCAAAGATGCCTTGCTATTGTTTCATGCACCAAGTCATAGGCTAACCGAATGTGAAATTCAGGGAGAAACTTTCAAAAAACTAACTACAGAAAGTTAGTAAACGCAGCCACGCAGGACTTGGATCCAGAAATGTAGAAATAAACCGAATCTCATTCTCATGCACGAGACTTTAGATCCAGAGTTTGCAGCATATATAGAACCAAATAGTTTTTTTTTTCTAAAAATGCCTCCCATCTATGCTGCCATAAGCTCTAAACTCCAGCCCCGATAAATCAAATATATACAGATAAAAGATATGATGTGGAAAGGATTACGTTCTATTTCCCATACAAGGAATGCTGAATATAATTGCTAAAACTTCAACAAAGCAATGTGTTCAGGCACAGCGAGACAACTGAATTTTCATGATCATCAAATAAAACTATGTGAACAAATTCTAAATATGGTGGAGACACAAGGTTTACAAATGAATACATGTCTGCACTTAAGGCACCTGGAAAACTCCAGTTAGTCGAATACTGATTCATGATTTCAAATTTTCAATCTGATATCACAAGGTAGCACACCAAATGGTGTTCCAGGAGATAAGAGAAGGCTCACAACAAGACTACAAGAGGGTACAACAACAATACATGAGGCCACATGCATCTATATTATTTTTCAGATAAAAAAATTTGAAGTACTGCCCCGCCTGACTGCAGATGAATTGATCTACAAACTTACAGGTTCCAGCCCATGGCCAACCAGTCCGGCCGCATAAATATATCTTCTTGTACACTACTAAAACTTCACCTTTATGGTATGTTCTCTATGGGATGAATGGATGTATCATGTCTAGGATAGGTACCAAGTCATAAGTTCAACATTTTATATGAATCCTAAACCTCACTGAAGTGTTAGTGTACTGACAAAATTGACTTCTGATTAGAGAAGAAATCAAGCAGTCTGAACTCTGGAGCTATTATTTACAGAGTTTGTTATGGCATATAGGATCTCATTCTAGTCATGTCATTCTGTGATGCAAATGCTACACCTTTGGAACATGAATATCAGCTAATGTCGAACTTAGATCTTCTCTTGATTGTGACCGCCGGCTTTGAAGTGTAGTCTGACCTCGGCTAGGGTTCCTCACGCCACTGGAAAACTGCATCTGACCTAAGCTTCCAACAGAATAGCTGTGATAGACGCCCAAGGATTGTCTAGAGGACTCCATAAGCTGAGCGCTACTGCCTCCTAGACCATGGCTCATACTGAATGGATGGGGATCTGACCCAGCTACAGTAGGGCTCAAGGGTGTCTTTGTTCTTCCATCGCCTGTGAAGTGTCAGAAAAAGTTGAACAAATTTAAAAAGTTTGACATCTAAGCTAGTCCGCATTAAAGTGTGAGATTCAAACAAAAAATGAAACATGCTCTTGAATTTATGTGATGAAGAAATATGTACATGCTGTAGTACAAGATTAAGGATTTCTGGTGATGTAAAAAGTAAAATATACATGACGTAACATTACAAAGTTATGTCTGGATGTCATTCTATAATAGGTATATTGAACTTAAAACATGTGCGAGTTGCATCACACAAGAGTTCTATGCAATGCTACTTCTTGAAGATTATCATTGTTGATTTCTCTTTCTAACAAAACAGGTAAACACCCTTTGTATTGAAAAAATAAAAAGGTAAACAGGTATACTGCAGCCCACAGAATTACCGGTGCAAAACAATTCAAGCATTACTGTGGTCCTTCAATGGTAGCTAGCTTTCTACAGAGCAGGAAGACCCTAATAGCATGTAAATGAAGTAAAAGCACTTGCAAATATACCTGAATTGATGGGACTCCATAACTGAAATCTGAAAGGCGACCCCATACCAAGAACAGAACTGCCTGCAGAATTCTGCCTATAAAGTGGAAGATAAGACTTGCGGAATGATCTTGGGATTGAATTGCTGACACATAATATGGCACATATGACCAACACAATCGAAATCAGAAACAATACTATGAGAATATTTGGATTTATCTCCAGTATTCGGTATCCTTGAATATCGATTCGTGTAGACAAGACCTGACCAGCCTCCAACAAAGCAACCCCAAGAGTCCAAGTAATACTGCCAGAGCCGATTATCACCTGATTATCTTTAATATGCAATCCCTCTCTCAGTAGTGATGCAATATATGGAGCCCTGAAGCAGTACTGGTCTATAAATGGCTGTGGAGGAACACTACTCTTTGCAACTTTCCATGGTTTTTCACAAAATTCCTGACCTCTTTTTAGAACATCAACCAGAGTGGCATCAGCAGTCAAATTAAAAAATTTAAAAACCACAAAGAAGCCAGACATAGCAAAAAACTTCCCATGTGGTTGGGGAAAGTTAGAAGCAAGAGCACAAGGATGAAGGTTACAATCAAGTCCTGGACTTGCACTGGACCACTCTGAAAGATTAACTGTTACTTTTGCAAGAGCGCTGCATTCATTCCACTGAGGTGCTCCAACCAGTTCAACAGCTACTCCATGCTTCTCTTTGCTGGTTGTCTTCTCGCCAACGCTGGGACTTCCATCTTGGTTTAGAGGGTGGCAGTAAGAACAGACATAATCTTCTTTGTATCCAGTCTGTAGACAAGGGTGTTTGACTTGAACTTTACCATTATTAGCTACTCCTCCCAACTTTTTCACTAGATGTGCTACGGATTTGTCAAATGCATCATTTAATCCATAACCAGTAAGAGAATAAGCACTAAGATGATGATTAACAGAACCAATCCTCAGACTAATGCTTGTCTCATCCTGTGCTGTTCTATCAGTCTCAAATGTAACCTGTAATGATGATCCACCTAAATCAAGTGAACCATACGTCATTTTAGATGATGAGGTGCCAAGCATGTTCATGTGATGATTAAGAGCTATCCATCCATAATAAGCTTCATCCATGCCCGTGATGATCTTAACTCTGTCTCTACTACATAAAAATGATGAATTTTTCAGAACATCCCAGGCCTTATCCAGGAGCCACTCTGAGTCTGCACTAGGTAGCTTGCGTACGCCAGCTGTAGCATATAGAAAAAGTGGAGTGTGTTTGTGTGCTCGTCTAGGGATCTGCTTCTCAGCCATTTGAAGGAGGGGCTCTAGCGCCTTCTTCAATCCAGCTTCATTGTGCACAAGCTTGCTCAATCCAGGTTCAGTCTCCATTCGCTGGTATAGTCGAGTTAATTTACCAGATTTCTTCTTAGGAGCATTCCCTAAAGGTTTCAAAACAATAGGAAATCCATTTGCATCATTATGATTGATGTGCCATTCATAGACATACACTCTGGTACCTGTGCTGCCACAATCAAGAACCACGTAGTATTCAGAGTTCCCTTCAGAGAGAAATACATGGAAATATCTCCAAGAAGCATATGCGAAGAATGCCAACAAGATGAGCGCAATAGCGCAACCAGCTGCTCTCATGCATTTCTTTCGATTTGTTGGTGATGATGGGGGTGTTCTTTCTTTTGAAAAGCTTGCCACGGGACCATCTCTTTGAAGCGTGCGAACAGGCTTTGTACGCCCTGAGCTCAGATCACTGCCAATGCTAGAGCCCCTTTCTAAAGCGTCAATTCTAGTGAAGGTCGGCAGATCTTGAAGAGAGGATGAAAGACGCATAGTTGCTTCTTTTTGCAGTCAGGGGAGCAGTTGTTACAGAATCGCACTGACCAGGGGCAAGATGCAGCAAGAATCTCAGGAAACTGAAGTCATAAGTCGATAGTATAACCAGCCGCACAAAAGCAAGATAGCGGCGCCTCTACACAGCCTCTGCCTGCAGAAAATTAAAAGCATCAGCATGCAAACTAACATTGCAACATCAAATCAGTAAAAAACAATGAAATGCACTGCCATGCTGGGAATCAAGGCGACGTTCTCATTTTAAGGAAAAAAAGTATGAAAAAAGGTTTCCAGCTACTCAGCTATGAATACCATACCCTAAAGGATGGTGATATCCTCAACGCTGTAACCTTGGAGCAACTTCACTACCAATCAGCGAACAACACCAATGTCCCCAATACAGCACGCAAGACAAGGAGCCCTAAATCCTAATCCTACTTTTCCACCATTCATGCAACCCACACTGCACCAAATCACAACGGACGAACTGTCAGTTACATCTCCAAGATCCTAGCAACGCGCCAAACCAGCCGCCTTTCCCTCGGCAACGGCACCCCAAAGATCACAACACAAGGACCGCCGATCCCAACCACTGATCCAAGCGAACCGCAACCACCCCCCAATCAGTAAGATCTAGCCGCGCGCCCCCAGCCTGGGATCGATACCGGCGGCCGCCCGCGGGCCGGATCGGATCTGGCGAGACCCCAAGTGATCCAGAGACGAGTTCCGTGACTCACCGGTTGCGGCGGCCGTCCGCGATCGCCGCCGGCGGCGGCGGAGGAGGGGGCAGGCGTGCAGGGCCAGGCGGGCGGGGGCAGAGGAGGGTAGGTGGGAGACACCAGCGGCGCGGTGGCCGGGCCGGCGGAGCCGCGGCGGCGGCGAGTGGATGGGGGTGGAGGCGGCGGCGCGACGCAAAGGCGAGGCCGGCAGGGGGGGAGCGGCCTGCGCCTGCGTGGCTGCGGTGCGCAACGGCGCTGCGTCGGAATGAGATGGACGTGACGAGTGACTCGTCACTTGGGCGGCCTTGTCGTAGCAGCAGCAGGGCATGCTCTCGGCCTCGGGAGCTCGGCTCGGGCAGCGGAGTGACGAGCCGACACGCGAACTCGACGGGCTTGATTGGTGCTACCGACCCAGCACTGTCGGCCCAGGCCCAATGAAACGGTAACCGTCGCCGTTTTTTGACTTTGAAAAGGCCGAATGGTCTCCGGAGCCCGCTTTGTACGGGCCATGTAGTGTCAGCAATTTCGGGCGATGTCCCGTTCGATGTTACAGGTGATCATCAATCGGCAGCTCAAGACCCAGATACCCATCTTCCAAATTCTGTTGTTGTTTTTTTCTGCAATAAAGATAGCGCAGTTGTGGCGTTGTGGTTGGGGTTTTGACTTTTGACAGCGACGAATGTGTGTTTCCAGTTGGTTATTCTTCTTTTTGTAACCAAAAAAAGGCCAATTGCCAAAGGCCCAAAGCCAATTCAGCCCGTTCGGCTGGCTGGTGCTGATTCTGGCTGGTGGCTGGTGCTGATTTTCCGTGAGAGAAAAGTACGGCTGGCTGGCTGGCTGGTGGCTGGGCTGATTTTTTGTGAGATGAAAGTACTGAACAGGTGAATGATGCGCAAGTTCATGGCTACAAGTGCGAGAACTTCAGAGATGCTAAAGCTGCAGAAGCATTTGTGTCCTGAGCGTGGGGAAGGAAGATAGATTTTGGGCATTTAGCGGACTTGTTCACGGCCCGGGCACATCTTGAACTGGATAAACCTGGGGAAAACCCTTTGAGATCATGCATCCAACTTGAACCGGTTCCGGCAATCCGTTGGCGGAGCTGGCGTTTTCGCCACCTCGACCGCGACCAATCCGCGATCGCCCACCGGGCCCGGAAGCGCGTGGCGACCCCCGGCGGCGACTCGAGCTGCAACTTGCCGGAGGCAGAAGTCCGACTCCGAACGCTGAAACGGAAACAGGGGCACGTCCAGAGCAGAGGAGATGCGAGTGGCGTGCAGGTGCAGCTCTGAAACGTGTTCTGTTCTGCTTCTGCCTTCGGATGGCGTGCGTGAAGCGGCCAGATGAAGCGTCCCCGTTGCCCGGGCCTGCACTTGCATGCTATGCCTGCTGTACGCTGGCCAAGTTAAGTTCTGCCCGAGTAAACCTTCGCCACGAGGGTGGTTGTGCGATGCGCAGCGTGCGCTCCATTGGCCCACGCCGGTGCCTTTTCCCGGTGACCAGGGCAGCTGCCTTTTCCCGGTTCCGGCGGTGTAGACCGTGGGCGTAGACCCCCAAGGGTAGCAGGTCAACGGTACGCCGCGCTGGCCGTGGTGGAACGGAGTCGTCTCGTGACTGCTTCCCCCAGACCAGAGCAACGCGCTTCCCCCTTGCACCGGGGCAGCACCCGACGGCCAGCGTTGAACGTGGAGGATGCCGCGCCTCCCTTGTTCCGGCGCGGCGGCGCCGGTGGCAAGCGCAACGCCGGCGAGCGGAGGATCTAGGACCACCGTGGCAGCGACGCCGAAATTTAAACGAGAGCGGCCTGTGAAGAGCTGGATGCGTGAAGGCACTCGGTTTGGTGACAAATCATTTTCATCTCCTGGAACTGGAACTGATGTAACCTGCAGAATGTCCGGGAGAGACGTGAGCCAGAAACTCGAAATCACGGACAGTACCCGTTTCACACCAACTTCAAACAGCAGCAGACAGCAGCCACGGCAAGCTTCGCTCCCCAGCGCGAGGTGCAGGGTGCTACAACAAGCCTACAACCATACAAATCCACAGATGCGACCTGCAGAATTTGCAGGGGACACTTGAGCCAAGAATTCCAAATCACAAACAGTATTTCACACAAGAAGCTCGATTTATTTCACAAGATAGCAAAGCAAATTACATCAGGACAGGGGGCGAGAAAGGACCAGACCATAATACTTGCTGATCCCCACTACACCTTACACAATCAAACACAAGCAAACACGAACTTACTAAAGAGCAGTGCTCAAACAACGGAAACTGAAGACTGGACAGCAGCAGGAACAGGAGGTTCTTTCTTAAAAACCTCAGATAACCTCCTGAAAGCAGCCACTGAAACTGTCTGAAACCCAAACCAAACCAAGAACAGAGGTGTGTAGGACAAGAACCACAAACCGACGAGACCACGGATGGAACAGTGCGAGCTCTAATATGGCAACTGATCCACCCGTGATCGACAGGCACAAGTGCAGGAATGGTAAATCACGAGAGCTTCCTAGTAATTTTGGCCCCCCGAGCCTCTGCTGCGCGCACTAAAATGAGCGCATGGTAGCAGAAGAGGAGCGAGCGGCGTCGAGCGGGCGGAACAGAGAACGCGCGCGCGCGCGGCTCTCCTTCAGATTCTGGGACCCCTGCTTCAGTTATCGTCGGCTTCGTCGGAGGCGGGGACGCCTCCGGCGCTGGCGCCGGCGTCGCTGCGGGTGTTCCTGACGAGGCCCGCGGCGATTGCGGTGACCGCGGCGACGACGTCCTTGAGGATCTTCCCCTTTATCTGGCCCCTACGCGGCGGCGGCGGCAGGCCAGCGCGCCCCGCAACTGCGGGCATGGCCGGAGCCGGAGCCGGAGCCTGGACGGTCTCGCTGGCCATCAGCGAGGCGACTCCGGCGGCGTGCCGTGCACTGGTTGGCTGAGCCGCGGGGCGAGAGGGGGATGGCTTGGGTTGAGCGGATTCGGTTGCCTTCGAGAGCAGGCGGCAGTCCGGTTATAAATAGGCGGCCCGCGTGGAGGCCGGCCCAAGTCTGGGCCTTCGCGAAGCAGAGCAGGGCAAGGGAAAAAGTGCAGAGGTGGGCCCCAAAGTACGCGTTAGCGGGCCCCACCACCCCCCGGGGAGAGGACAGAGGTGGACCCACACGCGGGTAGGGGCGGTTTCTTGGAGCGAAACCCGTGTGAATGGCAAGTGGGGACACTCGACATCTCCTGGGCCCATGGGCCAGCAGCATACCCCGATGTTCAACGTTGGTCGGTCCGTGGGCCCCTCCTGGTTAGTCGGCGAAAAACTTTGCGAAATTTACTGTAGCAATTGCGAGATCGCGAGACGAATCTATTAAACCTAATTAGAGATTGTTTACTATAGCACGACATTGTCTAATCATGACCTAATTAGGTTTAATAGATTCTTCTCGCAATTTTACCCGAGGTTATAGAATAGGTTTTGTTAGTTATCCACATTTAATACTCCTAATTCGTATTCAAACATTTAAATTTACTGTAACGATATAAAAAGTTCGCGAACTAAGGGGGTGTTTAGTTCACTCCTTCACCAACTTATTTTGCAAACTACGCGTTTCCCAATGCATTTTTTCTCTCTGTGCACGCGGTCCAATGCGACCTCAGTTTGCAAACTGAAGGTAACTAAACAGGGCCTAAAAGGCCGTGGTCTGCCGTGATCTGCTATTGGAGTAGTGCCAGCTCGGCGCTGACTCTCTCTGTCCATCTTGGAGGGCAAGGCAGTGCTACTGCCGCGCCGAGATGGGATGACATTGGTGCTGCTACTGCTAGTTCTAGACTAAGGGGGTGTTTAGTTCATGGCATTTTGTGAACTAGGGTGCATTGGGCCGTGCATAGAGAGAAAAAGTACATTGTGCCGCGTACATTATGTAAAATTTTGGAGAATGGGGTAAACTAAACACCCCTAAGAGCATCTCCAAGAGTGCTCGATATATATTCACAATAGTTAGTTTTGGGAGCTGAGGTGAAAAAATAAGCTTCAACATTGTCCAATTTGGATCCTAATTTTTTTGGCACTCCCAATATTGGCTCTATCTTGAGTCAAATTTACACCTCTTTTTGGCTCTCCCAATCCGTGCTTACTGTTCACGCGGTTACTGTTCATGCATAAAAAATGATGTTGGACCCACAATTAGATGACGTGGCAGCTTTTTGAGGTCAATTTTTTAGGAACTGTTGGATGAGATTGTTTTTTTGTTCTTCTAATAACTTTTGGCAAGGTCTCAAAACAAGGTTTTTGAAAATCTATTTTTTAGCCATCTTTGGAGATGCTCTAACAAATCAAGAGGCTGGAAGAAGGGCATAAAAGCAAGCAACCGCAGCGGAGAAAATGTATCTCGGCGCCATCTTGCGAACCAATATTTTTCGTCGCGGCTTCATGATTGGGTTTCAGGAATCGATCGTGTCCTATTCATGTCGAGCTGGGGATCGGATAAAGCATGAGCCCAGCCAGGAGTTCCGCCCTACGGTCGCTGTCTAGCCCCAGCTCGAAACGGTGGCGTGCACGGGCGCCATCAGCGTTAGACCGGTAGTGCGTTCGTTACTTGCATTCCTTCCTGGCTAAGGATACGTACTACGTGCAGACCTGCGTTGGGTAGGATCGCTTCTGGATCGATCGGGAACCATCTCCGGGGTCTCGGGCATCAGATGTAGCTCATGCGCGTGCGTGCGTCGTTGGCGTGACCTCACCATGATGAGGTCAGCGCTAGCCGAGCCAGTGCCGGACGGATGGGCACTCGTGGCAACTGCCAAGTGCCAAGTCTACGGTGCGCCCATCCCGTCGAGCGCCGAGAGTGGCGGTGGGTCACATTTGCATTGGATATTCAGGCAATCTAAGGCCCATGGCATCACGGTAAAACAAAAATGACTCCAGATCTCGAAAAGAAAACAAAAGGACACGATCAGCCACTGTTAAACTAAAACACAACCGCTTGTTGTCCAATGCTTACAGCCATCAAACAAACATGCCAATCAATGATGTAAAAAAAGAAGGCCCTCTTTGGTAGAGCTCCGCGAAGTGCTTCAGCTCCAGCTTTACAGCTCCTACCAAAGACTCAATTTGAAAACAGCTTCACTCGAGGAGCACCCATAAAGCTGCAAAACAGCTTCCACTAGATTGAAGGAGCTGAAAAAGTTGACTTCACCAGCTTCACCTCCTTTCCTAGTTATTAATTGTCTCTAGAATAACCATTTTGCCATTGAAAAACTGTTTTGCCAAACGTTTTTCCAAACGGCTCCAGCTCCACTAGAAAAGCTGCTCCATCGTAGGAGTCAGTGTTGGAGCCATTTTTTAGGAGTTGGAGCCCTACCAAACGGGCCCGAAGCATCAATCTCCTGATTGATGATGGGCAAATAACTAGCTACTTTAATCTATCCAAGAATCATCGATTGAGTCAGACATGCTTGATATAGTTACTAACAATGGAATATAAATAACATAAAGCATAAATGTACTGAAGCTTACAGATGCAATACGACGCATCGTGAGAAGGCTACTGCTCTTATCGATGCGAAGAAAAAACATATGTACCAAGCAGTTGCATGAAATTGTCATTCATCTACATTTCTAGGGTCGACAAGTACACCATAGAGCTGCCAAAACTCAACCGACACAGCCATATAGGCAAGCCACAGCGCCGATCCATAGAAGAGGTATTTGTTGACGCTTACTGCTCTTCGATAAAAGCGCCTACAGGTCAGATGAGACAAAATGAATCATAAACCAATGTCAAAAATAGTAGAACACACATAAAAGGCCGAGCATATGTATATGTGCATATGTTTGGTATTGTCGTATCGTACCATTGGGGATCATCAGGTTTAGGCTGGACAAGTATAGAAAGATGCATGAGCAGCTGTCTGTTATCTCTGCCACAGTGAAAAGGGAGCTCCCTATCCATCTTGGCAATCAGGTGGAAAAGCTCTTCTTTCTTATTCTCTATCTCCTTCTGCTGAGTACTTGCAAGGTATTCTTTATTTTTCTGACCAAGAGGCCCTGCAGCAGAGTTTGTACAAGCATGCTGGCCAAAAGATGGATTTATTATCATTTCCTTCAGAGAATGAAGTTAATTTGATCTATTTCAGCGTTTTTAAATATATGACATTTTGGACAAGCTCAGCATGACATGAACTAATTAGCTTATTTTAAAAGAAAATATTTAAAAACAGAGGAAGAAGCATAATATATATAGAACCAACTAGCAGATTCATGGATGTGACCTAGGGGTGGAGCCAGCCCTGAGGTCATCACCATTACATGAGAGGTCACTAACATTGGTGAACTTTCTATAAGACTCACCAAATTTTATCAGGGTTGACTGGTCCATTAACTAATAAAGCTAGCTTCAACCCTGATGCGACCTTTTGTTCTGCTGAGGGGCTAATTTAGTACAACGCTTAAAAACAGTGTCGCTTTGCTTGGATCATGGTGACTAGGAAATTTTAATGATGTGCTTATTGGTTGGACTAGACAGCTAATCCTCGGCATGCCTACCAAGTTCACAGCTAGTATTCAGTGCAGCAAGCAGCAAAGTAGCTGCTAATATTTGGTAAAGAGACGAAACTATCTATTCACCTCAAATGGTGTTTACTAACTAATATTGATCCTTGAGACTAGTCATCTTGTCCTTGTTTCTAAGGGACAAGTTTTTCTTTTAAGAGTATATATAACTCATCATTGGTTAATCTGTTGTAACAAACAGAAGATGAAGAAAGATCAGTCCCAATTATTCAGAGCATGGATTGAGTTAGTTGGCATGGAGAAGTAATAGAGGAAAATACCTTGGTGCTGCTGTTAGCAGGGCCGTAAGCAGAAGACCTAGACGAAGACGTGGGCCGCACATCCGTACGCCTGGGATTTTATCAGAGCCTCTTCACAAGAGCTCGCCGATTTCCCTTGCTTCAGATTAGTTTGGTTCCCTTCTAGTCTTGCCAGATTTAATTTGTTTACAAAAATTGCTGCCAGATTTATAGGTGCTTAGTTTCCGGCCTACCTCTCTTACCACAACTACTGTTCGGTCTCCCAGAGCGAAGCCAATCCTTCCTCAATAACATCTTGTCCAAAAACACACATAAATCAGAGGACACCAAACGCATAAAAGACGCGTAAAGATTTGCTTCAAACCTTGCTCTGTCCCCGTGCGTGAACCCTGGGTCCCTAGCTAACAAACTTAAAGGAACATAAAAAAAGTAAATATATGGACGGTCCTCGAACTTGTCTCGAAGTGTCATCTAAGTCCTGAACCCTCAAAATGCATTTTTATATCTCTAAACTTGTTTGGAGGTGTCATTCGCGTCCCTAAACTCTCAACATGCATCTTCAGGTCCTCAAACTTGCCTCAGTGTGTCATTTGGGTCCATAAACTTTCAAGGTGAATTTTTATATCACTGGAAATTGCCATTAATTAATTGTATTCAAAATAGACTGTTTATGAAACTATTTTTTCAGTCGATTTATTTAGAAATTTTACCACTAAAATAATTTTAATACTGAATTAGCTGCTTATTAATCATACTCATCATGGGTTAATCAAGACCATTGGATCATTAAAAAATCAACAATGGATATTATAGTTTTCTCGTTTAACATGAAAATATCAATGCTAATTTTGAATAGTTTCTATTAAGTAATTATATTTCGCATGCCCTTTGTATAACTTTATTAAAATAATTTGTTCTCATTCTCAATTAAAATCAAAATAGTATTTTTATTAAATTTAAAGAGCAAAAGAATTTTTTATTAACTTAAAGTAGCAAAACAATATTTTTATTAAATTAAAAATAGTATATTGAGAGTTTAGGGACATGTTTGACACCACACGACAAGTTTATGGACCTAAAAATGTATTTTGAGAGATTAGGGACCTATGTGACATTCCGGAACAAGTTCAGAGATCTTAAAATGTATTTTAAGAGTTTAAGGACCTTAGATGACACACCCGAACAAGTTAAAGAGCCGCTAGTGTACTTTACTCCATAAAAAATGTCGCGCACGCCGTGGCTTCTTTCTAACTGTTGTGTGCATCACGGGAACACGCCCTAGCAGCTGTAAAAATCCCGTTCATATGCTGTGTCACGCATGTCCTAGAAATATCAGCACCGTTATCAATTGTCAGGGTGCTACTACGATATTTATTGTATTTTTATTATCGCCATCGCTCGAATGCGCGCAGTGTGTTGGGTTACTGGAAACAGGAGAGAAGGTTAAAAAAAAGCGCAATTTTTTTTACCGTCGTGCTTTAATTTTCAGCATGGCAGTCACGACGTGTCGACACTTCACGGATGTATAGGCCTTTTGCACCTTAACAAACGGATGTACATGGCTATGTGGCAAAAGTGCCAGGTTTATAAAGCTGTTTCTTTCTCCCCACCTGAAAGATGCTTTTTTTTTATGCCTCCTTTAAGCACAAGCTGTAGTATCTGAACTCACGCACAAATTCACACCACCACCACCACCAACACTCACACCTACACACACTGCGCGCAAGCTCGACCTACAACCTATACCTAGGAAACATTACGTGGCTGAGAGGTATCCGAAGTCATCACCAGGCTTCGCACGTGACGGGCACGTCACCATGATCATTGTGGCGCATCCACGCGTGAGGCAGCTGGAGAGCTTGCCAAACGAGCTACGGCTCGTCCTCACCTGAAAGATGTATTTGCAGTGAAGGATCAAAACTCTTCGGGCCATCAGACAATCAGGAGGCCAGAGAGGTTCACCGGTGCCAACCATGGGCTTGAACTTTCAGCGTTCAGATGCTCCAAGAAGAGACATGCGAGATGCTCCAAGAAGGGTCTCTTCTTCTCATTGAAAATGGTACACGGGCCTGCTTGATTACTTGAACGCTTGACTCAAAAAGTACTCCCGGGAGGGCAACACAAAGTGCAATAGAATTGCTACAACTCTCGAAAGATGAACTCAGGAACATAACAGAGAGTTTGAAAGCCGAGTTGATTTTATACTTGAACAATTTGTGCAAAATAAAAACCACTATACATGCTGCGCAGATTTTATATTGTAGGCATAGAAACTCCTGCAAATTCATCAAACCTATCGTGCTATATATGATTATATCATACGTCAGCAGAGCAAACAGGCACCCAGCTCATCAGAGGTCAGAGCGGCAGTCCGTCCAGCCAAAAAAGACCTCAAGAAAAGCGAAAACCTCACAGAGGGAAGTTCAGATACAAGGGCGACACACGCCATATATATGCATATATACATATCTACACACACGGCCGTCGTCTTCAGTTGTAGCTTCGTTCCCTTCTGAAGCTGTTGCGTTCTGGCTTGGAGTCGCCACCGTTGCTCGGCGCCACGAGGTTGCTGAGGGTCCTCACGATCTGGAGCTTGACGTGGCCCCTCTTCGGCGCCGGCCTCTTCTCCTTCCCCAAGTTGCTGCTGCTGCTCACGCTGTTGTACTGGTAGCAGTACTCCATCACTGTTGTAGTCTTCTTTTGATAGCTTGATTGCCTTCTAGCCTTCGCCTGTGTTTGAGAGAGATTGAGTGTTGAGACTTGAGAGGCCAATTGCTCTTGCCAAAATGATGAGGAGGCACAGGAGGTATTTATAGGCGAAGCCCTTCGGTATTTGGGAATGCTGCTCTTTCAGTCTGCTTTCAGGACTCATACGGTGTGTGCGTATCCTTTTTTTAGAAGAATTTTTTTTGGAATAAATTGACTAGGACTGGGTCATGGATTAGTAGGATTACCATCCCCCGGCGTGAACACGATCAAGGGACTAGCCGACTAGGTAACCAGGAGAATCTATTCCCCAAGGCCTACACACACGAGGGGACTGTAATCTGTTCGTGTAATCTGTAACGGCATGAGGGCCATGTGGACGCACGCGCGCATCATCGGCCGTAGTGAGACGAGCACCTTGGAAGCATCTTTAGCACAGCGACCAGTCAGAGAAGAGCACGAATCGAAGTTCATCATGCATGGTGGGTGCAAACCGTGAGAAGCTCCCACAGCTGATTCGTTTCTGGAGTGATCCAAGACATGTTGTTCAATTATTGGCGCGGACGTGCGCGCTTTGCTGGAGCCTTTTACATGATCCGAGTAGAGCGCGGAGCTGAATAGGTTGCATCCTTGCGATATTTGCAGGACACGGATGCCAAAGCAACCAAACATTCGGTATACCTGCGCTTTTGCTTTTATCCGACAGGTAGTAATGGATCGAGATCGATGTTATCCGCTCCAGGAAAAGAGGACGTTGGG
>CM014272.1:75531933-75576088 GCA_004135705.1 Alloteropsis semialata | reverse complement strand
GGACGGATACAGGGAAGCTGCAGCTGCTGCTACTTGCTTTGCTTAACTCGCAAGACAGGCGGAGAGGTGTGCCCGTCTGGGAGATTGGGACTGTGGATAGAGGAGAAAGACTTCGTTGACGAAAGACGGTTGACCTGATCAGCAGCGGCATCTCAATTCTCAACATCAACTAGAAAAGCTTGCGGCGTTGCCGCGGGTGGCTACTGTATATGCCTGTGGTATGGTGGTCTTTTTGCGTGTGATCGTATAAATTTTTTTATAAATGAATTGCAAAAACATGTTGAATTTTAAAGTTCGCTATGTAAAAAGGTTTTAGATTTTAGAATGTCGGCCTTGTTTGGTTCCCAAAAGTCTAAAAAGCGTTAAAGGAAATCTTGTATGCATGGAGTACTAAATAAAGTCTATTTGCAAAACCTCTTCACAGATGGGTGTAACTTTTCGAGACGAATCTAATGACCCTAATTAATCCATGATTAGCTACAGTGATGCTACAGTAACCATTCTCTCGTCATGCGGTCAAACGACTCATTAGATTCGTCTCGCGAAGTAGCGCAGGGGTTGTGGAGCTGGTTTTGTAAACTGACTTTATTTAATACCCCTAATTAGTGGTCAAAGTTATAAACAGTAGTACTAAATTTTAGTACACGTGGATCCAAACAGGGCCGTCGAGTAACTTTTCTTTCGAAGTGTATCTTCTTTTGAAATATCAAAATTGTGTAAGGGAATTAGAAAAGATTTTTGAATTTTAAAATTTGCTATGTATGAAAGTTGTAGGTTTTCAAATTTTGAGCAATTTTATGTAGAAAAGTTTTTAATTTGAAGGCGTTTCTGTGTTCGGATGTTAGGTGTAATGGGGGAACTGCAAAAGAGCAAACTTGTTGGTTTTGTAATTTGAGCAACTTTAAATTCAATACTTTTTAATTTGAAGATGTTTCGGTGCCCGACTTGTAGCTGTGTGAAAGTTGTAGGTTTTGAAATTTGTAGCAACTTTTACATTGAAAACTTTTAAATTTATAAGGCATTTTGGTGTTTGATGTTAGGCTGAACGGGTGAACTGCAAAAGAACAAACTCGTTGCTTTTGTAATTTTGAGTAACTTTTATAATCAACACTTTTTAATTTGAAGATGTTCGGTGTCGGAATCATATGTGTAACGGATTGCATATAAACATTTATGTGAATGAATTAAAAAAAGCTTTGAATTTGAATTTTATTTCATAACAAAGCTTTAGATCTTTTAAGTTTTGAGCAATTCTTGTATTGGACACTTTTTAAATTTAAAGATGTTTCGGTGCTCGAATCGTAGTTACAAAGGATCACTTGTAAATATTTGTGCAATGCATTTAAAAATATGCTCTCTAGTAAAGTTATAGAATTTTAAGCAAATTTCATATTGAACGGTTTGATTTGAGCACGTTTTGGTGGTCAAATTGTAAGTATAATGTTGCTCGTGTAGAACTAACCAATGGAACAAGTGTGGCGTGTTAAGTAAAATCTGACGGTTTTTCAAAAAGAATCTTGAGAGAGGACAAGGATGGGTCTTTTTTGTAAATTTGCCTAGGGTGGGAAGGTTGAACTGCGGGTTAATTTCGGTAAAGTTGTGGGCTTTTTCGCAAAAATATTTGAGAGAGAAGGCTGGACGGCGGGTTGATTCCTGCTAAGTTTAAGGGTTTTTTTGCAAAAAGACCGAGAAACGTCCGATCTGGCCGTCTGTGCGGCCGATCCGACGGCCGAGAATGGCCGCATGACGTGGCCCAATTAGAGGCTAGCTTTTGGCGCAAGATTCATATATAGTGTGAAAGTTGTAGGTTTTGAAATTTGTAGCAACTTTTACATTGAAAAGTTTTTAATTTATAAGGCATTTTGGTGTTTGATGTTAGGCTGAACGGGTGAACTGCAAAAGAACAAACTCGTTGCTTTTGTAATTTTGAGTAACTTTTATAATCAACACTTTTTAATTTGAAGATGTTCGGTGTCGGAATCATATGTGTAACGGATTGCATATAAACATTTATGTGAATGAATTAAAAAACGCTTTGAATTTGAATTTTATTTCATAACAAAGCTTTAGATCTTTTAAGTTTTGAGCAATTCTTGTATTGGACACTTTTTAAATTTAAAGATGTTTCGGTGCTCGAATCGTAGTTACAAAGGATCACTTGTAAATATTTGTGCAATGCATTTAAAAATATGCTCTCTAGTAAAGTTATAGAATTTTAAGCAAATTTCATATTGAACATGGTTTGATTTGAGCACGTTTTGGTGGTCAAATTGTAAGTATAATGTTGCTCGTGTAGAACTAACCAATGGAACAAGTGTGGCGTGTTAAGTAAAATCTGACGGTTTTTCAAAAAGAATCTTGAGAGAGGACAAGGATGGGTCTTTTTTGTAAATTTGCCTAGGGTGGGAAGGTTGAACTGCGGGTTAATTTCGGTAAAGTTGTGGGCTTTTTCGCAAAAATATTTGAGAGAGAAGGCTGGACGGCGGGTTGATTCCTGCTAAGTTTAAGGGTTTTTTTGCAAAAAGACCGAGAAACGTCCGATCTGGCCGTCTGTGCGGCCGATCCGACGGCCGAGAATGGCCGCATGATGTGGCCCAATTAGAGGCCAGCTTTTGGCGCAAGATTCATATATAGAGATTTGGTAGTTGCTCCGATGGGCCCAGAAGGCCAAATGGGACAGAGGACGAGAGGGCCAAGACCGGGCTGGAGCTAGTGGCCCAATTGGTAGTTGCGCGAGCGTTGTGGCCCAGATCAACTGAACGCGTGTTGCCCGTCGGCCGTTCCCAAGCGCGCGGGTCTGTGAGCTCCGGCCGTGGCGGCAGAGGAGGCGTCGAGGCTCCGGATGCTCGATCCGCTGCTGGCCGGTGGGCCGGCGGCCACACGACTCGATCGGTCTGGAGTCTGGACTCTGGACGCTGGCGCAAAGCCGGTAGCGGCGACCGGCGAGACAACTCGGGACGCCATGCGCTCGTACACAGCTGCTGACTGTCGCATGTAAAAATATTCTGAACCCGGAGACGCATCAGGCGAAGTTATTGTACAGAAATTTCGTTTTGAAAAAAAAAATCTACAGAAATCTGTCCGGGGATGTGTTTAGGGCTGAGCCAGCTCGGCTCGGCTTGTTTCAGCTAGCTCGTTAGCTCAGCTCGTTATCCTAACGAGCTGGAAAGGCAGCTCGGCTCGGCTCGTTAGCTCGCTCGAGCCAGCTCGTTTAGCTCGCGAATTGAACATGTAATATAAATATTGACAAATAAATAATTATCAGTGTTCAAAATTTCATATAAATGACATAAACATTTGTACACAATCATCCATATGGTACATATAAAGTCTAACATCCAAGTATGCAAATAAAAACAAGTACACAATTATCATATGAGCATGTTTGCAACTCGTTGAGCTACAATATTGCAGCTCGTTTGGCTCCTGAGCCAGCTCGCGAGCAGCTCGAACTCGCTCGTTATACTAACAAGCTGAGACGGTTATTCGAGCTGGCTCATTAATAAATCGAGCCGAGCCGAGCTGAGCCGAGTTCGTCACGAGTCGAGCGAGCTAACTAGTCACGGGCTTTTCGTCCAAGCCGTAGATGTGTTAGGATATTAGAGCTGGACACGCCAAGCAAACAAAATTACACATGCTATGCACATCGCACTCGTCCAAGAAACTGCATGTTGTGGCGCGATTCAGTTGTCGCTTGGTTCTCTTCTGAACCTGCGGTCCGCCGCTTGGTTCAGGCCGCCATCGTCGCCGTCGCCGCTCGGCGCCACGAGCTTGCTGATGGTCCTCACGATCCGCCGCTTCAGCTGCCCCCTCTTCAGCGGCGGCCTCTTCTCCTTCGTGCTGAATCCGCCGCCGCCGACGTACTGGTGGTAGAATTCCATATGTCTCTCCCTCCTCTCTTCTTGCTCGCTTTCTCTGTATCTGTTGCTTCCTTGCTCTGCGTTGCGTGTGTTTTGGAAGTGGAGTGCTCACTTCAGTCACTTGTTGGATGCGATGCCGAAGCTTTGGTTGGACAGGATTTATAGAAAGCGGCACACTTTTCGACAGTTACACTAGTTCCATGCATGCATCAATCTGTCCTGTCCATACTGTTACAAATTCAGCAGGTGTGTTCGTTTTTATTTTTCTTCGGACGAATAAGTTGACTGCTTTTTAGCTGCAGCCGAGAACGGGTCTCGATCACCAGGCTCATGTGAATCTGATGGAGCCACAAATATTGGTCAAGTGGTCAGGGAATTTATGCGCTTGTTTAAACCACACGGAATCCCTGGATTTGTTTAACCAGAGATGGCGGATTAGGCTTGCGGGTTGTGGGACGGGAGTGTGTTTCTGAAGCATCCACGGATGGACCAATCAGCATTCGGCAACCAGCAGTTACATCGATCGGCACCGGGTTTGCTCGCTGATGGAGTGATGGTGATTTGAGACGAGTTAAGATGTACTACTCCAATATGCTAGATGCTGCGGTGTTTCTTCCTGGGAAAAAAGATGCTGTGGTGTCCCGGGTATTCCTCTTTTCTTCGGACCAGTGTATATCTTTTTTTTTTCCGATATTGAATACTGTTACAAACAAGCGGCCAAGACAAAATTTTAGTTAGCTAAAAATTAACCTCTAAAAATTCAAACAGGGGCTAGAGATGGGCTAAAAATAGCTGATCTCTAACTAAACTTTTGTCCATTAGCCCTTCTGTGGATAACGAGCGAGCTCGGCTCGGGACTGCTCGTTATCTAAACGAGCCAGCTCGGCTCGGCTCGATAATGTAACGAGCAGAAAATCAAGCTCGGCTCGGCTCGGTCCAGCTCGCGAGCAAGCTCGTGAGCAAAAGGCCAGTAAACATCTCCAAACAAAAGGTAACATAATCAAGCAAAGATACAAGAAAAATCAGTTCAAACGAGAAATTGGATTCACACACACGGACGAGGTTGGTATACATTAACGAAAATGCAAATCTAAGTCTAATAAATCATCAGAGTTTGGATTAGCATGTTGCTCACATGCACATCGTGCTCTTTACTCCTCATCAGGATGGGATCCACACCGCCGATGTCTTCCGTGCGTGCGCTTACCTCGTGGCTCCGGCGGAGGAGACGGACGGCGGCGTCTGGATTCGGAGGAGGACGGAGTGGATCCACCCGGCAATGCCTCTAGCCCTGCGATTGGCACCGCAGCTGCCTCTTCGTGGGCCGCGCCCTCCATTGCTCAAGGCGCAGGACGGCAGGAGAGGGAGCAGAGCAGCAGTCGGCTATGGAAGCGGAGTGGATTCGCGTGGTGGCGCTCGCCCGGTCGCCCCTATGGCCGTGACTACGAGTCTGCACTTTTGCTGTGGCGGCGCGAGAGGGATAGGGGAGGGATCGCTCGAGTCGCCGCCTGGTGAGGGCGACGGGCCCTAGGGTTGAGTTTGCTGAGAGAATTGGGCCGTGTTTGGGTTGCTGGGCTGTTTTGCGTGGCCCTCCTCAATGCTGATATCGTTGGCTCGTTTAGCTCGCGAGCAGCTCGAACTCGCTCGTTTTTTTAACGAGCTGAGCTGGTTGTTCGAGCTGGCTCGTTAGTGTATCGAGCCGAGTTCGTCACGAGCTGAGCGAGCTAACGAGTCACGAGCATTTTGTCCAGGCCCCCTTCAAACCCAGCTAACTAATCTTTTGCACCGGATGAGAAAATACCAAATTACACTCCCTCCAAACAGCACATGCATGGCACCGAGCCACCGAAGATATATGCGTCTTTTAACTTAGCCCAGAAGCTCAAACAGAGCTGAGCTTACCCAGCTAAAATTCTGACGTATAAAGTATTTTCCCATGTGGTCATCACTCATCAATCGTCTCATTGACTAAAGCTGCTCAAGATTTTTTTTTTGAATCCTTATAATCTCATTCATACAGTGCTTCAGATAAGAAAAAGAAACGATGACACGAACAATCAACATGAGTCACATGGCAAATAAAGACCAGTCAGGGGAAGTGCCTTTGTGCTCCACCCCGAGGTGGCGAGGCAGAAGGTCAGAGGTCACGGCCGGCTGGTGGCGATTTCTGACCGATGCGTGTGGTGGAGGTGTCGCTCCGCCTCCGGGAGCCGGTGCATATGCTGTGGCGACGGCAGCCGCGCTGACACCTCAAAGGCTCAAACGATGGTGCCCAGGCTTGTTGGCTTGACCTCCTGCTGCAGTATTCTGATGACGAGTCCAGCATGGGCTCCTTCTCCTATTTGCGCTGGACTGGGACTGACCAGCCACCAGCCTGACGTTTTGAGTCTTTGACTGATCGCTTCTCGTTTTAGAGTGGCAGATATCTTGGTCTCGAAGATCTCCAAACTATTTTTAAGCTTAATAATTGTGGATTAAAATTTCAAAAAAAATCATGTCTAATATTTTCTTCGAAAGAAATCTATTTTTTGCCATTGCACTGTAGTCCTGGTTTGGTTTTAACACTAAAATCAGAAAACTTTTACCATTCAAACCATTTATGTTTAGCCATCTAGCTGTTTTCTAGAGTGGTTTCACCGACGTGGAATACAGGTGGCAGCGGTTCCAATGGCAATGATAAAGAGTCCGGGAAAACCATGCCCTCAGCGGATTCCTCACGGCATATTGCCATAGTGGCAATTTGCCATGTACTGAAGACTCTGACAGGTTTTGGATGCATCAATCGAAAATTTTGTTTTCGCTCAATCCCAAACACAGTCACAAGATCGAAAGGGAAATAGATTGGAGGTCTAATCAAGTAGGAGTAGGTAATTACATGTTATATATACACAGCGCACTCATCCCAGCAAGCTAAACCACTGCATGCACTCTGCACGCGGCTCAGCTGTTGCTCGGCTCTCTTCTGAACTTGCGGTCCGCCGCTTGGCTGGCGCCGCCGCCGCCACCGTCGCCGCCGGGCACCACGAGCTTGCTGATGGTCCTCACGATCTGCCGCTTCAGCTGGCCCCTCTTCAGCGGCGGCCTCTTCTCCTTGGCGCTGCCGCCGCCGCCGCCGAAGTACTGGTAGTAGAACTCCATGGCTTCTGATCTCTGTCCTTGCTTTGCTTCTCTTCGATCTCTGCTTCTTTGCTCTGTGTGTGTGGCGCGTGTGGTTCGAAGCAAGTGCTCACTTCACTCGTCACTTGATGACGATGCGGTGCGATGCCAGCAGAAGGTTTGGTTGGCCAGGATTTATAGGCAGCGACAGCCTGCGGTAGCCACACTAGCTAGTTCCATGCATGAATCTAGGCATCTAGCGTATGTGTATTGCCGTCGGTTCTCTTAAGCCGGTGTGGCCTTCGACTTTTCTTGGCAGGAATAAGTTGACCGCTTTTTAGTAGCAGCCGAGACCGGGTCTGAAGCATCTAGCCTTTAGATGGCGAGTTTTGGTGAGAAATAATAATACCATCTATATGAATAATGTGTGTTTTGAAGGAACTATTATAAACATGTTAATGTCACATGGAGTGTATGAAATGAGGCCCCTCAATTGGAATTAAATCGGACTATTCATGAAGGCTAAGGACTTTTCTAGAACTAAGTGTCACAAGGAGATGAAGGACACTTAGTGCAGATATGTTTTCTAGTTTTCTAGATAGACGGTACTATTAAGGGGGTTTCTAAGTTAGTAGTTTGATCAAAGCTAGGTCTAAACTTAAGTTAGATGCACACATCCCAAAACCTAGCCCAAAACATCCCAAATACCTTATATGTCAAGTTTGGTTTGAAGTCAAAACTCAAAGGGCTTGAATTGGACGAGTTTTGCATTCTCAGTGAACGGCGTATGATACGCCGGGCTGCGGTGTACAAGTTCAGAAGGCTACGGCGTGCAGAAGATCCTGAAGAGAGGCAACGGCGTATGATCCATTGCCACTGTGCTGATACAGGGCGGATCATACGGCGTGCAAGACATGAAGCTGTTCAAGTTGAGTGGACAAAACCCTACACGCCGTACTATACGCTGATGGTCGGCATAGTAACGGCGTATATGTTACACAGTGAGCATGTCAATGTTGAGTTCGAGGAAATGCTACGCCGTATTATACGCCGGCTCTCGGCATATATATTTGGATGAGTCAGCAATTCAAAAGTGAATTTGACCGTTGGAGTTTGTACACGCCGTATGATACGCCGGTGAGACTTGGTGTAACGGCGGATCATACGCCTTGTGAAGATAGCTGTTGGAAACAGGTTTTGACCGTTTGAAAAGTAGACGTCGTATGATACGCCGTATCACTTTTTTGCATACGGCGGATAATACGCCGTGCTTTTTTTTTCTGGGGAGTGGTTGAGCAATGGCTAGTTCTTGATGCCTAGCCTATATATACCCCTTGGCCGAGTTCATGGCTGCTTTTTGGACCTCAGCAAGCTGATACACCCCATGAGAGTTGCAAGGAGCCACTTGAGTGAATTGTGAAGATCTAGAGTGAATTTGAGCTAGTTCATCCACTTAGTGTGCATCTAGCTTGAGTAAGGCTTAGTGTTTGATCAAGTGAAGGCTTTAGTGCTTGTTACCCTTGGTGTTTGACGGCACCTAGCCGGTCTTGGTGATTGGAGGAGTTCTTGGTGAGCTCTTGGTGATTTGGGAGCCCAAGATACAAGGTTGTACACGGTGATTGAAACCCGCCGTTCCGGAGATAGAGAAAAGGTATTCTTAGTGAAGCTCTTGGTTCTTGGTGGATCAAGATAGAGCTATACTCTTAGTGAGTACTCCAACGTGGATTAGGGGGGAGCGTCAACCCCTCGATACTACGGGAAAAAATCCGGTTGTCTTCGTGCCCTTCTCTTTACTTTCCCGCATTTCTTTCTATCATTTACATTCAAGTTGTTGTTTCTTATTTTTGTTTGTTTAAAGACTCGGTTTAGTGTGCTCTTGACATTTCATAAAATTCTAGGTTTGAACAACACTAATATAGTAGGCTAAAATTGTTTTTTTAAATTGAAGAAGTCCTCGTTCACCCCTCCTTGGACCATCGATTCTTTCAGGGTCTCACTCTCACGGCCTCACGGGTCACGAGGCTTCTGTGAATGGGATCGACGAACACTGGTCAAGTAGTCGTGGTGGATCGGGGAACTTGTGCTCGATCTTGGACTGCCGGGAGGGGATCTGGATTTGTTTACGACGTGTGGGTCATGGAGGCCGGGTGTGTTTCTGAAGCATCCACACGCATGCATGGACCAATCAGATCGAGTCACATCGATCAGCGCCGGTTTAACCTGATGGCATTTAGAGAGGACTAATGTATGCCATATAAGGCTAATCTCAGTGCAAGTTTCATTGCACAGTTATCTAGTCTCAGAAACTAGATAACCGCTGAGAGAGTTTTGTGGGATGAAACTCCTCTCCATCTCATGAAACTCTTTTTCTCTCTTCTCGCCACATCCAGGGTTTTTTTTACCGTTGGGAACCGGTCCGGTTCCCACGGTTACCGCTCAAACCGCTCCGGACCGGTTAGGGTACTGTTCATCGGTTACCGAAAAAAACCGGTACTGTTCATCGGGAACCGGTAAAAACCGGTCCGGCTTACCGCTATCGCCGGCCGGCGGTAGCAGGTACCGGTACGAGAAAAAAAACCCTGGCCACATCAGCAAATTTAATAATTTGATATAAAAATTAATGACATAAAATTTTTCATGAAACCCTATTAAGACTGGTCTAATGCGTCTCTTCTATTCTCCTTGGAAAAGAGATGCTGTGTGTCCCGGGTGTCTCTCTTTCACCAACCCTTCTGCTTTTTGTTAGCAACTGCCAAAATCTTCTCCGTTAACTGGTGTTGGGCTCCATCAGAGCATAACACGAGGTGGAATCAGATAAATTTCAGATTAGCGAAAATGCAATGGCCAATCTGCTGAGTAGAATAGAAAAATATACACTCGTATTATGACAAAAATAAAATAAAATAAAATAAAATAAAATAAAAGACAAGATAAATGGAACTATGGAAGTATGGAACGCATGACAGTTGACAAAGATAATTAACCAGCATGGTTCACATGGCAAATAGCCGGCCAGGAAAAGTGCTTTCGCTTCGGGCTCTACGAGATAAGATCACGGCCGGCTTGTGGTGGTTTGGATCGATGGGTCAAGCCGTCAAGGTGTCGGCCCATGAGCCGGCGCATGCTGCAGCCATAGCAGCCGCGCTGACACCTCAGGCCTGTGAACCCTGTCTGGCTCCAGCGAGGTGCACTGAACCTTGGAAGGCACTGATCCCTCCGTCCCAAAAAAAAAAAAATTGCAACTCTCGTTTACCGAGAAGTTAAATAATTTAAGTTTGATCAAATTTATAAAAAAATTACTAACATTTGTATTTTTAAATAAATTTAATATGAAAGTATATTCTATAATTAATCTAATGATACTTATTTTGTACTATAAATGTTAATATTATTTTACATAAATCTAGTCAAACTTGAAATTATTTGACTCCTTGAAAAGCGAGAGTTGCATTCTTTTTGGACGGAGGAAGTACTCCTTGTTTGCCTTGTACCTGATGGACTGTACATGGTCACGTTGTCTCATCCGGACAACGTACACGTCAACCACCAGCACGTGCTTCCTAATCGTGTTTTCAGCTCCATAGTCAACACTCGCTGTGCTTAGTTAGTGCTGTGTCCTTTCTCGTGATAAACAATTAACGATGCTGTCATGCCGTGCTTACCTTGATCTCGTGCTGCAGTACTCTGATGACAGGATCAGTTCGACAGAAGTTGACAGAGCAAACGCAACGGTGAACATGAGCCCACCGTTCAGCCACGCCCATGAGCCAAATAGTATAGTTTCTACTGTTTGCCATGAGCTTGAATTCGTGCTAGGACTGACCGGTCAGAGGTCTTCAGATGCTCCATTTCAAAGAGGCTCCTACTCGCCCTCTAGCTAACAGTTTCAGTCTCCGTCAGGGCCAGCATAAGTTCCCTGATTAGTGCGTTGATCACACGTTCACACACTCACAATAGGGTTAGGCACCGTGGCCCACAAATCGTCAAGTTGTTCCTGCAATTAAAGAAGGTGGTAGAAAAAAAAACACATCGGATTTTTTTTATGCTAAACGAACTAAGAACATCACGTGATAGTAAATATCAAACAACATGCACGCGGCACGGCGACACTGTGTGCTATAGTATGCTACGCCGTTATATATGAATACATGTCGCCTTCCTTCTGCCATCACACAAGTGAGCACTTGGGCTCAAGCACTGAACACTTACAAGAACACGAACGCAATCAAAGAAGGGGAAGCGAGAAGAGACGAGAGGGGAGGCGGCCATGGAGTACTACCAGAACAATCACAGGAGCGGCAACTTGGGCTCGAAGGAGAAGAGGCCGCCGCTGAAGAGGGGGCAGCTCAAGCGGCAGATCGTGAGGACCATCAGCAACCTCGTGGTGCCGAGGAACGCTAGCGCGAGGGAGAAAGCAGACCACCGCGGCAGCAGCTTCAGCAGAGAGCCCAGCCACAACTGAATCTCATTATCTCAAGGGAGCAGCAACAGATTCACAAGGTGTTTGGTACTAGTTGTTGTCATGTCAGGACAAAGAGCTCATGTTCGTGCTCCTCCTGGGGGCTTCTCTCTTTTTTTGGACTTGTGTTCTGTTTTGAGTTTGGCCTTGTTCAGTTATTGTACAAAACATGAAGGGTTTTTGTTCAAACTTCAAAGGCTGTTTGATAGTGTTTAACTCGTTCAAAGAAAGGGAAACGGTGAAGGGCGAGTTTATTTGGTGCAAGAGCGCACGGCATGCTCTTCACCCTGGCCACCGCCTCTCTCGCCAGGCACATCCACTGGCGGCTGTTTTAGGCCTGGTCCGGTCCGAGTTCTATAGGTTTTGGCCCGCTCATGTTTTCTGTTAAGACTATCAGAAAAGGTTGGTTAAACTATGAGGGCCAAAGCATGGTTTTTTAGATAGAGACTCAAAAGGTTAGATATATTTCTTTAGAAGCACTCAAGTAGTAGTACCCAAAATTATGCTTAGTGGCGCTGGGCCACATAGGTAAGCCAAATGCAATTGCTGACGAGGTAACGAGAGCAAGGCTCAAGAGCATAGTTAAAAGGCAACACGCTTCCCATCTCTTGACAAGTGATGATAACTTGGAGCACAACCTCTAAGAATTGTGATAATATACAACAAGCGTGTCTCACAGTTGCCCAGAATTCTCATCCATTTCATACAATTCTTATCATGCATTTACAGCAGAAGGCGGCAACTGGACAACCATATATCTTGCTCCTTTTTCTCTTCTCAAATGATAAAAAATGAAGAGAATAAAAGAAACAACTTGTAGACCTACAGACGTGGTAGCTAAAAGAATTTGAGAAACCAGGAGGGGAGGGAGCACAGCAATACATGACAGGAGTATTTTCAAAACTTAAGCCACCCTCAGCCGTCACTGTTTAAGATCATAAGATGTACTGATATAAGTAACGTGGTGGCGAAGAAATTTTGGAAAGGGCAACATTGTACTTGTCAATCCAATTTTATTTCTTGCATCTGTTCATGGTGCCCATTCAAATCACTCGTGGCTACTTGGACCCCTGGCAACTCGTTGTCTTTCTCAGGCATCTCTGCTCTCAGTTTCCCATCTTTGGGTGATTCTGCTGTCCGTTCAGAATCTACTTCTAGTGTTTGTCTCTGCTTTTCATCATCGGCGTTGGAGGTTTCTACCATTTCATCATTATTGTTACTAAACTTTGTGTTTGTGGAGTCATCAGCATTGTTCTGTTTTTCCTGCGAGGAATCCATATGGGGAAACAAGTTTAAAGGGAGTAGACAGCACCAGAATGCTTTTTGAAAGGAAAACAAAAGGCCAAAGGTAGAAAATGATGTGTACTCTATGCTAAAAGAGTTCAAATTCCAGTATTCCATAACAGTTACCAAAATGTAATGTATCAGAGGCTCAAAGGGTCACATTGGAAAGAAATAAAAAGAAAGAAGGCGATTTTCTGTCCTTGATAGGAAACAGGGTAGCATATGTAACCCTAGAAATTGGCGTCATACATGTTCATATGAAATTTAAAAATCTGTTTAGCCAGAGCTTTACTATTGAAGCTAGGCCATCTGAAACATAAATATTTTTAAAAATAATGCTTTTCACTCAAAAGGATTGGGAGTATCTCCTTTGTTGCATAATTGCATTGCAGTCTAAAACATTTAAGTGTTTTTCATCTCAGAATTCAGGAAAAACAACCATATTCAGGGATGCCTCACGTCGCAGAAAAGTTATATTTTGGACAGAAGAAAAAAATACCTTGTTCTTATCACGCCAGCTCAGAGAAAATGGGCCAAGCAAATTTTTCCTTCTTGGCTGGAACTCCTGTGACGAAGTCTGGCTTGCCTGACTAGGGGATGCATCTAGCATTGGTGTTCTAGAAGGAGAACAGGTGCAGGAAAAATATCAACGTTAGAATATTGTGACAATAAATTCCAGGAAACTATGTAGCTAAAATTCATCATCATGGTATTCCACTCAGTTTTCAGTTAAAAAACTTTAAGAGGATAGAAGCAGCATTAAGCGCAAGTTCAATTATCAACAGTGAAATGTTAAAATAATACTCCCTCTGTTTTTAAATATATGACATTTAGGACAAGTTAGTAACTTAAAATATGAACTAATTAGCTTGACCTAAACGTCGTATTTTTAACGGAGTAGCAAAAGGTGACTGGTAAATTATCACTACCTTATTACTATAAGGAGCTTCCCATCTCAGACAAAGAACATTGAGAAAACATAAGACTAGTATACCTTGGAGAAGGGCAAGGGGACAATGCTTTCTGCTGGCTAGATTGGTACTGCAGTGTAGCCTCTAACATTGTTTCTGCCATTACTGCTCGGTTCTCCATTTGGGCAAGTGAAGCCATAGCTTCCTCGTACTTTTCCTGCACATAAATCATGATCCTGTAAGCATAAAATAATCCAAGGTACAACACATACTAAGTTTGCTAATTCTGATAAAAAAATATTATAAGTAGTGACAACAAAATAATAGAAGAACCAATAAAATCATAACTAGTTTGAAGTTTGAATGATGAAAATGAAAAAAAGGAGGACATTTTCATTATATAGAGACTCTTGCTCCAAAGGATATCCTTAAAACAAATAATGTGATGGTTCCAATTTGCAAGCATGGTTTAGGACTGTTTATCCTAAGAAAACCGATACCTGCTAGGCAGTGGAAGCCATCCAGTTTTTTCTTTCTTCACAATGAAGTTGAGCTTTTTAGTGTCTGATCATGTCTAAGGAGGAAAAATACATATATATATTGACAAAATTGGGAACAAACAGTGCCATTAAACGGTCATTTACAATAAGAAAAGGAGTTGGACCAGGTCAAGAGGTTTCCAATGAAACCCAGCAAATTTCTGAACTTTGGTTGCAAGGCCAACTGTTTCAATCTTAACTGTGAGAATTTTCCAAGTATTGCATCTACTGTTTTGAGAAGTCTATGTTTATATGTTAATAAACAATATAAAGTTATTTTTCTCTACACCAATAATAGATGCTACACTGAAGATAGCTGAGGCATGATATGAAAAGGCTGATATTGGCAATAGGTCAAGTCAATAATTAACCTGTAGAACATTAGCAGCGTATCTCTGAGCCGCAGCATCCTGCTCAGCCGAGATGCGAGCTTCCTCTGCAATTTTCAGTTCTTGTTCTACACGCATCAGGACCTATAACGAGACTCCTGGTTAATAGATATGTAGTAGTAGGAAAAATGCATTTAGAAGAATTTCCAGACACTAACTTTACCTGAAACATTGCTTCCTCCTGTTCCTGCTTGTCGGACAGGGCCTGTCTTAGTTCAGATATATCTTGTTCCAACTGCTCAACCTGAAAGTCAAACAGTGTAAATATTTTAACAGTTCTGTTGCTCCAAGAAAACAAGAAGTCTTCAGTTCATAAATAAAATTGTGACGAATTTGCTGCATGATTCCTTAAAAACCAAATAGTAATTTGTACTTCATAAATTTTACAGAATGATGCTTATACAGCTATACTTTAGACAAACAAGCTAAACATAGTAAGAAGTGATTTATGTGAAATTAGCAACAGTGAGCTGAGTAGTACTCCCTATGTTTCACAATATAGACCTTTTACTCAGGAGTATTTTCAGAAATAAATGTTTGCTAATGAAAGCAAAGTGCAGTTATAGAAACACCTCCACCCTCTACCACTAATTTAATGGGGTGAAGGAGGTTTAGTGACTGTGGCACACAATTTATTAGGGGCATGCCAGCATGGTGGTCATTTCTCATTTACTTTTTCTTTAGACTTATTCCTTGGCCTGTGCGCATAACTGTTGTGGGCCTATATTGTGAAATACTGAAATGGAGATAGTACCATGTAATCTAGATTCTGGATATTTCCATAGCTGAATATCTTCGCTGTAAACAACAGTATCGTATTCTATACCTTTGCACTTAATTGGCGCCTATTGTCTTGCTTAACCATTTCCATCAGCGCTGTTTCGAGTTCATCAGCTCTGCAAGGCAGAAAGAAGCAAGGAATAAATAAATAAACAGAACAGATTGCCTAAAAACAAAATATTCTGCCAAATGGGCTTGATCATATTGTGTAAAGAGATGAGCTAAAAATTTCACAGCACAAGTACAATAGCTAGAACTTGGCAAATATACAGTAGTGAATAGATTGTTTTGTGTTGCTGCCAGAAACAATTGATAAGCATGTTATATTTCATGCAAGGTGTGTGGTCAACCAGGTCAACAGTTATGGATTTGTTTTCAGCAATAATGGTAGATTTATGTCATGGAAACAAATAGCTGCTCTAGTTCATATTAGTCAGAAACCTCGACCCCCTGGAAGCAATTAAAAAGAAGGAAAGGGAGAATGTTTACCCATTACCATCGCATCAATTACACTATAAATTAACTGCTAATTGCATCTGGTGAAAAATTTAATAGTGCTATCTCATGCAATGGTTCCAGCAAATTATGATAAAATAGGTAATCGAAACTTGGAAATGAATAAACAAACCTGAGAACAGCTGATCTTCTCTCCTCTAGCAGTCGGCACAATTCCAACTTCAACCAGGCAACCTGTGGTGCTAAAGCTAAACATTACTACCATGGGGTGGTAAACGACTGAAATATCTAGACTTGACTGAGGACAAGGAAAGGAACATGGCAGTGCCACAGATTACAACCCTTGAGTATAGATAGCAGGATTTAGAGACAGATTGAGAAGGTTACCTGGTCCTTTGGATCAGGCAAAGAATCAATCTCAGAATTGACTGTCACGCCACCATACATATCATCCATATTTCCAGGATCACTTTCTTGATTGACATCCCCATCTCCCACATCACTCAACTGGTCTGCTGAATCACTTAATGAAACCAGTGGTTCAGGGTCACGTTTAAAGTTATACAGCTTTGATGCAAGACCACTGGTGTCCGTCCAAGCACCTAGACCTTTCGCTCTTTCTTCCATTGAAGATATAACAGATGGGCGGTGTCTATTACTTAGCTCTTGCAATATTGTTTCATTTACGGACTGATATCCCATGCGAGCTGTCAAGACAAGCTGGCTGCTGTCAAAAGTGGAACCAGCTAAAGACTGCAAAAGGGTAACTGCATCACCAGCATCTTTTGTAGTCACAAGTGCAGGGCCTGCAATTGACACGAGCATCAGTCTACAGAAATTCTTTGAGGACTGCTGTGTATCAGCTGACTAGTGACTACAAACATTATATTTTTCTTTTTGGAAATTGAAACAAAGAAAAAGTATGTCATGGTGGCTGGTACCATAGAACTCCAGTAGCGCAAGAGCTGTCCGGAACAGCATCACTCTGTTCCCATCGAACAAAAGCACATCCCAGACACGGAGAACTGAAATGTTTAATAATATTCATGAGGTAAAGTGATGTAGAGTTTTTTCAAATATATATGAATGGGATCACTGCACTAAATAGGTTTTATTGCTTACACTGATGTAACTGTGATTATAACTGATCATAGTAGTGAGTTTACATGGTGTTATTGGGCACCCCATAACTACCACTAATATGTAAAGCAGGCCTAGTTATCTTTCATATCTAATAGTGAGAGCATACTTTACCCCTTCTCACTCAGTTTCTCCTTATAAAGATGACATGGATCAGAATCATCTAGTCTCTTTTCCTTAGATAGAAGTTTTAATCAATATTCCGTCGCACGAGATCATGATTGTTCATGTGTCTATTAGAAGCAATGCATAGTTTGAAATCATAAATGTTGACTGCATTGTGCAGGTTAACCCGTTACATTAGCTAAGCTATACTTTTAGAGAATGTTCTTCTATAAGTACACATGACTGATGGAAATAGCGTAAAATAAAGCCTAACCACTCTCCCATGGAAGCACATTTGTGAAGATGGATAAGAACCATGGTCCAGTAACCCACGCAACTTGAAGTCCGAGGTAATCCAGGTGATTTGCTGCATAAAAGAAGTAAGTTAAACCCTAATGCTTGGATCTTTCTTTTTCCATTAGGTCACAAAGAGTTACATGCCACAATTATTATATTTTATTCATGATAGGATACTAACCTAGTTTAGGGAATTTCTCTCGAACTAACTCCTCCAAAACAAGCTGATCCACCTGAGATACAACCAAAATTCAGCCTCTGATTCAGAATGGATCGAACTTGGGGCTTCAAGCAACCCAATATGCAAAATAAACATTACTGGGTGAGTTCGCGGCACCTGTGACTCAATCATTTCTTCAGAAAAGTAGCCATCAAAATAGTCATCAATAATACCAACCAATGTCCTGTAACATACATTAGTGATGGATTCAACAAATTACTTCATCCAATAATAACATGAGATACAACAAATTGTATTGGGCATACCAAAATGCATTCTCCTCCGGCATCAATAGAAGCAAGAGGCCAGCAAAAAAGTTCATCGCCTACATTATTCAGAAGATTAATCTATGCTAAGACTAAGAGAAATGTTGGATTTCTGAGCTAAAACATTAGAAAAACAATACAAAATGCCCAGAATATTTGATTGAGAAAGGGTGTAGTGATTTCATATTGATAAGCATTGAACAGGTCTTAGATTCACCTGTGTGGTGTGACATGAGTACACAAATTTAAATTTGTACCAGTTTGCCATTTCGGTTATCCAAAGAAGCAATCGATTTTGGTAACATAAAAGGTAATAATGAGGGTGACCATTTGATGGATATAATTACCTGGCAGTAGCCAACTGAGGGGTTGTGTTTAGCATAAGCTATAAGCAAGCGTCTCAAAGCATTTCTTCCATCCTCATCTAAAGCAGGATGGCCTGGAAAGGTTCTGGGCAAATCCTATAAGGATCCAGGTGCAGGTTGAACTCGATAAGATTTTCCAGCAAGAAAGCAAAAACAAATGATTCCCCAAGAAAATGTCAGTAAACAGGTACCTTCTCTATTTGCCCTATCCACTTTTCATGGATAGCTTCTGAGGTTGAAGAATCTGAACATTTGTTATTTTCTGATTCATCTTCTGCTGCAAGACTATCATAATACCCTTCTACCCTACGAGCTCCAGTACCAACAAAAGCTTGCCATAGCTGTCAGCAGAAAAGCACACAGCTGCTCAATGAGCTGAATAAATCAAAACTAAAAGGAAACATAAAAGGCTTTAGGGTTCATGCTGCACCTCTCCCCTCAAAGCCATCGGCAGTCCACCATGGACCAGGCACTCCAACTCTTCCTTTGAAATGTAATTTTCTTCATGGCTCCTGCTTCCGACATCAGCATTCCCAGTATCCCCTGAATGCACTTCTTGGATAGGATCAACCTTATCTACATCATAGAACTCGTCATCTGAGTCCTCTGACAACTTGCCCTCTTCAACTTTCACAGGATGGCTTCCATCCTTTGCTTGCTGCTTTCCATCAGAAGATTGTTTCTTCTCCACACGCAGGCTCATCATCTGCTCAATGTTGCCCAGGGACTGCCTAATTGGCGTCCATATTTCGATCTTCCGTGGCCCTGCTGGCGCCTTCTCATGCAGTGATTCAGAACCACTACCCTTTGCACTATCACCAGTGTACTGTCCAGATGACTCAGGCTGCATCTCCAGAAAATGCTTCCATCTATCAGATCTCTCCTCCTCTTCCTCCTGCAAGTACAGCACCGACAAGGTGTGGCATGTGTCAAGATCAGACAATGCAGATGAAAATTCAGGGGCTGTGTTCTACCTTGTAGATGCCTGCGTACTCCTTGTACCGCTGCAAGTGTTGGGGCCGCACAGCAAAGCCATATGCATCCCTGGTTCAATCACACAGCATCAGAAAGGGGTGTTTCAAACTAAAATACAGTTGTATCTAGCGCTTAAAACTTCAAGGATTCTATACTTGCATTCCTCACTAATCACTACCGATTCAAAGCAGCGAGAAGTATTCGACTCATCATATCCACTACTACTTGATGACTACACGACGTAATTCCAGAACTGGCTATCCTGCCAAAACGAATCCGAAACTGTCCGCTCCTACTGCAGGAAACGGCCATAGGAACCCCCAGATCTTTTCGAAAAGACAAACGCCAGTGCACCACAGAGCTCCCGATTCGGGCAATTCCGCCAACAATTTCACACGAAGCTAAACACGTACTTCCCCTCCGATTCGTGGAGGGGACCAGACGCCCGCCGGCGCAAACAAGCGCGCGGAATTTCCCGCCGCATTACCAGAAAAAAAAATCCAGCAAAACAAATCCCCGCGCCGCAACGGACCGAGATCCCCGGCAAGCGAAAACAAGCACGTCCAAACCCGCGGAGCGGGAACCTCCACGGCGGGATCAAGAGGAGGAACCAGAACTCGTCGGAACCACTGAGGACACCACCGCGGCGCGGTGGGAGCGGAGAGCGGGGCAGGGAACGAGGGAACGCACCGCTTGTGCTCGAAGGCGATGAACGGGAGGCTCTTGGGCTTCATCTCCTCCTCCCCCTCGCGGACCCGGCGGCAGCTAGCTCGGCCGCGGCGTGGCGGTGGGTTTGATCTGGCTGGCCTCCGGCTGGGCTGGGCGTGCGCGGGGGCAGGCGGAGTAGGAGAGTGTCCGGACTCGGGAGAAATGGGGATGACCCTGACCAGTGACCGCCCTCGAGGCGCGCGCGGCGCGGTCTTTTCTTGGCTGACACGGGGAAGGGACGGGGGTTGGTCGAGGTCTCGAGGAGGACACGGCAGTCGCGCAGTGGTGTACGCAGTACGGGTTCCGTGACTTGTGTCCGCGAGACCGAGATCCCGATCCTCCGTGCACGGAGAAACGGTGTCACCTCGTGTTGTGTTGTCCCTCTCGGGCCTCAGTTGGGCTGTCGCCAATCCGGTGCCCAGATCTCGCTCAAATTAGCGAGATTTAATGCTAAGAGCCTAAGAACTATTTTGCCTCCGTGAATAATACCTGCTACCCAAAGTCCAAACAGGCTTTTGTCTTCGCGAGCAAAAGCATAAGGTGTGATAAATAATTGAGAATTTTTTTTAAAAGAGCTATGGCAGACAAGAAATTGGTTTGAATATTGTATTTTTTTAAAAGTAAATTGATATGCAAGTATGAGCGTACAAGGTTTTACAGAGTCGAGGTGGAAGAAGAGAAAAACAGATAGAGTCAAACTTCTACGTAAGGAATTGAATTGCACCAAGAGTCAAGAATTGTAATAATTGAGAAGTATATTAATGTTAATGACAAAATTATATTTTGTAACTTATGACTGCAATTTATATTCCAAGTTTTATAGCCTACATAACCAGCCATCTTGACTCATCTCATTAGCAACTCAAGACTATTCGCGTAGCTTTTGTACTCTCAGCTAGGGGTGGGCATTCGGGTTACCCGAAAATTTCGGGTCGGGTTTTCGGGTTTTAGGAAGTTCGTGTTTTCATAATTGAAACCCAAAATTTGTTCAAAAAAATTGCTACCCGACATTTCGGGTACCCGAAAATTCGAGTTCGGGTTTCGGGTTACCCATATTACCCGAAATTGCGTATCTCAACTAAGAGGACAAGAAAATATGGTGACTAATCAAACAATTTTGTAGATCCAATAAATTGATATGCATACAAATATCACATACAACAAGGATAACTCGAACCAAGATTTGATCCAATGAATCCACCAAATCAAACAAAGATTTACATAGAGAGATTTTCTCCCACTCTAGGATGACACTAAAGTTCGGGTTTTTCGAGCTATTCGGGTACCGGGGTTCTAAACCCGAATTACCCTAAATAATTTCGGGTTTTATAAACTACTGCCCGAATTAGCTTCGGGTTATTTCGGGTTCGGGGTCAGGTTTTTTGGGTTCAGTCTTCGGGTATCGGGTTTTGTGCCCACCCCTACTCTCAGCAATCATGGCTACGAAAACAACAATGAGAGTTTTTTTCACATGTTCATGATAGTGATGTGTTGATTTGCGGGTCCTCAACCGTCTCAAGCTTTTGACTAGCACCATCAAAGCTTGCCACATGGTCCTCTTTTTCTTGCGTGGATCTACCACTTGTGAATAGTCTGTGTTGTAGTATCTTTTTCTATATCGACGTAAAATGAGTACATTGCAAAGAATTTGGCGTAGATGCCCTTGTTGAATAAACAATTATTTAGTCTTTTTCCAGCATAGGATGGATTATTATTTAGTCTTCTTCTAGCATAGAATGGATTACTATTTAGTCTTTTTTCTAGAAGAATAGGATGTTCTAAGTTTAAACTACCAATGACGAAGCTTCAACATTCAATTGGTTGGACGTGGAAGACCACCCTAGAATCAAAAATAAATTGCACAAATAGCATCAGGATTGGCATCCTTCTGTCAATAGCAAGTACTCCTGCCTAACTACTGCATTATACCAATCAAATATTACTAAATAAATAAGGCACTCGTCCAAAAAGTAATCGCCCTTCATTTTACTAAACTGGACAAAGCACACCTCGAGAATGGCCCATTCAACCGCTTCAGCTTTCTTTTGATTAACACTAGCAATACTACAAGTAATTGGTTATCAATATTCACTCCCAACAAACACGTTTTACTTTTAAAGGAATCATGGATAATGACCACATTTGGTCTACGCCATCCTTAACAACTATATATAATTATCTTTAGATATATTTGTTAAAACCAGAACAATCACCGTGTAGACACTAAACCACCGTGACAAATCAACACCCACATACGGAATTGAACCCGTCCATCACACGTCGCCATCTCTGTTGGTGCGCGGCCAACACTCCTGTCAAAACCAAGTCGATCCAACACCACGCCCGTACCCACCGACAACACTTGTCGGCACGCGGCCGCAGAGAACGCGCCACAGAGAATCGAGGCCAACCTTGGCGAGGAAATGAACGAACCGTGCTTCCAGCGACGCCGCAGCGGGATCCGTGGGGCCGCCGGGCCAGGGAGAGCGCCGAGACACCTGTGATCCTTCCTTCCTCCCCCCGCCCGCAGGACGCGATGGTCGATGCGTAACGTGCGCCGCTGCTCCGTTTCCGGACCAATCATGTACCGCACCAATCATCGCTGCACACGCTCCTTGTCCCAGTTTCTATGCGAGTCTGCAGCGAGCTCTCACGGTGCCCGGTGGCAAGTGGTAACATGCCTTCACAAGCACCTGCGTCTCCTCAATTGGTACGACTACGAGGTAGTTTGTTTCCTAGTCTAGCATCTAGCACGGAGAGAAAATCTTTTTTGTATGGAGTACTAAATGAGGTCTATTTGCAAAACATCTTCACAGATGAGCGTAACTTTTTGAGACGAATCTAATAAGCCTAATTAATTGATGATTGGCTACAGTGATGCTACAGTAACCATTCTCTAATCATTCTCTAATCATGCGGTCAAAGGCCTCATTAGATTCTTCAGGGTTCTTAGTGCAGGGGTTCTGGAGTTAGTTTTGTAAAATACCTTTATTTCATACCTTTAATTAGTGGTTAAAGTTGTGAACAGTTTCTAGCACTGGAAAACCAACGGGACCAACTGTCTGTCAGATACGGAATGGACTTGTTTTTCTGCATCTGGACAGGGGCTCGACCGCTCGATCAACAGTCGATCTGCCAGACGCGGATTGGGATCATCCGATCATGGGAGAAGGGTGCATTGTTATGGGCAGAACTCGCGGCAGCGGTTCAGTGTTCATTGTTTCGTTTTATCGGAAGGGGGTTGAACTCGTGGAGCTAGAGGAACCCAGTTATGTTCCTCAGTATCAGTCGCCGTGGGTCCCACCTCATCTTTTTTTTGAAAAAAATTTGTCTTCACGTGTTTCTTTTTTTTTTGGCGAAAGACCAGTACAGAGACTCACACGCACGCACACTCACCCCTATGAATATACACACGCAAACCCTACCCCTATGAGCACCTCCGAGAGACTGGACCGGCTGTTCCAATCTTGAGATTGACGAAGTCACCACAGGCGTCTCACTATCGACGGGCACATCATCTACCACTGAAAGAAAAAGCGCCGGTTAAATCCTGGAATAAATCCAGAAAATTGTTTCTTTGATCCCTTGTTAGGTTAGGAAGCCTCTCACATGATTCAAGTCGAGGACCTCATCTTTGGCCGAGGTTTGGGTTCAAGGTTGAAGATTACATTGCTGAGGTAGTATATTGGCCAACTCGTGTAGTCAAGTCTAGAATGAGGCTGCAGCGGTAAACCATAGACCTGTCTGGTGATAGCTGTGCTGAACAACAATAGGGTCATCGACGAACGAACAAATTAGTAGAGGATATCAAGTAGATAAAGCAAACGCAGAGGCGATGGACAGAGAAAGAAAAGGCACCAACTATGGGAGGAGGAAGAAAGAAACATAAATAATAAACTTAAAAGAACGGAACCTCAATTTCTAAGCTGGTGTTTAGAAGAAAAAAGAAAAGAGAGGAAAAGTCTATATCATGCCCGGGTACTTTTTGTGAGAGTGAATGGTTGAAACCCTTTCATTGATGTGTCCAGTAGAAGTAATGAGTCTCGAAGCAAAATTCAGCGAGAAATTCTAGTGAGATTTTAGAGTTTATCTCAATTCGTGAGGTTTTTCAGAATTTGAATCACAGTGATGTGTGGAGTTATTTTGGATCATTAACATGATGACCTGTGGACCAAGGTTTCAAATCCCAAAATGTCTCACGAATTGAGACCTACCCTAAATTCCAGAGAAAAAAACTCCGTGATGGAACTGTTGTGAAACACTTATTTAGTGATCAATTCTTTTATTAATTAATTAATGATTAATGACATCACTAGGTTACGTGAAAGGGCAACTCTCCCCAAGGGTATGTCCCTTGGGAAGAGGAACCTTCATGCCCCTTGGGCTTGTATAAATATGTAAACAACCCCATTAATGAGAATCAATCCTTCCACTCATTCCATTCTTGAGTTTTCACTCTTCAACACGTTATCTTGCACTTTGCTCTATGCAAGGGCTAATGACCCAATCCAGATGTGCGATAAGAACGGAAAGAAGATTGGAGGGTAGAGTTCTTGCTGTTCCACGGCAAGACGCACACCAACGCCGACGCACATCGCACTTCTGGTCTTCACCAATCACGATGGCGCGTCCTCGGCATCGCAGTCAGCAGCGACCGTCACCATGACGACCTCCCTGCTATATCAAAGGCAATGCAACATGGATCAATGGACGACAAGAACGGAAGCCAATCCGTAAGAAAATGACTTATCCAATCATGGTCAATCTCACCATGGTGTTCGTTTTTGCATTCAATTAATCACCAACGAACAAAGGTATGCACAAGGCTTTCGCTTCCAGATTGTTTGAGCGAGTGGCCAGAATGGCATAGCATCGCAATAGCACCGTCCCTGTCTTAGCGCTGCCATCGGCGGCCAAACCTCTACACCACCATGTCCTGCTATCCAGAGACATGCATCACACGAACGTGATGAACCGAGGCAAAATCTTTTTGGCTTCAAGTCATCAACGCCTTGCAACATCACAAAGAGGCAAGCATAAAGCATTCAATGCTTTTCTTGATTGGATACACCAGCTGGGCCTCTGTCAGATCTTCCATGGACAGGTTCCTTCGGAACCCAACCAGCAGCCGAGACACAATAGCACCTCCGTGCACGCGGCAGGCAGCGCCATGGCTATGCCCGGCCCGAGGTTGCATCACGGTCGATTCTCCGCCCTCAGCCCCGCCGCCCCAGAGCTTCTCCTCCGAGAGCCGAACGGCCAGCCATGGGGGCGTCCGGCGCGGCCGCGACATCTAGAGCCCAGCAGCGCTGGGCTTCTCCGCATTGGCCGGCGGCCGGCGGCAAACCGGCATAGGGGGCGGGCGCAACGTGAGCAAGCGGGCGCGGCCTGCAGCACACAAGCACCGGTGGTGGTGCGAATCGGCAGGAGCGGCCGCGGTTTCTGGATGGAGGCCGATTACCGCTCCATCCCAGCGGCTTTTAACAGGCAAGCCTTGCGGGCCGCCTGACTTGGCCACAGTCCGCACCAGGCCCAGCCAGCGGCTAGGCCAGCTTAGCCGATCTGCTCCGCATGGGCCGCGCTCAGGCCGCTGCGGGTGGACACCACCGCCCACAGGCCGGGCAGCCTGCACCGCCAGCGGCCGTCTCNAAAGCAGGCCGGGCCGCAGGCCATTGCCAACGGCGCCAAGGCAATCTGGGCCGCGTCCAGGCCGTCACAGGCTGTCAGCCCTACCTATGCCGCCTCAGGCCGAGCCGACGGGCCGAACCAGGCCGCCGCACATGGGCCAATGGCCACCATTCCTCTCTTAGTTTGAAATTCTTCCAAATTTCTTCATAGCCCCCAGAATTTATCATATTTACATGCTTAGACATTCCTGTTCTAGCATGTTTATCAATTAGACTATATGTTTAAGTCTCTAGATTGTTCTATATTATGTCATGTACATTAAATATCATCGGTATTATCAGGACCAATGTAATAAGGTTGCTACAATTGCCGCAACAATTGAGCATTATTATGATCTGCAAATCTCTCATTGGTTACACATGCATTAGAACAATCTTTTTCATATGCAATTCTTTATTTGCATTTGATTTATTCAAATCAATATTCTACATCAAGTAGAAAATCATGCAAAATTCAAATAAAAGGTATATATTTTGTTTAAACACAAGGTAATGACAACAAGCATCTACTGCACTCATGTAGATTATGCTCCATTACTGCGAGGTTCTACCTTCAAAGTGTTTAAACAACAAATTAAACTAATGAAATAACACAAGGTGATGGAGACCTAGGCACTGGCTGCAATAAATTCTTTGACTTTATTTGCCCTGAGACCGTGCTTTTAGGCAGCAAGTTACTTGCCCATTGCTTGAAGGTCTACATCTTATGATGATTACTTTCACGGTGTATATCCAAAGTTTAAACAAAATTATACTATAATGACTCTCAAGCCATTAATTCCTTTAGGAATACAAATTATAGCGGTTGCACTGTCTATTGACATATACCTTAATTTTGTTGCAAGAATCATCTTACCTTTGAAACAATGCAAAATAAATCTAAAGGTATAGGTAAATAAATTTTGGATTGAATAAAATAATGGAATTAAGCATATACTATGCTCCATTATTAAAAGATACACATCATTTCTATGATGAACAATTCATCCAAAAGTTTAAAATAAAGACTATATATTGACCATGACTACCAGTCATTTATTCCTTCAAGAATAAAGAGCAATATATAAGCAGCAATTACATTGCCTATTTTAAACCACTATACCTAATTTTGATACAAGATTCATCTTGAATTCAAATATTTTGCATATACTGCAACACTACATTCATGTATTTACCGCAGTAAATTAATTTAACACATGACTATCTCATGTGGTACATGATTCAAAATAGCCATTATGAAGTCAATATAAGTTGCATCACATGCAAAAACTTATATGGCATGGGCAATGAATTTAAAATTTATTTTATATTCTAAAGATTCCATTTATATGGAATAAATCATAGCCCAGAATTCAAAATTTCAACCAAAATTATTGCCTTATTGAAGGCATACTTTCCATATGGATCTCAAAACATTGAGTATCAAATGGAAATGGTATCCTAAATATTTTGAGTTACACTCAAAAGATGTTATGGCCAACATAAGGTCATAATATTACCAAAATTAAGAAGGCGACTGATTCTACATTCATCTACATGATCAAATTCATGACAAAATACAACATCGTTGTATACATAGAGAAAATCTATTCTAGATTTACCTCTATGTTGAATTTGTATATCATACAGAACTAATTATGAAGCCTTATCCACAATTTTCTCAATAGGTGGAACTATTGCATCAGCAATACCATCACCAAAACTACACCAAACTTTCTGAAATCAAATGCTATGCATTATGATCTCTTAACAAAGAGTATTTGTTTGTACCTTCTGGCTACAACATAGCTATTTGAACAACGTTCAAATATTCAGAATATCAAATGTTAGATGCAAACAAGCATCAACAATAGGAGAAAGTGGGCTAACACAAAGGCAATAAAATAAGGATACTGACAAAGACGTGCATTTATAAAACCACAATGACAACTCGCATGTATGTCAAAATTGTGGATATCATAATCACATTACAATGCAATGTCACAAAATCAAGTATTTGGTTGAATACATTATTGACAAATGGCAAATCAATTTAATGGGACAAGTTTGAAATGCACTTCAATATCGATCTATATTATGCCACTTATATACCTATTTCATATGAAATAGGATCAAATTCTACAACAGTAGGATATATTTGAAGGCAATAACAACTTGTTTAGAGACACAACTTAGTCTCTATAACCCATCACTTAATAATTATATACATTATGTTGCAATTACATAAGTTGTCGTTCACATCGTATCATCATATGATACACGCTACTAGTATGTATTCTATATTATCAAAGTAATCACAATGCATTATGATTTACTCAATATAGATAATTATGGGGACAATCCAAATGGAAGAAAATATTTGATTAGTGAACTTTTATGTCACTAACATTACACTTTGAGATATCAAATATTCCAAATTCTCTATAAGAGAAAAGGAAAATTAGTGAAATCGCAATTATGATTTGTGGTTTATGGTTTTGGTCAAGCCATAACCATGCACTCTCAAAGTATCCAATTAGATATGCACTCATGCATTCTAATTCAACTCATACCAACCGAGTTAGAAAAATATCCGTTATAGTGGTTTCAACTTGGAATCACATTATGACAACAGTGATGAATTTCTATTCATCAACCAATAAAACGGATACAAAACAAGAAAATTTCTCCATTATCATAAGGATTGTGTTTTACATACATCAAAACCCATACAATATGTTGCGTACAATAAATTTTCAGTCTATAATTCCATTAAGATTGGAAAATATTGCCTTTTATCAACCTACACTAGAGGTGATATGAAAATTTATTGACAATTTTATTGGTCATATATTGCAAATTTCCAACAAATCCTCAAATTTAATATGCACTGCATGTGCATGATAGAAATTAATTTTAAGATCCTCTTATCTTAAAATTTTAATTATACCATTATAATTACTTGAACGCATTCAAAGGAAGTATGGTACCATATATCCGTAAACAAAAGTATTCAAAACCTTCATATGATTGGTTGATAAATCAACTACATGATTTCATGTGACATATTATAGTGCACTAAAGAACTATGCTTTTGCTATGTTCATTGCTCAAATTATCAAATTATGAGCACAATACCCTAAAACATAAGATATATCCATCAGGATGGAAAATGTCACATGATTTCTTTACAAGTCTACAATAAACTATTGTATGACTTTGGCATAATTATAAAATATTATGTACAATCTGTACATACAACGGATTATATAAATCTCTCGCAAGAGATTGCAACTCATTGCATGACCAATATATTCAAATTGAAATTTACCAACATCTAGTTGGTACTATGTGGACTTACACACCACATAATCAATCAAACTGCCATCATACAGCTCCCTCCGTTGCAGTATGTACGTGGAGTTTTGGCTTCAGCCAATTATTTCCCATCTGCATATCGTTTTTGCTTTGCACATAACGATATCACCGCCTCAACATACATCCATGGGCATTGAGGATCCACACAACATAGTATTATCCGTCATTCACATAATATTTTGGATCTCTCATGGGGATTTTACATAGCCCGTATGTTGATCATACTTTGAGGACAATTCTTAGGCAACGTATCAGGTGCAAACCAACCTCCCCGTGCAAACTATGCAAACCTCAATCTGGACCACATGATCTTGATCCAAGGGGGCGCGTAGAGAGAGGTGGGAGGGGGATTTGCAAAAGTGATCTTGCTGTGATTAAGGGTGGGCGGTGATTTTGCAAATCCCCCCTCCCACCTCTCTCTACGCGCCCCCTTGGATCAAGATCATGTGATCCAGATTGAGGTTTGTATAGTTTGCACGGAGAGGTTGGTTTGCACCTGATACGTTCCCGAATTCTTGGCATTAGGGGGAGATTTATACCACATTATAGAATACCAAGTAATCAGAATGTATAGTACATTTAGTCCTCGTATCTACGTATAAATTGTCAGCATGACAATATATATTTGCAAGCCATTGCAAATAAACTACCAATCGCATTTACTTGTCAAAAATATCATCTAAGCTGATTCCCATCATTTGTGTACCAGAAAGAGTGGGGGTACCTAACAAAACCACTCAACTCCCAAATTAAAATAAGAGGGGGAGAAGTATGGTCACTAGGGATATAACTTATTACAAGCATTCGTGGAACAGGGGGAGACATCCTCCAAGATAGTAAATGCAAATCAACATCATACATGATGTTAGACACTTTATGGATATTCAAATCCAAATGCTATGAATGTTCAACATTCAAAGCCCAGTACATGTGCACACAAATTCAAAGCACTGGGTCATTGGAACGCCCTACTCTATCATCTTGGAAAATGAGATAGAGTTAGAAAGGGTTAATATTTTCACAAGCTATATTGATTCCATTGAATCAATCATATTAAGACTACAAATTGTCGACATATACTCCTACTCAAAATTGTTATACACCTTAAACTGGATCCAGACCAAAAGTCCTAGGCAGAGTGTCTCAACACTCAAATTGGGTCAAATTAAAGGTGATAACAGAGGAGAAAAGCTCTTATTCAACAATGAGAAGTACTTTACCGCAGTAAAATATTCTTCTCATAATGCTTTCTTGCAAAAACAAGGTGGTGATACATTAAGAGCATGTAGCAAAAGGTTTCATGCAGAGACCAAGCAAAAACATACCCACATGGTATGTGTGAAAATTTTGTTCCTACATTCAATCATTGGCAGATCATATAATTTGGATAAATTCAGACATATATGTCCTCATTGGACTCATGTTCTGAATTGAGATATAAATCGCAACATATATTGTGTACAACTCAAGTCACTCCGTGACTTGAAATAGTCAAGTTGATTGTGGTACAACTGACTAAGTGAGTATCCATCATAGAAGGATTACTCTAATCATTATGATTGCATAAATAAATTTCAAATTGGACTTTCAATCATCTCAACATACAAGCAATCATATTAAGACGGAATTAGAGATGACAGATTTGGGTAAAACCAAATTACTCTTAAGTTTACAACTTAAGTGTGTGTGTGTGTATATATATATATATCAGTTCTCAGAGATTCAATTGATATTGTCTACACATATCAAAATAATATTGGATAATCATATCCATCAACACTTATGGTCCTTCAATCCTCAAAGATGGATCAATACCCATCTAGACCCTGGGATGACAACTATAGTGCCATAAAAGCGCCCATATCTTGCAAAACGCAAAAAGGCCAGATATTGCATTTGCAGATAACTTGCTATAGCTTAAAATGCGCAACTCCATTAAGCCATTTGGCAGGAGTTAGATTGGATATCCACAGATATCTTATGGCACCAATGATCTTGGTTCATTCAATCAAGATATAACCATAGTGATTCTGAGTTACTAGCTAAATAATCCCCATATTGCTAGAACACATACTGATATCAAGATGGTATAGTTCTAATGGGAGTCATCAAATTAGACTCTAACAACTATCATTCTAAAACACCACCTATGTGTGTGTGACTATGTTGAATGATTAAACTTGATTCTATTGAATCATGAACAATTATCTATAAAGATAATGTTGCTTGTGTTGCATATATATAACAGGTTATATAGAGCAATGTCAACAAGCATATTGCCCAACATGTTTATTCCCATCTATCACACATTGGAGAATAAACACCTTACAAATCAAATTTGTGAGAGCCTCACATATTTGTTCACGAAGTCCTTACCATATCCACATATAAACATATGTTCATGGAATTGGTATACATTGACTTTGAGATGTAAGGTTCAGGGAGAGTCTCTTCTGAACAACAACCTGTGTTAAAATATTATATTGCACTCTTTTCCTTTATGAGTTTTTCCTCACAAGGGGTTTCTCATCAAAGGTTTTTAACGAGGCAATACCAACACAAGAATACATGTAATATCACCCATTTTCCCCATCAGGGTTTTTAAGGGAATATTCAAAATATATTATATGTCATATCTTCTATTTTCCCCGTAGGGGTTTTTAAAGGAGATATTCAAGACATAATGATCAAATGATCATACACATTGTTCTCTAAACTTAGCTTATGAGTTTTTTTTTCCTTTATAAAGGTTTTCTCATATAAGTTTAAAGGAACAGTATCATCTTTATATGCTGTATCATTTTCTCCTTATTTTCCCACTGGGTTTCAAAGGAGTTTTAACAGCATATCATCAAATATTCCTCTTATTTTTCCATGAGGTTTTTAGAGGAATATATCAATATTGCATTACATGCAATCACATATGTCATATAACATTTTCTCCTAAATTTTTCCTAAGGGGTTTTAAAGGAGTTTTTCCTATGACACATCCACATTTCTCCTTCTATTTTTCCCACAGGGTTTTTGAAGGAGTTATTCATATATTGTTTACAAAATCACAAGAAGAAATTGATCAAGGGGGAGTGTTGTGAAACATTTATTTAGTGATCAATTCTTTCATTAATTAATTAATGATTAATGACATCACTAGGTAGTTACTAGTGTGTGAAAGGGCCACTCTCCCCAAGGGGTATGTCCCTTAGGAAGAGGCACCTTCATGCCCCTTGGGCTTGTATAAATATGTAAACAACCCCATCAATGAGAATCAATCCTTCCACTCGTTCCATTCTTCACTCTTCAACGGGAACAATGCAGGGCGCCAGGGCCATGGCACGGGGGAATGCATTCACAATCTTTATGTACAAATGGCACGGCGACGTAACATTTACTCGTGATGATACACATCACATATAAATATGCCGTATGCCGATGCTACATGTTGCCAACCGCGAATAAAGATCGAGTCACTTGTCCTCGATCCCCGCGCCGGCGCCGCCGTCCCCGCCGTGGTCGTCGAAGTAGTCCTCCCTGACGTTGCAGGCGAGCATGAGGCAGACGATCCAGAAGAGCATGGCGTCCAGGTTGAGGAACGCCGCGCCGCCGAGCACCCCGGTCTCGGCCGTCGGGCATCCGTACGCCGGGTCGCGGTGCACGTTCCGGACGTGGTGCATCGCCTCGGTCGCCGTCGCCCACACCGTCGTGCCCACCCCGGCCACCGTGACGCCTCTGCTCGAAAGAGGATAAAATAGCCAGGATTATATTCTTGAAGCGAGCAATTCGACATTGCAGCTGCCTGTAGTAGATTTCTTACACGGCGACGTGGAGGAAGACGTAGAGCGGGGTGTGGCCGAGGAGCGCCTTGGGCGGGACGCGGCGGCCGCCGTAGGGGAAGAAGACGGCGAGCGCGCCCAGCCCCGCGCTGCACGCCGCGGCGAGCGCGGACAGCGCCCCCAGCGCCACCGTCGGGTCGCGCGGGAACCGGCAGACCACCACGTCCCGGCCCTGGATCGGCGTCCCGTACGGCGGCTGGCGACAAATCAAAGGTAGAAGGAAGCATCTCGTCAACCTCATCGGGCATTGCTAATTTGTTATCGATTTTGCGGCGCGCGAAGCAGCGGCGGAAACGCGCGCGTTACCTTCTTGAGTTCGGCGAGGACGGCGAGGACGAAAGAGAGGACACCGAACAGCGCGGTGGCGAGGCCGAGCTGCGTGCTCTGGCTCAGGGCCATGGCACCGGAGGCGACCGGCCGATCGATCCCCTGCCTCGATAAACGATGGTCCAGCTTCTAGCTTGATTTGTCGGTGCCCGCGTCAATTGGAGTCCCTGGGGATTGGGCAGGGTTGAGATCAACGCAATGAACGATGCCATGTCAGATTTTACAGTCAGAGACGGATTGTGTGTGTGTTTTCGGCTTGTGGCACGAATGAATGACAGCAAAGAGAAAATGGAGGTTTCCTGAAGCAGTGTGCATGAATGGGAACGGAAATGAAGAAAGAAAAGACGAACCAAGAAAAGAGTAGCTTAATTTGCCAGTTTACCTCATTGAGATGGTTCGAATTGTGAGGTCCCCAACTGAGCGGGTAGATTGCTGTGCATGCCGAGTGACCAGTAAATAGGGGAGGAGAGGGAGAGGACAGCGAGGATGACAGGTGGCCTGGGATGCATCACGCAGGGACCCTGAACCTGAACCTGTGATGATTATGGAACAGGCGATGGTTCGATCAAAATCAGGGGTGTTGCAACTGCAAAAACTGTGGAGTAGTAATGGTGGTTTGATCGAAATTAGGGGGTGTTACAACTGCAAAAACTGTGGAGTAGAAAGATGAGTTTATGAGTTTGGGGCAGTAGCTAACTAGCTTTTCTGATAATATGAAGACTGTTGAGTAGCAAGATAATAAGGCTATGAATTTGGGCTGTGGCCAAACCAGCTGGTTATTTCTCCGGTTTTATAGAGCAAAAACAAAGTCGCCCTTCTAAACCGTGAGTGGGTTGGGCCGACCACACAGCAGAGAGCACAGTTGACAGAAGAACGGAGAGAAACGACAGACAGCAGAGGGGCACAGTTGACAGAGAACGGAGAGGGGTGCAAAAAAAAAATTCCGTTGCCGGGACTCGAACCCGGGTCTCTCGGGTGAGAGCCGAGTATCCTAACCAGCTAGACTACAACGGATTCTGACCACTCGTTAAAGATAACATCTATTAACACATTGCTTCAGGGTTTGCATTCTGCAGTGAAGAGCAAGAGCTCAGACTTTGCTGGTGTGACTTCTCTACGGAAACCGGTAGACAAAAACCCTAGTTGTCGGTTTAAGTGATTGTGAGTTTGTGACCTCCCGATCAGGGATCAGCTCGGGGCAGGTCATGGCGTGAAGTCGTGAACCCGGTGGTGTTTCGTCGAGCAAATGACACTGGGCGTCAACCAGGACTCCAGGAGACCAGGGCGATTTCGCGGAGCCACTCAGCCCAACCCGGGACGAGCCCACCCGGCTCCCTCGGCCCGCGGAGGAATTCTATCGGCCGTGCAGCCTCGGTGGCCCATGCAGCTGAACCCAACCGGATGTCCGGACCATATAAAGGCATATAATAAACACTAGCGACCGACCCCCATGCCCGCGCCGCCCCGCCCCGCCCCCACCACACCGGACGACGACGCGCCCGCCGTCGCCGCGCGGTGTGTGATCTCCCGTCGCGAGTCAGCGTCGGGAACTCACGCGCCGCATGCCTCAGCCTTCAGAGTTCAGCCCCCCCGCTGCCTCGTCCCGTCGTCCGTGGACACGAGCGGTCGGCAGCGCTCGCAGCTTTTGCAGCGACGGCTTTTTAGTTTTTACTGTCGTATATAAATTCAGATTCAGGTATACTTTTTTTAGGGGAAGATTCAGGTATACATGCCGTGTACTAGTACGTGTACTGATGTACTCCGTACATGTACATGTTAAGTATCAGCTTACATCAGATTGCACAGCCCCTTGGACTTCGCCACCACAAAGCACGCACGAGTCTACTCCCTCCGTCACGCAAAGAGTGTTCATTTGGAAGTTGTGCACGGGGATTAAGAAAGAATAAAAAATTACAGAGCGCACAACAAACCAGAAGGTATGGAGTAGGAGAGATAGAGAGAGATAATTGTATTAGAAAGCGAGATAAACACTTATTAAATTTGAAACAAATTTTGAATCATAAATGGACACTTATTGTGAGACCGAGGGAGTATATATGCCTTCTGCTTCGCCTTAGCCTGTCGTATGTGACGACGACCTCCAAATCATAGAATGACCACAACCCAGACACTAACATTAATCGTATCTAGCACCATGTTACTGCTCACGTGAAAGCTGTTTTGACCACGCCAGATTCTCTGACCTCTTCTGTGGAGTACTGAATATTTGGAAATCCCATTCCCACCCCGCCCTGAAATACACTTTTGATATGCAAATGAAAACGAGTATCTCGAAAAAGCCTGCATCATTTACCATTTGCTCAGTGGCTCGATGGGCACCTTTTTACGCATGTTGTCATGGGGCAAATTGCTAAATCTACAAATTGGTGGATATTCCGGCTTTACTACATGGCCCTCCACTTTTTTCGTGGAATTTCAGCGAGAACTTTCTCTGACCTTAATTTTCCGCAAATACAAATTCAGATTGTGCCGTTTAAAGCTTAACCCGGCCGGCCAATCAACCGGAAATTTTTCCCCGTGGAGACCCCCCCTGGAGTGCGCAAAGATTGCGATAAGCTTTTACCGTACCACCTCGATCGAGAATCAAGGATTGTAATTGGGGAAGGGTTTAGTGGGCAGTCTGATTTTCTAATCAGGGTCAAAATTAGCATCCGGGGCAGCACTTTTGTCGCTGCCAGGTGTTCTTCTCCCTATGAAATACCGCGCGAAAAGGCCGGGCCATCATTTTTGTTCTTGCCCCGGTTTTTCTCCGATAAGCAAATGCGATAAAATGTGGGTGAAACACCTCGCATGATTCCTGCTTTCTTCACCCATCCCACTTGAGAACAAAAAAAGGTAATTGGTCCCTCTAATCCGAAATGCCTTGTTGACCATCATGTGTTAATGGACTGAATGTAATTATTTGCATCACCATCAGAGAAAGAAAGGAGAGCAAAACATTTGCAGCATCTTTAAAAGAAAAAGGAAGATCAAAATGCTCAAGCTTATTGGAAGCTTATAACTTCTGACCAGCATGTCAGGCAACATTTTTTGCGCTATGTTCATTGATCACAGGCACATACTTGCAATGCAAACTTGAACCACACAAAAGTTTTGTAGCAGTACCGGACAGTAGTTAGACTCGTAATCATAGTGAGATTAACAAGGTTATCTGGCATTAGCGGCCGACAGAGAATCAGGCGGCCACACTCCCCCACCTCTAGGGGGGGCGATCGAGAGGCGGTCAAGTGTCCCTTCACTCTCGCGCTACAACCCAGCACATAGCCTTTTGGCTAAAGCTAGAAATTCCAGAGACGCGGGGAGGTGCAATGCTGGTTTGTTTAGGTCTCCACAGCTAATCCCTTTTTCTGACAAGTCCTACTATATAGACTATTGGAATCATGTGTTTTAAAATTTCCTCAATTTTTATAAGATTTATTTCGATGCCTTCTTCAGTTATATTATATATAGAAACATATGAATTCAGCTTCACCAAAGTCTAATCGTCGTCTCATAAGATTGTTTTTTGTTTGAACGATTGATATAACAATGCTTGTAAGCATTACAAGAGGAATCACTTGGCCGGTTAGTGACTATTAGCAATGCATAGTACTGTAGGAGGCAGACTGTAAAAAGAAAAGGCTTACTCATTGTTCCTCTCATCATTGAGTTGTGCAACACCTTGCGTTGGGGTTCTTATTCCCCTTTGACCGATCTCCGGCTCATATTATGTCCTCTGGTGCTGCACTTTTGCCAGTTGCAGAGACAATTTGGCGTCTGTTGCTCCACTGACGATTCCAAACTGCTCGCGCGCACTATATACGCGACGAAAGTGAGGCTGCCGAGCTCTCGTTCATTGGGTGTTTTGTGCCGCGCCTCTTCGATTTTCTGTCGAGGTAGCTACATTTCTAGGCACAATTGCTGCTTTATTCGTCGACGATACCCGTCTGAATTACCGCATTTTTGGATGGTCAAAAAGATCAGGTACTGGAGATTGGTGCTGTGTTTGGGTCTCTGGGATATAAGGAATCAGACTTGTGACCTCAGAAAGATCGAGCAAGATATTAGCCTGGGACACGGGTTAGTGACGCGCGGAATTTTCAGAAAGATTTCCTCGGTGAAATGTGAAACTGTTCTTGACTTGATTGCGTGTTCTGAGTTCATGGAATCTACTACCAGCGGCAGGCTAGGGAGTGACGGCTTCAAGCAAACAAGATACCTTCAGCATCCAGACGACCACCCATGTTCTGCATTTAGGGTAATATTGCAACTTTTGTTGATCACATCAAGGCAAAAGTTGTTCGCATGTCCAGATTCCATGACATATTTAGTTTGCATTTTTGGTGTGCCTCTTCCAACATTCTTTTTTTTTAAGAAAAAAATGAGGAAAGGACTTCTTGGAACGAAAATTTTGGCCAATCAAGAGCAGGCACGTCCCCGCAAGATTACTACACAATCTGACTAAAAATCATGTGTTTCCATTGCTGAGATGATTCTGCTGCTGCATTAACCAACTCGGTTGAATTGACAACTAAACATGTCAGCAAATCATGTAGAACAACTGAACAAGCCACACAAGTACACAGCCAAAAAAGAAGTGCCAGTGAATTGGATCTTCGAAAAGCCCTGTTAAAAATATACAATCAGAATGACCTTTAGATTTTGGAGAGAGTATATAAGTACAATTTCGAGACATACACTGATACACATATGGGGGGGCTGTATCTTGACGCCTAACTTTTTATAATGTCTAACCTTTGCCTTAACAGGCTTAAAAGGTCTATAGTCACAATCATGTCTTGCCACACTTTCTTAACCCTTGGAACTATGTATCAAACTCATTTCTGCATCATGCCACACTTCTGATGACAATGTTTTATGCCGCACTCTACAGGATTTTGATGACACCTCAGAAACTGTTATCAGTGACAGTGACAATCACCATCAACTACACTTGGGAACCTTCGGGGTCGGCACACAGCTTAGCTCAGTGGGCTCCCAGATCAGCTCGTTGTCATGCTCATGCCAATGACAAAGAAATTGTTAAACCAAGCATGCCACTGACCGCAACCAGGCACATGCCCCAGCACTACCAGCTGCAAATCGCAAGCAAGACAAATCAAAACAGCTCAGCGCTAGACAAAAACATGGCGATAAAGTTGCGCCACTCAGCCTTCACAATTCTGGTATGTGGAAAAGCAACACCCAGGGCCAAACTTTATGGAAGATTGCATTGCAAAATAGGGTAACTCGGGGAACACACAGGGAACAAGCTGTTCTTACACGAGAGGTGATTTTCCATCTCTGTGTCTTGTTTTTTTACTACGACGATGCACTGCAGCACAAGAAGGTCAGCAACGCCACTCTGACCGCACCACTGCCCCGGCAACGGCAGCCGCCGCTCGGTGCCCCCCTGCCTTCCTCACCAGACAGCGCCAATCAGGACGTCGACGGCATGGGCCAGCTCAGGTCTCGGAGCACATGTCAGCTAGGCTGGCCCACAGATCCTCTTCGTCGTCCATGTCGAAATCAAGAAGCTGCTGGTGGTGCTGCTGGTAGTGATGGTGCCCATGATGCCCATTGGCTGCTGCAGCTACCGGCGTTTCCCACCACCACTTGCCGTCTTCAAACGTTGTGATCTTGCCACTTTCCCTGCACATGCTGTCGAAGCAGCTGCTGCTGTTGGTGGTGAGGTCGCTGTAGTGGTAGTGCTCGTAGCTGTTGTCGGAGACCTCCCTCTCGTGGCCTGCAACAGCCTCAGCCTCCATCTCAGCATTCCTCGCGAAGCGGCCCTGCACCCTGGGCCTGCTGTCTGCCAGCGTCTTCCTGCAGGCATACTGAAGAAGTCCAGAGATGGTGAGCGAAAGATGCATTACAGGACATAGATTGGCAAGGGTATGGAATGCCTTGTGCAGGTTGTGGTGTTGGAAATGATTACAGTGATCTTTTTGTGGAAGTTCCTTTGGTTACGCTTGGTTCGATAGCGCTCAATCTTCTCTTTGCGTTCTTCAGCGCTGTATCGCCCAACCTTCTGAGTGAAAGCCCCCCCTGCATCCTGGCACTGTGTCTGTGTGTCACCTGAAAGTGGTGGTGGTGGTGTAGATGGCGATACAGTCATCACCTGTTTTGTATCAACATGGGCAAGAAGTGATTAGAACTTGCCTGGCTTTAAATCCAGCTTGAGACTTGTTGCATTACCTGGAGGTCACCAGTACTGAAGACACGCCGCATGGCTCCAGTGCTGAATTCCAAGAAGTCACCAGAGGATGAGGAAGGGGAAGAAGGAACATGGGGAAGAGGCAATTGGCATGCCGAAGGAGACGAGCAAGAGAAGGTGGCATTGCTGCTGAGTTGTTCAGGCAACTGGAGGTGAAGCGGGAGGAAATGTGAGCTGGTGTTCCTGTGTATGTAGTAGGAAGGTAGGGAAGAGGGATATGGAGGAGGCGCCGATGCAGCAACATTGGGAAGCGCTAACAGGCCACCGTTGTCGTGGAAGAAACCCCCACGAGGAATTTCAGTCGGAGCTGTGGGCACAGCAGAAGAGAAGCTCACTGCATGGTGCAAGGAGAGGTCACTGTAGTTGGGTGCCGACGAGGATGAAGAGTGGAACATGGCTTTTGGGTGTGAATCCCTTTGATGTGTTTGGGGAGTCAGTGCAAGTGAAGGAGGGTTGGTATAAAAAGAGAAGATTTGGTGCAAAGTTCAATATAACCAAAGTTCTGTAGGGCCTCTCTCCATTAACAAGGAAGAAAATTACTAATATACCAGCTCAGCATGCTAACTGCTGCTGGCAACCAACATGTCAAAGATATCATCTGATGCATACTGAATAATTTAAATGTCTAGTTTACTCCCATAAACTCTATCAGGCCTATTTGACAATTAGATTGTCTTATGGAAATATTCATGTGTAGAAATTTGGCAAGGCAAATAGCTCATAAAAAAAGTCATCCCTCTTTCTATCTAGCAAGCCATTAGAAATGAGATTCTTTTCCAGGAAAGCTAAAGAAGTTCAAAATATGTCTGCCTTTGATGAAAGACTAAAAGTTTATGCCGAATTCAACACCTTTCAAGAATGCACAGGTGTCAAACTTGCAGCTAGGAATATGCCCCAACCATATATGCATTAATAAACACAAAGAAGTTGATTCCAGTGACATTTCTCCATAAGGAATAAAGAAGATACAAAAATACATGTTACTGCACATAAGATGTAGCATTTCTTTAAAAACCTGAGAAGAGTTTGTTTTCCTTTTTTTTTTTAAAAAAAAAGAAAAGAACACTAAACATAAGTGACTAGCTTTGAGGACTTATGGTACACATGCAACTTATCTTTCCGACTGCAGGTTTGGATTTGTCAATGAAGCACTTACCAAGGACAAGAACAGTAACTAGAGATGAGGTAGGAAAAAGAAAAAGAGCAATTCACATCTACATTGTCAACAGGATCCACTTGCAACATTTGGCTAGCAAGAAATCAGAAAAGAATTAATGGAACAGCTGCTCCAGTTGGATTGATAAGAGAAAACCCCATATGAATGATGTTGCTGGGAACATAGAGCAAAGAAATAAACGAGAAGAGATGGGCACAAAAATGGACAGGACAGGCTGGACGAGTTATTATGCCATAATTTGATAATACATTGCAAAATTTGTACGCTCAAGATAAACTCAGAAGTCAAAGCACATGCATGTGTTCATCTATGAGGTTGCAATTTCCTTGGGCTTTGGACCCGTTTTCTACCTTTCTTTCACTATAGGCACTATTCCAGCACCCGAAACCGTGCATTCAAATGCATTTGTACATATTCTTATTGATATTTCTAATGAAAATAGGTGGGCATCCCTCCCAGCTTCCTAAAAACCAAAAAAAGGATTCACTTACAAAAACAAGACCAGTAAATATAGTTAGGAGAAGGAAAAGAGAGGCATAGGAGGTAAACAGACAGTGGTTGGATATTCATACTCTGCTTGTCAGGAGGATACTCAAGTCCTCCTTTCTCGACTTCTAGAGACTAGAGCTTTGAGGCTTTAGCTATATTCTTGAGATTGCCAGGTAGGCATTATCTTCAATTCTGTACAGTAAGGTTCCAGTTCTGTAGCAAAAAATGAAGTATCTCATGAGTCATGGCAAGTGTTGCTGAAATCAGTAGAGTTAATAGTTCATATAGATGTTTGCAAGGCAGATCCATATAGAAGACATGTACCAGTAAACAAATTTATCAGTGTATCCATAAATTGATTTTGTCTTTTAAAAAGTAGGAAATAGGAACCAACCACTTGAGGCAACAGAATACCTTTCGATAAAGCTGATGGCAGAACAGGAATGAACAGAACCGGTTCTCATCTAAAGCAAACTATGCATGGAACTGATAACAGTAAGTAATTTTCGAATAGAACAGTACTGGTCATATCTGATAGCTGACAGCTCATATTTCGTCTCCTAGAAAGTACTAAAATGTTAATAAATTAAAGAACAGCAAAGGTATCTTTATATTTTGTTTCTTTCTTTAGCATTGACATTAAATGTACCTGATCAAGTTCATCTGATGTAAAATATTGGCAGACTCCTTCCATGAAAGCACTGGCGGCGGCAGTCCTACATCTTTTATTTCCTACTAACACCCTCAGAGGCTCAGGAGTTGTTAAGAGGCTTGGCCCTTAAATTGAAGTAGGGCATTCTATTGACACCATGTGCACAGAAAAGGCATTGCAATCTGAAAGTAAGATTGTTGTAGGGATCATAATGCTTCTCTAAGATTGCACAATCTGAAAAGGCATTTTGATGACTATCGAATGAATATTACCAACTGAAAAATATAAATATATTGTGCATAGCAGCAGTTCTAAATTTTAAAAAGGTTTGTGTTTTGCTCCAGAAGAAATAACATGAAGTTTGATTAGTCCATAATAGTGTTCCTTCACTATAACTTTGTAAGTTATGTTCTCTCCCAGCATACTATGAAAGATCCCAAACAGTTAAAACCGACAAGACAAGAGTTGACTTTGTCTTAGTAGGTCAATTTAAAAACAGTTGCACCACCAATTTTGTAATTGAGTACTCGTCATCAGATCAACATCAGTTTGCATTTTTGTCAATTGAAGATACTGAGAAACAGGGGGCCCAGCAGAGTTTCTTACAGTACCTCTGAGCACTTGAAACAGTTTCAAATTATATATTTTCATCAAATTTAGTTGTGAACATAGACAACCTATCATAGTATGAATGGACAATCACAGACCAAATTTGATTAAGAGATGTGGATATTTTACATTTAAGGCCTAAGAGAAACCACAATTATCACATATGACTTGTCATGTACATCCAGATCTCTATAGAACAAATTGCCGATACTCATCTACGCCCAGCCTTTGAGCCACCATGTTGCTTATGCACCCCAGGACCCATGCACGAAAAGAGAGATGGTCTCTTTGGCTTTGAGCCAAACAGGAAAGTTCTAAGGGGCACCCCAGCTTTTGTTGAAAGGTTCCGAAAGTTTTGTTGGGCTCGTTGGCTTCTTGCTATAGATAGCTCAAGATTCTCTCTGAGCTTCAAGAGCACCCTTCCAACCTCTACTTGAAGGCCTCTTACGTGGTCGAGCCCAGCTTCAAGCTCCTTAGCAACTTTATTATTCTCTTGTTTCATATTAAGCACCTCTCCTTGGAATTTAGCAGCTTGGAAAGGGTTGAAGTGAACTTCATCACTTTTATCCAGAGTAGTGATCTTTGATATATCTTCTTGTATGATGCACAGTGATGAGAATCTGTTTTCTAACTCACCTTTCAATAGCACGTTCTTTTCCATCCAAACTTGAAGATCTGTATTTAGATCCCGAAATTTCTTTTCTAGTACTGCAGACTCCAGCTTTGCTACCTGATAACTAGCAGCAAAGCCGTAATTGCCCCCCTGTTCCTGTTCATCAGTCAATTTGTGCATCTCAGTTTTCAGCTTGTCAAAGGATGTTTGGAAATTCTGTATTTGATGATATGATGTGCTGAACCTCAACCAGAAGTCCAAGTTCTCCCCCAATACCCTGTCAATCTCCCCTCTAAATTTCTCCTCTGCAACCGAACAAACTAATGAGTCATCACCTTGGCATTGCTTAATGTATTCCTCTATCTCAGCAATCTCTTTGTCTTCTGTAGCAGGAGTGGTGCTTATCTTGGATGTTTCTTCTGACTTCTCTATACTCTCAGTAATAGAAGCACTCATCTTTTTCTGCAAAGAACTTAGCATGCGCCTAAGAGAGTGGATCTCCTCATCTTTTGTTGCATTGGCACTCTTAAGTTCCTTCAGTTCTGACATGGCCTCAAGATGGTACTCTTGATTTCTCTTCTCAATTTCTGAAAGCTTTTTCTCTGTATCTTTGTAGCTCTGAAGTGCAGATGCATAATCTTCCAACAGAATCTTCTCCTCACCTTCAGGTTCTCTTGGAACTAGCTGTTTCTGGGCAACAGGACCTTCTGAGATTTTGTCATGTTCCTCAATTACATTTGTAGTGCCATGTAAAGAATTGGATGGCTCTTTTTTGACAGATAGATTTGTTGGTCCTGAGCCGTCTTCTAGAGAAGCGCTGCCTTTGGAGTCTCGTGATGAATCCACAAAATCACTGATTTCTAGCTCAGGAGCATTTAATGTCTCAACAAATTCAGTAAGTTCGTGGGAGGCTTCAGTCATTTGTTTACAAATGTTCTCTGTCCCATTTTGTACAGACTTCCAAATTTGTTGTACTTCTTGCAGCATCTCTTCAGCTTTCTTCAACCTATCGCCCAAGTTACTGGAATCAACAACCAAATCCGCCTTGTCTTGCTCCAAAGCATGCAGGCGCTCATGAAGGCTATCTATCTCGGTCCTCATTCTATCGATCTGAGCATTCTGTGAAGTAGTAGCAATTTCAAGGTTGATCACCTTCTCCACAAGTCGATCAACCTTATCCGCTAATTCTGCAACTGATAGCTCCGGGTGACGTTCAATTATTTCTTTGACTTTCTGACAAATTTCCTGGAGATCAAGCCTGCCTTCAGTCAGAGCAGAATCATCAGCATCCTCAAAGGGCACTGCATGGCTCAGTTCTGTATCTTGGTGATCATGCCCATCCGTTTG
>CM014272.1:75513310-75530614 GCA_004135705.1 Alloteropsis semialata | reverse complement strand
AGCGGGGCTGCGCGCCGGCGCGAGGGGAGGGCGGCGTCAGATTTTTTTTAGAATCAACACCACACTTTATTCAAACATTGCGGAAGATACAAACGTCATCTGGTGACGCCATAAACCATACATGATGACCAATACTATTATAGATAGAACTTCTAGCTAATACATGAGCATCTTCGTTCTACTCTCGATACTCATGGACAAACTCCGTTCTCCTGAACTCTCTAGCTCTAGATAAAATCTCACGAACAATGTGCCCGTAGGGACCCATATCTGTTCCTTCTTTAATTCGCCGGATGACCGAAAAATTGTCACTCGCTATCTTGAAGTTTTGGAGAGCTAGATCACTGAGGGCGGCGTCAGATGTTTTTCTGCTGCTGGCCTTGACTCCTCGTGGGCTACACGATCCTCGCGTTTTGGATTTCCTTCGGCCCACATACTTTGCACGCGTTGTTTCCTTCTTTGTAATATTTGGTAGAAATATAGTCTTAATTTTTTAATTGAAGACTCCGCATTAGTTTTCATCATACATGCTAGAAAAAAGGTAGATTCTAAAAATTATCACAAAAATCAGAAACTCTAATAACCATAGTTATTGGCCTATTATATTTTTTAAAAAGTTAGCCACCACTATCATTATAAAAGTATTCTAAAATAAATTCTAAAAATATATCCAAATTATCCATTATAAAAAATAATTTTTAAATTTACCTCAAAATATTTATCTAATTTACTCATGCATATCATTATAAAGGATAACTTAAAATGACATTCAAATTTGTGACTCATTGGCATTTGATCAAATTCTACAGGGACGCATGTGAATAAGATCTAAGGGCCTTAGTCGAAACATATGCTCAAGAAGCAAACTTATATTATTTTTTATGGAACTCCTCGTACTCCTGTCAAGAGATCACCTTGTTGGTGATTTTACCTTATGATGAGGTTCATCCTTGAGATGAAAATCCTAGCAGTGTGCGCATGTTATAATGCTAGGAATGCGGAACAAAAATTGATCTATCGTTTTGGGAAATACGAAGATCTCAATTAAAAATTTAAGTGGGACATAAATGTGTCGACACTACTTGCCTCAATAATTGTGAAATGATTCTCCTTAGGAGAACCCGGATCCGGAATAAAGTCCATGGCATAAGTGCTTGAAGCACTCATATTGGGTCAAATGAAAAACACAATTGAGGATAAACCAAAATCGCCAAGTCTTGAACTTGTTGCTCAGGAATTATAATTAAAATATTGAGTGGTGAAAAGCAATGGTTTAAAAGGTCTTGAAAGAGACTAGTCCCCACATGAGTTAAACAAAAAATGTTCTGCTAGAAAGACTTTTGGAAGATGGCATGAATTAGAATATGCAGTTAATGGATTTTGAAGGTCCAGATGAAGATCCTTGGCGGTCTTGAAATATATGAATTAGCGAAATATGTAAATCTCATACCAATATTGTCTTCTAGGAGAAAGACTAACATCTCTTTATATAGAGAATACTTCCCTAAAGGAATTTCCTAGAAAGGAATGTATCATTATACCTAGATACACCAACAATTGAATAATGAGATGGAACATTCCCATATAAGACCCAAGAAGTAAGAATTGAATGAGGAATCGAAAGGATTAGAAGTGCATGTGTATTGCATGGCTTTTACTTTGGGTGTATATACACTCATGATATGTTCTTATGTAATGCATTTTCCACCAGAAGATTTGGAATGGCATAATCCTCTAAAACTTGTAAGATATATGTGGTGTTATTGACAACATGGTCCCCTGTATGTCAAAAAAAATCTAGATACTAATTTTTTTCCTCCATAATGATACAAACAATGATTGAATATCATTGAATGATACCTAGTCAATCCCCAAAGGACTCTATGCTATCTTCAAATTCTCGAAGAAATTTGCAATAATGTAAAAGCATGGTGCTTTACTAATCATCTGTAGATGATGCGTGTCGTTACAATTTGTGTAACTTAAAAGTTCTTAAAAGGACTAGTTACTTGCATTGCACAAACCATATATAATTTTTGGGTATGTATGATACAGTAAACCAAATTACTCCCAATATTCTCTACTTACACGTTCTAGAAGAACGATGAGACAAATGTTATTACGACTAAATGTTGTGAAAATTATGTAGTCTCACTTTAACTATCATTCCCTATATGTTATCATCAGGGGGAGTATACATTGATCACCATGACACCTAGAAGGTATTAACTTGATGGTCTGATTCTAATTGTTAATATGAGCTTAACAATTATGGTACTCCATATCCTTACATCATGAGTTCCAGAAGAAAGATGTGGTCCGGATCATGAAATGATCCTTGCAAATGATATATAATTTGTTTGTTGTGTCTCTATACATATATACTTCTTGCAGAAAGTATTTTAGGACACATTTTGCATGGATTAAGGGGGTTTTGTCCAAACATTGGCCCTTGTTCATGATTTTAGAGAATGTTGTGCTCATGATAAATGTTGTACTCTTTTTTCCTTAGTGAGTTTTTCTGAAGTTTCTCACATAAGGTTTTTAACGAGGCAACAACGTGCAAATGCATTAAGCGAGAACAATGTACTCTTTCTCCAATTTTTTCCCACTGGGTTTTTCGGAGTTTTAACGAGGCATGTGTTGGTCCGGTATTCGCCCAAGGGGGAGTGTTACAAATTCCCCACTATGGATATGAGTGGGCTCATACCTTAATGCCTTCTAGTGCCTTGGAGGTTACTTAGATAAGCCTTAAAGGCTACATCTATATGTAGGAGCTATATGTGTAATACCAAAAACTAATGAGAATATGGATGACTCCCTCACATATTTGTCCCTTGTATTTCTTATGTGATGTTCTTGTGTATTTGGGAGAGAGAAACGAGATCTATCTACAACTTCTTCACGTCTTATTCTTGGATGGGAATTGGATCATGATCCTAAATTACGGTAATTTATCATTGTTAACATAGAAATAATAAGTTAAGGTATATAAGCATCAGTGTCATAATGTAGACCATTTATACATGCACTACCTGTGTGTTGCTATGGATAAAGACCATTATATTATTTTTCTAAGCAAATTAAAGTAATTAACTTGTTTTCCTAATTTGATTGCGGTATACAATAGACTACTCCTAATCCAATCAGGGGACAAGATGAAGCATGTCTAATCCGATCGTGACACGTATATGATAGATCGCTGAAACATTTCTTCCTTTAGATATGTGTGTGTGTGTGTGTGTGTGTGTATAGGGCGAGGCTAAAATGCAACAAGGTGCATTTTGTATAGAAAACGCACATACCCTAGCAATACTACCGAAAAAGAAAAAAAACCAGCGCTCCCGCGTCCCGCGCTCCCGTCCACCCACTGCCTGCATGCATGCAGCATGCATGGAATCTTTTTGTGTTCAAAACTTTAATTCACTTTTTCTCCTAAACCGTAAGTCGAATCTACGAACTGTTTGTTGCATATTACTCAAAAAATGTGCCTAACAAAAAAAGATCCAACATGGATATATTTTGTGCATTTTTTGTTAGTTGCAACTCGGAAGCATATGCAATTGTAACTCAGAAGCATATACAATTGCAACTGTTAGTTGCAACTAGACTTGCAGCTCAACTATGTATGTGTTGCAACTCGAGTTGCAACACATACAGAGTTGAGTTGCAAGTCTGTACGCAACAAATGTTTATACAAATGCAACAAATATTTATACAAATGCAACAAATATTTATACAAATGCAACAAATGTTTAGTTTCGTGACACAAAGACAAAGACATTCAAAAATACAACGCAACAAATGTTTAGACAAATGCAACAAATATTTATTTTTGTGACAAAGGGACAGAAACATTCAAAAATATAACACAACAGACAAATGCAACAAATATTTAGATAATAGGTGAAAGTCAAACATTTGTTGCAATTGCAATCAAATTGCATACAACTGAGTCAAACATTTGTTGCATTTATTAAACAGAAAAACATTTGTTGCAATTGCAATCGAATTGCATACAGTTGCAACTCTGGGCGCAACTGAAAGTCAAACATTTATTGCATTTATTAAACAGAAAGTCAAATATTTGTTGCAATTGCAATCGAATTGCATACAGCTGAAAATCCAGTTGCAAACAGAAGATATCGCATTTTTTCAATTCGAATCAAAAAAGATTCTGCACATGCACATGAACTGACATCACGTGTTTAGGTTGGACTATTAGTTTTGCATGTGTGCATGTGCTGGAAGGGTCCGTTCGGCAATGTTGGGTCAGCCCAGGCGCGCAGTCAGACCTGGGTAATGCACCCGTCCCACCCGCGCCCCCCTCCCGCCCCTCTGTCCGGTTCGTATTTTTTCTTCAGTTTTTTTTCTCGCTCATGTGCTTTTTTTATTTTCATGAATTTTTTCCCTTGCGCTGTTTTTTTTTCTTTTGTGGATTTTTTTCCTGCTCTTGCGCTGTATTTTTTCTCCATTTGGTTTGTTTTTTGTTTCTGCTCTTGCGCTCATTTTTTTCTGTCCGGTTCTTTTTTTCTACCACTGAAAATTGAGTCCTACATTTTTAACTTAGCTTTTTTTTTATCATTCATACACCCGGTTGAATGATTTGTGTTCCAAAACATAAGTGGTTATGCTTTGGTAATTGCAATAAGTGTTGTAGGAACAGACAATGGTCCGAAGAAACGTAGCGCTCACCAAAAGTTCAATATAGTTGCATTTTTCAATAACGTATTGAAAATATGGGTGAGGCAAAGATCTGCTCGGTAGTAGGACCACGTTCGATACAATAAAGTGCATTTTTTAGCTAATTTTTTCAACAAGATAACATGATCAATAAGCCGAACATGTATTTACAAGGGAACCTTAGACACTGGCAAACAAAATCTAGCTAAAACACCACTGTAGTTGTGGTCGAATGTTTATATGAGGGAACCCCTTCAAGATGAAACTGAAGAAGCTCGTCACAGCTTGTTAGCCTTCACCTCTGGTGATCGAGCCTACAAGAAACCATAATTATAATAATGAAACAGGAAAACATAAGGAACATATGAAACATCTCAGCCTAGCACCATTTATGTTGGCTAGTAGGCCTAGGCGTTCGGGTTACCCGACAAAATCGGGTCGGGTTTTTTGGGTTTTCTAGATTTCGGGTTTTGAAATATGCAACCTGATGTTCCCCCGAAATAAGTCAAACCCGACGTTTCGGGTACCCGATAGTTCAGGTTCGGGTTAACCCGTACAGCCCGACCCGTTCGGCTGGCTGGTACTGATTCTGGCTGGTGGCTGGTGCTGATTTTCTGTGAGAGAAAAGTACTGCTGGCTGGCTGGTGGCTGGTGGCTGGTGCTGATTTTATGTGAGACTGAAGTACTGCTGGCTGGTTCTGAACCAGCCAGCCGAACAGTACAGAGATGACATGTAAAAAATTCAGACTTGAACCAATATGTGCAAACTGACATAGTTTGCAAGCACATAAATTTAGTCTTGCACATCAATAGTTCACTTAAAAATTTTAATTAAAGCTTGCATGTTGTCCATTGGTCCTGCTCTGTTCTTTACGGCTCCAACTCCAAGCCTCCAAAGTCAAGTCCAAACCGTATGTGTAGTCTGTAGATGTAGCAAAGTCCAATCATTCAATCAACAATATGCAGGGCAACGCTAGTATGCGACTCAAGCAATGGGGGGAAAAAGAGCCTAAGAAGAACTGAGAAGTGAGAAGCATACGCTGCAAGATTCCTCCGACGATGGTGCCGTTCTTCTGGGCGACCCAGCAGCTTGCAGACTCGAGGGAGGAGGGTGCTCTGCACCGGCGCCGCTGCAGACTCTCTCGGACTCGCGTAGGGTGGCGCCGTCGAGGATTCGCGCTGGCTTCGGTAGTCGCCGAGATGCGCCGCCGTCGTAGACTTACAGGAGGTGGGGAGGGGGAGGCGGCTTGTAAATACTGTAGTAGACTCAACTGTTGGGATTCTAGGGTTAGTGCAGGATTTTTTTTATTTTTTAATTTTTTTAAACTGAAATTTAAAAAAAAACCACACCCGAACTGTATTTCCAACAAATAACCCTTTTGGTCGCGCCACACGCCGTAGCGCGACTGAAGAGGCAGTCGCGCCAGAGCATGTGGCGCGACATGCCTTGGCGCGACTCAGTCGCGCCAAAGGTCGTGGCGCGACTCGCCTGTATACAGCCGGCCGTCCGAGCCCTTTCTTCTTCCTCCTTCCTTTCTTTCTCCTCCCACCCGAGCTCAGGCTCTCCCATGGCGCCCGCTCCGAACTCCCCCCTCTAAATCCCCCTGTTTCTTCCACGGATTCGAAGGGGAAACGATTGAAAAACATTCCGGGAAGGTAACTCCTCCACTTTATCCGTGTAGATTTGTGCCATTTGCTTATTTTTCTTGACATTTGAAACCCTAGGATAACCTAGGGTTTAGGTTGGATTAGGTAATTTAGTACGAAAGGGGTAAGATTAGTTGAGCGTTATCGGGTAATTGATTCATGGTAACGCTTTTGTATCGTGTAGATTGTGTTTCATGAAACGATTTCGATGAGATTTTAGTGGGTAGATATTGTTGTTAATTTTTTCAAGAAATGAGAATTATGATCTAATGTAGATCATTTGTAGAATGGTCTTTTTACGTGGGGTTGTGGTACGTAGTGTATTGACATTTGGTTATAGTTGGTCTTTTAGTAGTTTTTGTATAAGTCCATGAATGGTAATAGAAATGTGCCCATTAAATGTGTGTAGATGGATCGCTTAGTTCGTTATTTCTCCGGCGGTTCGGTTAATGAGAATGGAGAGTTTGAGAGGATGAAGCATGAAGTCACAAGATTTGATAGCCCTCCTTCATTTGATGAAGTTTTTGTTCGAGCTAGCTCAATTTTCCAAGTTGATCCAGAACAGAGTGAAATAATCCTACATGGTAGATTTGATGCCGGTGACAAAAGGGCTCATTATGTGCTTATGAGAATTTCATGTGATGAGGATTGGTTTTTTTACAAGGAGTTGGTGAAAGGGTCCCAAGTTAGTTGTGCTGAATTGGTAGTTGAAGTTCGTGAGAGGGTGTGTGTAGAAAGTAATTATAAGGTTGGTGAGAATGAGGACGATGAAGAATATGATGCTGATATGGTAAATGAGCCAGATTCAGATGATGATTGTCTAGTGAACAATCACTTCGACGAGGGGAGTTTTGATGTTGAGGAGGAAGATGATGATGATATCTCCGCGGGATCAGAAGAAGAGGAAGAAGAAGAAGAAGAAATGAGAGAAGCGTTAACACAAGAAAAAGTGTTTGAGCCAACACCAATGAATGAAGCCCCTTTTGATGAGCCAACACCAGTTAATGAAGCACCTTTTGTTGAGACAACGCATGGTGTACAAACACCAGTTGAACTGAGCTATGTGGTGCATCTACGCTCGTTTGTTCAACCATCTCCTATGGTTGAACCGTCATCTAGTATGGCTACAATTTCCGGTGCTAGATTGGCTCCTTTCACTATGGAGGAGTTGAGACAACTTAGAGCAGTTCATGTGGGTGTTTCAGAGGTTCCTCTCTTCCATGCACCCCCTAAGAAGGCATATTGTGATTCCGGCTTGCGTCTTAATTCTCTAGAGCCTGACAGTCGTCAAGAGTTGATACAGAGAGGGATGACATTTAACAGCATGGAAGAGTTGAAATTCTTTTTGAGGGACTACTCGGTGCGCCACCATCGACCATACGATGTGGTGCACTCTGACTCTAAGTTGCGGTACACAGTAAAATGCCAACTCCAATGTGGTTGGAAGGTATGGGCCCGTCCAATGACTGATGAAAGGCAGAAGTGGAGGATAACTAAAGTGCACCAGCCTCACACATGTGGTACGTCTCGACCAATCCACGAGCACTCTCAGTGTACGGCACGATATATCGGAGGCCGGATTGCTTCATTGGTGTATGCTGACCCTGACGTTTCGGTGTCAGCGCTCGTTGAAGCAATTGTCGGATTCACTAATTATCGGGTGAAGTATGGCAAGGCATGGAGGGCTAAACAACACGCCATGGCCATGCTGTGGGGTGATTGGATTGACGCCTATAGTAGGGTTCCGCGGATTCTACATGCTATTGCTCATTACAATCCGGGGACGAAGTGGTGCACAAGGACCACGGGTGCAGTGGAGTTGCACGATGGGGTAACGAAGGAAGTAATGCAGCGTGTTTATTGGTGCTTTCCACAATGTGCAGAGGCATTCAAACATTGCAAGCCGGTGATTAGTGTTGATGGCACTTTTTTGACCGGGAAGTATAGGGGGACTTTGTTGATTGCGACGGGAGTGGACGGGGAGGATCGGTTGTTACCGCTCGCCTTTTCTTTGGTGGAGAGCGAGAACAATGAAAGTTGGTCTTGGTTCCTTCATTTGGTGCGTAGGGATGTGGTGGGACCAGACCGAAAGATTTGTATAATTTCTGATAGGCACCAAGGCATTCTAAACGCTGTAGAAGAGCACATTGATGGTTACCAACCGATCGTGCACCGTTGGTGCATGCGCCACTTTGCTGCAAACATATGGCATAGGCACAAAAACAAGAATATAATAAAACAATTGAAGTTGGTGTGTGCATCGAAGGCAGAGAGAACTTTTGGCATACGGCTTGCGAAACTTAAGAAAATGATGAATGAACAAGCGACAGAGTGGCTTGAGGGTCAAATGGAAAACATGCATAAATGGTGCAATGCCTTTGATGAAGGTGGTTGGAGGTTTGGTGTCTGCAATACTAATATCTCTGAAGTCCTAAACAAGGTACTTAAAGGGATTCGCGGCATGCCTGTGTCGGCCATTGTTGAGTATACCTTCTACAAGGTCAATTCATACTTCGTTAAAAGGTGGCAGAAAGCGAAGAATCAAATTGATGGGAGGCCAAACCAGATTTTGTGGGGCAAAGGTGCGGCAAAACTGCTAGGTACGGAAGAGGAAAAGGCGAATACCATGGCCGCGGAGTTGTTTGACCCTAACTCTTATGTGTACTCCGTTAGGACTGCAAACGCTCTAACGGTGGGTGGTGAGAGTACAGGTGGTCGCATATACAAGGTTGACCTCACACATGTGACTTGTACTTGTTGTGTGCCGCAGTTGTTGCATGTGCCTTGCTCTCATATGATTGCTTCGTGCCGTGTTAGAGGGGTGGATCATCGGGCCCCTTTATATACCTCTCAGTTTTACTTGAAGTCTACAGTGTTGAAGACCTGGACACCCCGGTTTGAGCCTATACTTGACCCTTCTGTTTGGCCATTGTACAACGGTCTTGAGTATATACCGGATAGTAACACAAAAAAGGACAAAGTTGGGAGAAGAAAGAAAAAGCGTCTCCGTAACGAGATGGACGCCTCTAATGGTTATGGAGATGATATGTATGGTTACGGGGACTTCAACCAAGACAAGTCTACAATACTTTGTGGTATATGCCACAAACCAGGTCACCGCATGGAACGGCACAAAGAAGGCCCAAAAAATTTGCATCCTACGAAAAGAAATAAACCTCCTAACCAAAGAAGACAACAAACCAGGACTAGTAGTAGTGGGGTAAGATTAACTAGTTCGAAAAAGTTGAAAAAGTGTTTACTTGCATGTTTGTCCAATGTACTAGTCGCATTCATAGTTTTACTTTCATTTTGTTCATAATGTGAAATGTTATTTTTTAGAAGTTGTCCCTAATGATACACTTTGTTTGCAGGTTGATGGCGAGACGCAAGGATGAATACATACGGTATCCCACAGTGTCATGTGAGGATGCCCCCGTGCCCCCCCGCTCCCAGTCCCAATTTGTGAATGCAAATATCCGGCGGAGGTAAAGCAATCAAGATGGCCGACAACTGCCGGTAGAGCCTACTACAAGTGCCGGACAAAGTGGGATTGTGGCCGTCCCAAATATGGCGGGGACCCCTATGTTGTGTACCCCGGCCCATGCAGATTCTTTCAATGGATTGATGGCCCCGACAAGTTTGACCCCTCGGATCCGCCTTTTTCCATATGATGAGGAGGAGACAAAGCCATACCATGAGTTCAAGAGGTGGGTGCCTCCACCACCTAATCCACCTGTGATGACATGGGAAGAAAAACAAGCGGCAGCATGCATCCGCGTGAAGAACCCTCCCTTATGCCATTGTGGTATTCCTTGCAAGATTCAACATCCTAACCTAGAGCTCCCCGTAAAATTCACCCCATTCTTCCGTTGCAAGCTAAGGACCCATGTAAGTTTAGTTTGTGAGTGTGCTTATTTTGTTGTGCATGACTGTTCATTGAACATATTGTTTTGATGTTGTATTGATATTTGTTTTACCTTGCAGGATGGGTGGCCCATGTGTGACTTCCAGGAGTACATCTATGGCCCCAAGGCTCATTGGTACACCAAGGAGGAAATCGTTGCATTTGAGAGCGGAAAGGAGAGGTGGCCATGTGAGAGGGCCCCTAGACCTCGTTGCAAATGTGGGATTTTGGCTCGACGGGGTGTTGTTCCGACGGAGTTGGGTTATGGATGGTATTGCGGGAACTCCTATGGAGACTATTGGGTAAAGACTAATTTGCATTGGAGCACTTATCTTGTTTAACTTTAACCCTTTTGTTCGTACAATTTAGCAATGGATTCAATGTTGTGCAGGAAGGGAGAACTTGTGACTGGGAGACCTTTAAAGGAAGGGAAGATCTAAGACGCTATTTGGGCACATGCTCCGAACCTTTGAAGACGACAGAGACCATTAAAATCAAGGAGAAAATGAGGGAGAAGTATGATTTGCCCATTCCTTCTGACAAACAACTCTGTGGTCCCATTCTGACAGATATGATAGCCAAGCATGGAAGATCCAAAACTATTGGTCATGGGAGTAGAGAACGCATCATCTTCTTTTGGAGGAAAAATAGAGACAAGTATCCTCCTCCCCTTACTGGTGATGCTAAGGTGAAAGCCAGAATCAAGGCGAAAGAGGACGCCAAGGAGAGGGTACGAATGATGAGAGAGGCGGAATACCGTTCGAAGACCGCATTTGATCCTATTACGGTGTTTCCTCCTGGCTCATTGGACGAATACTTTCAGAAATTGGAGGCCAAAAGAAGACGCATTGACTTGGGTGTGGCAAGACAGGAAAAAATGGCGGAAGAGGCCCAAATGGAGGCGATGAAGGCCCTTGTAGCTGATTTGGCCATGCCGCTTCCCGAGGCCAAGGAAAAGGTGGCGGATGGAGGGGTGAGGCCAACACAAATGGAGGCAATGAAGGCACTTGTTGGTGATTTGCCCATTGATGAACCGGTGGTGGTCGACAAAAAAGGTAAGGGTGTTCTTGTGGCTGATGATGTGGTGGATGTAGAAGTGAGGCCGACACAAATGGAGGCAATGATGGCACTTGTACGTGACTTGCCCGTTGAAGAACCTGTTGCCGTGGACAAAAAAGGTAAGGGTGTTGTTGTGGTCGACCATGACGATGAAGATGATGATTGGGGAGATGACGAGCTCTTGTTTGAGTGCGACTCCGATTATTAAGATGTTGTTGCGATTCTAGTTGTATGAACTATTGTATGGACTATTTGAATGTAAGACTATTTCGCTCTTGATTATTAGGTAATATGAAAGGCATACGGATCCATTAACCTCGTACATTACATGAGTCATTGCAATGGTCATGCAATATTACATATATATTGCATAGCTAGGTTAATAGGTACAATATTTAGCCATAATAGTTTCGCCGTCCACTAACCGTAGGCGGCATGAAACGTCGATTAACGTTCCTCTCTCACTCTTGACGCAATTGTTCCTCTAGTTGATTGATGCGTTCTGCCATTTGTATCTTCTCTTGCTGTAGATTGTTGATCTCTTCTTTTTTGCTCATACTATCTTGCAGCAGGTGGTTAATATTATCATGCTTCTCCGCGTTCTCCTGTTCCATGACTTGAAGCTTTCCTTGTAGATGGCCGATGTACTCTTGAACATGTGGTGCCATTTGGTCATCAATCCAATAAGTAAAACGACAGTCGTCAAACTAGCAACATAAATGTAACATCCCTAGGTTTTAATTTGGGTGAATTTAAAATTTTTTGTGCAAACTTGTGTGAGAACATAAAAGTGGAACAAATCATACTCTGAAAAATTTCTAAATAAATAAATTAAGTGCATTGCATTAGGGAAATTGTGTGCTAGAGTGATTCGGCTTTCTTGGTTTCATGTGATTGTTTGAGTGGAAATCGAATTTGAACTCAAACCGTTCAAATTCGAATTCAAATCCTAACTAAACTAATCCTAAAACCTATACTAACTCTAACAGGCCTAAACCCCTTTAACCCGGCCCGTTTACCAACTCTCGGCCCAGTCCACAAGGTCCAGCGAACCGGCCCTTCCCTTTCCCTTTTCTTCACGAGCAGCCCACCCCGGCCCAGCGTTCTTCCCTTTCCTTTCCCCCGCGCGCAGCCCAACTCGTCACCCGGCCCAATCCGCGCGACAAGCCCAACTCGCGCGCGCCAGCAGCCCGCTCGCCCGCTCGCCCGCTCCTTCTTCTCTCGCTGACGCGCAGGCCCCACATGCCAGCGTCGTCTTCTTCTCCCTTCCGCCGTGACGCCGCCGCGCCGCGCTTCCCTTTCCCGCCCGCGCGCGCGCCAGCTCCGCACCAGGCGCCGCGAATCGCGCGAGCCCGCAACCGCTCGGGCCCCACCACGTGCTCCTGCCCCCCTCCTAGCTTCCTTGGCCGCCAAGAAGATCCCCTGCCGAAGCCCTCCTATAAACCCCCCCTTTCCCCTTCGGCTCCGGCCAATTCCCCAATCCCCGGGCGGAGCCCTGCCCAAATCCACCCCGAGCCGTTCCAAGGAAGAGGAGAAAGAGGAGGGAGAAGAGAAGTGGAGGCGCGGGTGCGAGGAAGCTGAAGCCGCTCGAGGAGGAAGCCGCACCGTCCGTGCCGCCCGCGACGTCGTCCACGCCGAGCCGCCGCACCGCCACCGCGCCGGAGCCGATCAAGAGGAGGAACCGACGCCGAGGAGCATCGCAAGGAGATCCGCGACCCGTTCCGCAAGCCCGTCCCCACGCTCGGCATCACGCGCTCGTCCCCTACCCACCGTGAGTCCCCAAATCCTCCCTCGCCGTGCGCCGTGCTCTGCTCGCCATGGGCGCCGTTATGCTCGATGTTCTCTGTGTGATGGTGAACCTCGTGCCGCCCTTGAGACCCTTGCCTGACCGGCCTTCGAGCCGCACCCACTCTCTTGCAGGAGCCCAAAACCGAAACCCCCAAAACCTCCAAACCCCCTGCCCCGCGCCATGGCGCTCGTCACCGTGAACGCGGCGCGCTGTGTCGCTTCTCGTTCTTGCCCTCTAGCACCTCCAAAACCTTCCCCTAGCCCATGCTTCAGTTCCTCCGCGTGCGCACCGCGGGCAGGAGGCCCGGATCGCGTACAAGGAGCCTCGCCGCCTTGTTTCATCCACCGCCGCTCGAGTTCGCCGTGAACCGCCGCTCGCCGGTGTTCCACTCGTGCGGTCGCCCCTAACCCTCTCCAAGCTCCCTTGATCGCCCCAGCCTTGCGCGCGTGACGCACCGGACAGGAGGTCCGAGCCGCGTCCGCGGGGACCTCAACGCCGTGCTCGCCACCGGACGCGTCGCCGTGCCCGCGCTCCGTTGGCACGCCGCGACGAACGCACACACGACCGACCACACCGAAGCCTGGCCGCACAGACCGCACCGGATCCAGCCGTTTCCTTCGTTCCGCTGCCATGTGGGCCCAGGCGTCCGGGCCACTGACCGGTGGGCCCGTCCCGTCAGTCGCCGAACCAGCCTTCCCTTCCACCGCAACCGGGCCATGGGCCGAATTTGTTCGGCCCGTTAAACCTTTATCCCTCCTTTCGGACCGGTTGCAAAAGTCTGAAAAACCCCCTTGAACTTCCGAAGCCCATAGAGAACCGGCCCAAGAACAGCCCATACACCGGCCCTTTTCTTTTTCCAATCTGACAGCTTGGACCCACTTGTCATCCACTCTGTTTCACTGACAGCCTGACCCCACCTGTCAGCCACACACCCCCACTGACCAGTGGACCCCACCCGTTGACCGTTGACCGTTGACCGGTCAACGCTGACGTCATCATGACGTCGGCAGTGGTCGACCCCACTGATGACGTCATGCTGACGTCAGCATGCCACGTGGCGCGCTCTGGAGCCGACACGTGTCACTCTCTGGTGCTGCCACGTGTCACTGTTTTTCTTTTTCTTTTTCGGAATTACAGAAATAGGATTTAGCTAAGAAAATTCATAGTAAATTCATCCTAGCTCAGAAAATTATGAAACTAGTCTCTAAAAATTCCTAAAATCATGCTCTACGCGTTAGAACAGGAGTTGAGTGCTTTTGGTTCTTTTTGCTTCTTCTTTGGAGTTTATTTGAATATAGGTCCGATGTATTTCTTTTCTCGTGAATAGGACCAGCTGAGGAAACGCAAGGAGAAGACGGTTTCTACCACTACTCAGAAGAACCAGTTGCCGAGGGCTACTACCAAGAGCAAGGTTCACGCCCATCCGCTTTTGAATCCTATTTAGGCATTGCAACTAGTATGCTAGCGCTTTACTTTATCGCATGATGATGATTCTGTCCTATTGCATAGCCTTGTTTAATTACCGTATTCCTTGATAAACCTGCTTTACTTTGATGCGATGCTTGCATGTGTTATGGGATGGTTGTGATAGGATTCTTGGCGTGTGTGGGGCAAAAACTCGGGAAAGGAGTAAGGGGTTTTGGGAACTTTGCGGGGGTGAGCAGATTAACTCGATCTTGTATCGAGGGCTGGGGTGTGTACTTGGGCACATCCTACGGAGTACCTGTGGCGGGTACATATTCTTTGTGTTACTTGAGGAGTTTGGCGGCAATACCTGTAATGGGTGCGCGATGCGGACCACTGGAGGTGGATACGCAATTTGACGGTGACGCTCACCCCGGCACCAAAAACCGAGTTGGTTATACCATTCCTCAGGACTTTCCGTGCTCACCACTTACATCTACTGGGGGGTGTTCCAGCCAGCCTAGTTAAGTGCGGTACCCGGACTGTAAGGAGTTAGCGGAAGTGTGTGGGGGAAAAGGCGGAGACCTTTGTCCCCCGAAGGAGGCTCATACCCCGGGACTTGGCCACCGCGGGGGAGGCCATCACAGTTCTCGGACACCGAGTTGCGTCTTCAGTGTATCCTAAGCCGGGAAAAGCAGGAGGGTACCGTTCACTGGCTAGGGTCTGTGCTGTGGGTTGTGTCTCAGTCGGCTTGCAACCGACTTGCAGCCCGAGTGGTTCCAGGAGTACAAGCTCTGCAGAGTCTAATCTATATATATAGCCGCCGTCCGCGGACAAGGGACGATTCCTGAGTGACATGTTATCTCCGCCATTGTTTTAGGGATTTCTACCTCCCCTCTAGAGTAGGGCCTGCCTCGGGCAGTTGAGATGCGAAGGGTGGGAGCTTTCGCATCGCCTAGAAAGTGAAGAGTGGAAGATTCTTGGTGACGGGTACCTGGTGTGCCAGGAGTGCTCGTAGGTGATGTGAGAATGGTTTTGGGATGAAGTGCTGCTTGCATAGGATTAACCTTAAGCCTTTCCTTGATATTTCTTATACTAGAATTAGGCCACTTAAAGCTTGCATTACGGATGGTGACGTGAAACTGTTCCAATCCTTGGGAACAGCTTATGATGAAACAGGTTATGAAAGCGAGTACGATAACAATGCTGATGGATGGTACAATTGAGGTTGCTACTATGCTCAAGCTGAAGAGCCTGTGGGGATGATCGCCAAGGCAGAAGAATAGCTATCGCTCCGCTTAGTATTTCATTTTGTCGCATTTAGCCCAAGAGGCTTGTAATAAACGTACTTCCAGAGTTATCCACTATTGTAAGACTTTTATGTAATGTTTTATGCTTAAATTCGAAGTATGGATGTGATATTCGGCTGGAATGAGTTCTGTACGTGTTAGCTGTTGATTCTGGGACTAACACAATGGTACAGGGATTCGGATTCTTAGAAATAAGAATTTGGGTCGTTTCAGAGATGTAAAAAAATATATCAAGGATCAAAATGTTTTTTTCAAAATACAAATATTTCAATTACGTCATTTATTTTTTAAAAAATGTCCATATACTGCAAAACTACTCATTGTATACTACTATACTACGGTTAAAGTCTCCAGTAGTATACAATTAATCTTAACCGTACGATCTTTTTATCCTAGTCTTTTTTGACACTATTATAGAGTAGTATGGAATACCGTAAAAGAATTCACACGAATCTGATAGGGCTTGCCACATAGACACAATAGAGCGCGGGCACATAGAGCAAAGAGCAAGTGGAGGCTAACATAAGAATGTGTTTGGTTGGGTGTATGAAACATGCATGATTCTAGATGATACGATTCAACCAATCAAATTTTTTGAACCATGTACTTTATGCAGACAGCTAGACTAGGGCTCTCGCTTTAGGATTACCTAGGGTCCCTCGAGGCCTAGCCCACGTGCACGCATCCCGTCCACTACAACACCACTACGGGAAATAGGTCCTTTGCCGAGTGCCCAGACCCAAAAACCCTCGGCAAAGGGTTTGCCGTGCGCAGCACTCGGCAAACGGCTCTCGTAAAAAAAAAAGACTCGGCAAATAGGGCCTTTGCCGAGTGCCTTATGTCGGGCACTTGGCAAATTTTTTTTGCCGAGTGTTCTCTGACGCTCGGTGAATTTTATCGACACTCGGCGCAATAAAGTGAACAAACAGCGAATATGGATAGTGACGGAGCCCTTTGCCGAGTGCCAGACGGCCGACACTCGGCAAAGCTCCTGGCTTTGCCGGTCACAGCCGTCCCTCGGCCGGTGCGCGTGCGTGTCACGAGCTGCTGTTTGCCGAGTGCCTGTTGTTTGCCGAGTGTTTTCGCTAGATTTGCCGAGTGCTTCGCTCGTGGCACTCAGCATAGATGTTATTTGCCGAGTGCCCGATAAACACTCGGCAAACATCGGGTTTTCTCAGGTAGTGCCTCCTGCATCGCACAAGCAACCTTTATCCTTTCGACAGACATAGAGTAGCCATCCCTCTATAGGTCTGATGGGCATAGAGTGCCCCTCCCACCTCCGAAATCCTAACCTCAAACCCAAATAACCAAGTCGAAACTGCCAGAGAAGACAAGGTGCCCGCCGGAGGAGGAGGAGGAGGAGGAGGTCACCGAAGGATCTGCTACTTTCTTTTTGCCTTTGCTACTTATTTTTTATACTTTTGTCTTCCACCTCCATTTGTTTTTCTCGTACGCTTTAGATTGGGAGGGCTCTCGAGCTAAGAAAAATTGAGAGCCCTCTCGATTTA
>CM014272.1:75438442-75492886 GCA_004135705.1 Alloteropsis semialata | reverse complement strand
ACTTCTTCCAAAAAGTATCTCACTGCTATCGGTAATGTTACTTGGTACATCATTAGTTTTCTCAGGCACAGGTATTAGAGCACAAGGTTTTGTATATGGTATAAGAAAATTTAGAAAAAGTGCTGCTGCATAAATAAGCCTCTATTACAAAGTAATACTGCCGGTATCATTTACAATACCGAGCAAGTGGTACAGATTACAGAGGTCCTTAAAACTAAGCACAGACTACAATTTTCAGGTCATAATGCAAAAATCGGCACATACAACATCATTGATTTGTTATGACTTATAGTGCAAATTCCAATTAAGCTATGCTGATAATCTTGCATAAAATCCACTAATTACCTCATTTTTGTGGAAAAGGTCATAGTCATCTGTGAAGTACTTTTGAGTCTCCTGCCCCAATGCAAGCATTTCCATATCAATCGGACCAATTGTACCAATCATACGAGCAAGAATGATTGGTACTGATTCATTAGGAAAGAGAACCTGTGACATGTCAAAGGGATAGCGATCACATATATGACTTCTTAATAAGCAGGAAAACATGGTCCCTACTACTAGTGTTAGTTTGAATAGAAAGATTATCCCCAGAAAAGATCATTTCAAGGCAAGATTTCCCATTACATGCATTTTTAAATTGCAAGCATTTTTTTCAAATGTTTAATCATAAGCTTATGGAATCACAGAGCGAACCACCACCCAGATTAGAGGTGTCTTAAACTCAAATTTCGGTGCGTATTTCTTCTTAATGCAATGCCACTTAAGGTTCTACCAACATGTCGAGTACCTCCTGTATATTGGTCTTCTCTGTATGAAGTGACCAACAAATAAGGGTAACACTACACAATGGCAACAGTTATTTACCACAGTAAACGCCAACACAATGAAAAATAAAATAAAAAATCTTCCCCTGCTGTTATCGCTGAAAAAAGCCTCCCCTACTGTTATCGCTAAAAAAATGCCAACAGTTGCAGGATAAGCTTAAAAGACATGCAAGGATTTAACTGTCAGCAGGACCCTATGTCATTTCAATTAGCTTTCACTGCATACAATATTTCAACATGTGTTGAGAGTTCAATATAACACCAAACAAAATAGAGAATAGGAAGTCATGATGAAAACTTACTTCACCAGAGTACAGTTCAGCCAAGATGCAACCAAGAGACCAGATATCAATTTTCTGATCATATGGCAAACCCAGGATGACCTCAGGAGATCGGTATGAACGTGATTGAACATATAAGTTTAAGCTGTCTGATAAGAAGCAGCTGCTTCCAAGATCAATAACCTTGATTTCACATCTGCTGTAGCTCTTCAGAAGGATATTCTCTGGTTTCAGGTCAGAGTGAACTATGTTTAAATGATGCAAGTACACCAAAGCCTCCAAGCATTGTCGAGCTATAGCCTGAAAGCAAGACAAAAGGCTCAAATTTCAGTAGGCTTTCTTTACTTCCACCTAATAAAATTTAATCACGCCTAAAGTATTTATTCCAACATTTAAAACTATACTCAGAGATAGATAGTCAACAAAGACTGGAAAAAAAATCTATTATAGGGTATTGCAAGGCCAGCAGTAAATTCATTTTCTGATTATTTCAATTAATTTTTATGATCATAATTAATAGAATTAACTGATGTAAGGATTAATTTGATCACAAAACACTCACGCGTACCTGTATTCTGGGCAATGAAAAGTATACCTCATCACCAGACTCCTGGTTATATTTCTGAAACTCATAAAGATTCGCGCGGAGTAATTCAGTGACTATGAAGAGATGTTCCTGTTGAATTGTTTCACTGTCAGCATTTTGCAAGTTAAAAAATGAGTGTGGATAAATATCAAACAGGGAAATTATGATCAGGAAAAAGATTGTATCTTAATTAATCCATAAGACATAATATGAATAGCGTACTTAAGAGCAAATGTGAGTTATGACTGTACATTGAATTCAATGGTGTAAAACAAAGCAAAAGGCCTAGTTTACTGAATTTGTGGATCCCACCTGATAGTAGAAATAATCATAGAGACGCAGTATGTGATGGTCATCATCTGGATCATACTTATTGACAAACTTAAGAAGCTTTATCTCATCCAAGCTCTGGTCAAAGAAATCCTTGTCATTTTTTATAATTTTAAGGCATACATCAACTCCGGTTCGAAGATCGTGTGCCCGTACAACCTTGCTGAATGCAGCAGAACCAAGATACTCGGTGACACGATATCTCCCAGCTATAACTGAATCCATGACAATAGGGAATTCTTTGTTTTCCTCGAAGCCAGTCCTGCAGTGGACATCTATAGAATGAGCATACAACATCCCTAGAATTATTTGGCAACAGAAGAAAATAAGAAAGGTATCTGGTGGTGAACCTGTTCTTCCGGTGGAAAATTTTCAGGTCAAATACCTCGTACTCCTGATGGAACTTAGAGACTACGGGATCAACTTTTGGGTCTTCCTGAAATTTCTGAGTAGTAGAGTTTAGGACGTCTGTATCTACCGGTGCGAAATCTTCCACCCCATAAACATCTAAACGGTCACTGCTCTCAGGGAAAGGGTGTATGCTGTAGCTATCTTTTAGAAATTCTTCGCCATCAGCAATTTCCTTATTTGTTACCATGTTAACATCAAGTTTGTCATTGTCTCTGAAGTCATGCTCAAACCCAGTATCTGCAAAAGATAACTACAGTTAAAACGAAATCAAGCAAAAAGGAGTTCCTCAGGGCTGGATAAGTGCACGATGAATTTCAGTGTTACAATGGCATACAAATCTGGACTAAGAAGCAAAATCGCATCATGGACATGTGGAATTAGATTATATGTCAAATAGTGTGGAATTTTAGCAGCGATTCTAAATTCAATACACCATCATTAACCCTGAACTTAATGCCAAAAAGTAATTTAGGATTTACTTTATATTTTGAGAAAAGACACATGTGTGAAGCAGAATGGTAGCCATCGATCTCTCAAAGAAAAGGCAATACAGTTCCAACATCATGAAGCAAATTCCTTATAAGTTTACAAAAAATAATTTGTGAAATGCAAGAAATAAAACTTAAGAAAAGGAAAGAGGTCAGAACTACTTACTGCCAAGAGCATCTGCATCAGCTAAGTATGGGCTAAGCATTTGAAGCTCCTTCTCCAAAGCACTGAGATCCAACCCGTCGCCCTCTCCTTTCTTGAAATCCACAAATGGATCACCAGCATCAACAAACATGTTCAGCTTAAACCGGAAAGCCTCCGCGACACACTCATCAAGCAGCTCCGTATGGTCATCCACGATCTGATACCTCCCATAAACAGCGGAACAAGAATCTGTCGCCAACTCATCATTCTTCTTTTCCCTGTAACAGCAGCCACAGGGCGGTGATGAGCACGCATTCGCCTGCGCGCACCCATCAGAATCCGCATTGCAGACTCTATTTACATGCCTGCGACCGCAGCCATCGGCAAGCTCCTGCGTCCCACTCCGCTGCAAGGTGACGTCAGGACCGACAATGAACTTGTCCTCCCCTTCGCTGCCGTCGCTCTCCGGCTTGCTGTGGAACAGGTGGTTGTCGTAGAGCCAATTGTCACCGAAGAAGGGATCGGTGGTGTCGTACCCCCGCGCCGTGCTGAACTCCATCTCCGATGACGCCTCGGACGGAGCGCGCAGCGGCGACCAGAGCCCGCAGGGATTCAGCGTTCCTGGTCCCCACGGGGAGCAACCGAGTCAAGCAAAACCGACAAAATTGGGATCAGAAGTAAGAATCTTAGAGCAACCACCATCCCATCACGCGAGGGATCGAGATTGGAAGCGGTGTCAGTGAGGGCTTGCACGCATTGGGGAAAAAAGTCACTGTCGCAAGCATGCTGTACGCCTGTACCTGAGGGCGTGGAGCGCATGCTGACGAAGGTATCGGAGGAGGAGCTGGAGCACGGGCTAGCGATCGCGGCGCTGTCGCACGAGGCGCGCATCCGCAGCGGCGGGAGCTTGGGATCATCGAATCCAGAGGAGAAATCAGCGGCCCCAAAAGCAGAGGAGGCTGCGCGCACGAAGCTGTGCTCCCCGCGGAAGCTCGCCATGGCCGGTTCCGCTCCAGGCGCCGACATGGCTGTGCGGGAGCCCGCGCGCGCCCGGGTCAAGCTCGCGTCCGCTCAGCCCGCACCGCCACCGCTGCCATTTGAAGCGAAGCGAGGGCGAAGCAAGCGGGCGGACGACGCAGACGCAGCGACAATGAGGGAGACGCTGGCCTGGGTGGGCGAGTCGGCGCTCGGCGGGCGGCACGCGATCCAACGGCTGCCGCCGCGCCCGGCGCCCGCGCAACAACTCTTCTAGAGCGTGCAGCTCTGGGCGCTGGGACCCGCAGCCCCCGGCGACGCAGGCGGCAGGCCCAGCCGTCGGCGTCCGCGGGGATCCAGGGGCGGTGGCGGGGCGGGGCGTCGCTGTCGCGGGGCGATGCGGTGGGTGGTCGGGGAGGTGAGGAGTGGAGTCCGATGTGGAGTGCCGCCATTATTGTCGGTCGCTGCCGCGCGGGCCCGCGTCAGACCTGGACGCCGTAGTCCTCGCACTGCTTCGCTGGGGAAGTGGGGGATCCTCTGCGCCTGCCGGCCCGGCGGCGTGCCCCGTGAGTACACCGTGACAGCCAAATGCTACGGGCTGTGGTGGCTGGCGCTGGCGTCGGACTCGACCCCAACAACAGAAGGGGACACCAGATCTGCCGAGGCAGGCCGCTTCGTACTCCTACTTCGCATCGACTTGTTGTACATGACGCATCACGCACAGTAACTATACTAGTTTCGAAATTTCAAATGACTTCAACTGCTGCATTTGTGATTGATCCGAGCATCCGGCCAAGTCGCCATTTAGAACCTGAAGCGCCTCTGCCTAAGCAGAGACTAAATATGATACAAATTATTAGTCTCAGGAGGCTGATACACATTTATTCAACAGATAGTTCAGAACCTTACATCTCATGAGGGAGAGGGCACCTAATACAAGTCAAGATAACTAAAAGGTAGATAACGGCGATGAGCCAAACTATAAACCAGCCAGGCTCAACAAAGGGATCAGAGTTATGCGACAGCGAAGACATCTGGGGAAGGGCCAAACTCCACAGGCAAAGTTGGGTGCGGAAGCGACCACCTATTCAGCGTCCTCAACCACAAAGTCCGGGTCTTCTTCTGAAGCAACAAATATAAGGGTGAGTACAAAAGTACTCAGCAAGTCCAACCACACCCACGAAGGGGTTAACACAGAAGTATGCACAAGGTATATCAAGGATAAGGCTAAGTTTCATTTGCAGTAAAGCTAAAGTTTTACACATGCAAGGGTTTGTCAAGGAAAGTTTTAGCAAAGCAAAACTTTTGGTAACAAGTTCAATAAGTGGGGTTGATCCACAGAGGATCCAAATTTTAATGCTACCGGATTGCTCATCCGTGGTAGCTCCCGGCACAAAGCCAGATTCTTTCCAAAACCAACACACTCCAACCCATTCCCAAAACCTTTGGTATTGTGACCAAGCCATAACTCGCCCATGACCGCGGGCACGGCTATTCGAATAGTTTGTAACTCTGCAGAGGTGTACACTTTCCCCACAAGTAGGGTACCGCAACACGGTCACCTTAGTGTCAGTGCGGATCCTATCGAAGCCATTACCCACCATAGCCAAAACTGATTAGCCATCTACGAGGAATAACCAAGGGGTTCCTGACCATCCAGTGAGGCCTACAACCATGACACTAAGTCCGCACTTGGCTCCCCGCTGCACACCTGCCTCCAGACAACTACCAGTTTAGCTAGTGGGATTTAGACTAAGCCCTTGCCACATACAAGAGTCGAGTAGTTGTACGAGATAAATTGGGTTAGGCAAGATGACACATCACCTCGGTTTAAAACAGGACAAAATGGATATCTCCCCACTTGTTTAACCACAAAGGTACAAGCCTACTAATGGTATTTCACAAAGAAACACCCATCCATCTCATCCAAACCTTTCTTTCTTTTTAAAACCCAAAACCCATTTTCCCTTCTTAACATGCTCACACCTTTATTCTTTGATAAAACAGAATGTAGTCATAATTGATTGAGTAAAGAGTAACAAGTCCTAAGCATTCTAGCAGTGGTTATCATCCAAATAGAGCATATCATATTTAGAGATAACTAGGTCATTAAGGAATGGTCATAACAATCAAGGAGTGGCTATCCAATCGGGTTTCAGTAGTAAAACAATATGCAATTTATAGAAAAGGCCAATAGGTTGTGTTTATAAAACTTGGGATAAACATGCATCAAAGGATGGGATTGGACTTGCCGTCTTCAAAGCCTTAGACTCCTGCTCGCGGTACAAGTCCTCGGGCTCCTGCTCACGGTAATCTCCTTCGTACTCCGGCTCGCGGTACTGTCCCTCCTCGTTCACTCCGTCGTCTAAGGCACACAACAAAACACACAATAAGAAAAATAACAAGCCTTTACGGATGAGCTCAAACGGGGAAATAATAAAATAAAATAGGAAAGAGAATTATTTTTGAGAGATTCTTGTATAGCTCGGCCGGAATAGATGAAAAAGAGGTGTGTTCGAATTTGGAGGAATTCCGGAGAAATTTGGCGCATAAAATGACGGGGTAAAGAGATGATTAGGGCTCATTTAGGGGTTTATGGACTTATTTGTAAAGGATAAAGGGAGCAAGGACCTTTCTATGAGTATCTTTGTATGGTGGAAGGACCTGTTTGTAATATTTGAAAAGTGGTTGGGGGTTTGTAAGAGCGCAGGGGCTTATTTGGAATTGTTTATAAAGATCAGGGGCTATTTTTGGATAATCCTAAAGGGGGAAGGATTCTTTTGTAATTTGGGAAAAGCGGAGGGTTTTCTGTAAAGCGGGCCATCTCTTCCTCTTTCTCCCTCCTCTGGCCGAAACAGAGAGAGGGGAGGGCCTCTCAGGCGGCGGCGGCGAGCGGCGATTGCCGGCGCGCCCGTCCATGACGGCGGCCGTGAGCTGGCTCAAAAGAGAGAGGGGAGCGAGGGGATCCCATCCCCCTTCTCACCTCGGGCGGGGGTGAAACGACCTTGATGTCGCCTAGAGGGGGGGTGAATAGGCGATATACCGCAAAATCAAACTTTTCCCCTTTTTGCTCTAGCTGCCAGGGCGTGACCGGTCAGACCGGTGCTCCACACCGGTCAGACCGGTGACGTGCAGTGAACTCCCCCAACAGCAGCTCGAGCTTCTTCTTGACTTCTAGCACGAACCAAACTTGGTGAGTTGCTTCTGTAGGTGATATTCAGCAAGGCAAAGCTATCCCTGCACACAATATAAGCACACCCAAGTAGATCGAAGCGGAAGCACACAATATGCTAGAAATCAACAAGTGAGGCAAACCACAACGGAGACACAAGGAGTTGTTTTCCCGAAGTTCGGATTCACCGATCGCACCAAGCAACCACCAAGGTACGGTGAATCCTACTCTCCGTTGAGGAAGCTTATGCGACCACCACTTAGGTCAAGCTATCTCCTCCTTCCACTATTTTGCTTCTTCCCTTTCGGAGGTGAAGCACAACCTGCACAAACAATCCCGAGGCTCACCACACACTTTGGTAGCTCACCGGGCGACGCCTTGCCGTCTAGGAGGAAGAACCTCCAAGAGTAACAAATGCTTCAAATTGCTTTCTTGACAGCGAATCGAAGTGCTCAAGCTATGGTTGCTCTTGTTTTGCTCTCTAATGCTCACTCAATCTTGCTCACTCAACCCAACTCAAAGATATCACAAATATCACACAAATCTCACAAAGAGAGGTTGGGGAGGCTTTTCTGGCTACTAGAATGTCTGAATGAAGTGTGGAAGCAGCAGCCCACCAAGAGGGGGGCTGAGGGGTATAAATACCCCATCACACAAAAACTAGCCGTTGGAGAATCTGTCGTGACCGGTCAGACCGGTCACCCTGACCGGTCAGACCGGTCACCCTGACCGGTCAGACCGGTCAGACAGAGCTGATTCGAAAAACTAGCCGTTAGAGCTTTACACCGGTCAGACCGGTCCCCTTGACCGGTCAGGCTGAGTGTGTCCCAAAAAACCCCTCAAAATAGCTCAAGGTTTCATCCAAGGATAAAACCACACAATGTTAGATGATCTGGGATTTGTTAGCACACTCTGTGTCTCTCTCAAGGCTATTCTCACATGGGTCAACTATTGAGCACTTTTGATATTTGTCAATAAGCAAATGTTGCATCCCTCTTGATAGTACGGCGTACCTATACTCAAGGATAAATATAAACACAAAGACATCCTCTTGAGTTTCCAAGTTTTGATCAATGCCATACTTTGATAGTTGTCAACTTGAGGGCTTTCAACATTGCTAACTTTCTTGAGCAATTCCATACTTGAGCTAGTGACTTAGGATTTTCCATCATCCATTGACAAAGTGTATTTGAATCCTTAAGTCACTCTATTTTGTCAATCACAACTAATTGATGCTTTGCATTGCTTCCCTCAACAAAGTTTGGATATGGTTCTTCGAAACCCCACGGACCTAGATACTTCACCTTAGCAATTTGCACACATGGAAAGCCGTCGCTTAGCCAAAGCTTGCTTAGTCCCTCGCTCTAGTCATCTCGGTTGATTTCTTCACCACTTACCCTTGCCACATTGAGTTTAACTTTGCTTCATCATTTTGAAATCCCATTTGAAAGAACTCTTCAAATGCTTGTTCTTGATTGACAAAGAACATTCAAACCATTGCAAGCTTCCAACAATGAGACCAACGTATATCACATAAGTATGTCCCTTTGGTGTAAATGCATGAAGCCTTGCAATTTCCACTTTGAATGATCCCTTCATATATCAACAAACTTTCTCATAGATTGGAACCACATAGATATACCTTTGTTGACTTGTCCAAAATATATCAACACTCATGCTTGTCATTCATTATTTATGCACAAAGAAATCACACACTTGCTTGCCTTTCTCATTATGAGCCAAAGAACATTCATTTCATATATAATTCAACATCACAACATGAATGTACAAATAAAAACCTGCTCATAGTCTCAAGCAAACAAGTTAGTCCTTTAATCGTTTTGTCATACAATTCACCAAAACCCACATGGGGGCCTAGATGCACTTTCAGNAAAGACTAAATAAGGAGATTTGGAACCACCTTTCCAAAGGAAAATTCTTACAACGGAAAATTCTTGTTGGGTGAAAAATTCACGCCAACAGGGAAGTCTAAAGAAGATCTAGAACATTCTTAAGTGAGTGTATGATTTTTGTTGGCAATTCCCACCTTAGATTTATCCCTTAACCCACAATTTATGTCTTTGTGTATGATCATGATGCATGAATGAGCGACCTAGTCGTCCTCACAAATGAAAATAATTGCCAAGTATTCTTGGACTTACGGGGTTAGCATCGGTGGCACATATATACGTCTCTCCTTATAATAATTAGTCGGATTTCTAGCGAGCACACAACCTATGGTCTCGTAGTTAGTGTACCTGCAGAAAATATTCATCACTGAACCGTTTGTGCCAGCACTCACAAACAGCTCCCATGTACCTCACGCCACATGGGTGACGCATATGTAGTTTCCCACATATGATGACCACACTCTGTTGCTCACTATAGAAGCAACAGTTCAACCAATAAATAAAAGCACTGCAGTCATTATAACACCGTGAAGGTATTATATTGACTGCACCCCAAGTAAGCTACTGCTTGGGGAACAGCGTCCAGTATTCACACCCTCTGGCAATGGGTGACCATACATTACCTGGAGTCGTCGGTACAGAAAGTAATGTGCTGGAAGTTAGTCACATATATATACACTACTATGCCACCTAAACATACCCATAATTCTCCCTAGGGCTCACGTTCTATTCTTCTCAAATCCTAACGCAACCATCGGATTCCTAAATCAAGATTAAACTTTTGCACATCAAGAAAATATTTTTAAGACTTGTTGTACCATCCGCTGCCTATTTTTCGGCTCTGATACAAGCTGTGGCAGACCGCCCCAATTAATCCGGCTTAAGAGCATGGGACCACTATCACAGCAGTGCGCCACGCCCCTAAACCGAGTTAATCGTGCAATCCGTCGGATACCTTCCCGATTAAACCACCTTTTTCTCTCGACCGAAACGAAATAGCAGCAGTCCCACTCGAAGGTAGGCTCAGGCAGTACAACTCATCACATATTTTACGTCACACGGTTCACATAGATAATTATACAAATGCAGTACATATGTTTTATCTTCTTACAAACCAGAGTATATTACAGCGGAAGTCTACACGTCGAAGCAAAAGACATTAAGCGGAGCCCTCGCTTAACATCTACTCACCGCGGCCCGAGTCGGACTCGGACGGCACCCGCTCCACAACCCAGCCGTCGGGCAGCACACAAGGCCAGGTCAAGGCAGCAACGGGGTCATAGCCATCAACATTATCTGCAATAAAATTTTGCCACAAGCAAGGCTGAGTACTAATTACTCAGCAAGACTTACCCGACCAGGGATAAAATCTCTAGACATGCAAGGTTTTTTGGCTCTGGGGTTTGTTTTGCCAAAAGCATCTACAATTTGATCCTATTTTCAATATTTTAGCCAAGTTTTAAGTTGTGACTAACCATTACTACGTTTGCCAAGCTATCCAACCACAATCCATGTTGTCAAACAATTAATCATCAGATTATCCATATTTCTCATCTAGCCACTTTTCTACTTAATTGGCCCAAGAACCTTGATGTGCAGCGAGCAATCAAGCAGCTTCATGTAACCGTGAAGGACGGACAACTCGAGTTGATTTTACCATGCATGGGACAACCTAATCGCACGACCCGTGAGAGACACCCAGGACCTCACGGGGCAACCTTTCCCATCCCTCCCTGCCATCTGCCATCGGGGACCACTCCGCCCGAGTGCACGCCCCAACGGACCCCAGGTGCCCCAGGCAAACCTGTGCCGCGGCCACTGCTACACTCGCCATCAACCCCTCGCCCAAGGGAGTGGAAAAACCCGTCAGATGTCAGTTTGCATCAAGTACTAGGTTTACCAGTTTACCATATTTCCCGGCATACGATTAGTACCTTCAAAAGCTTGACCAACAAGGCCACACACTCAAAGCCTTAGCCCACCATTTTTTTTTGCGCAAGCGGGACATTCAACCAGACATGAATATCGCACAAGCCCCGCTTGCCGATCCTCATTACTGAAATAAAGTAAAAACCTATGTCTCGCGAGTGACCAAGTAATCACTCGGCTTCTACCGGTCCTAATTAAGCATAGCATTCTATACGACCTATACATGCTAGTAGTAGGACATAGGTACCTAGGGATCATGCAACTAAGGTTTCAATCAATTCCTTAAAAACTTAAATGCACAAAAATAAGGCACAAGTAAAGAGATTCAGTCAAACAGTGGGTTATGCTCCGGGGCTTACCTTCTTGATCAACGGCGGCCTTGGGCCCTTCCGGGTTTTGGTCCGGATCTTGCGCAGTGGCGTAGTTCGCTTCGGCGGCAACGGGGTCACCCTCGGGCTCGACGTCGATCTCGTACACGCCGTCGGTGATGGTGTGCTCTACATGATATGCAAATGGGTACATGAGATGTGTATATATGGATTACTCTTTCCACCATATTAACCTAACCAAACTTCTTTTCCCCAAATCACAAATACACTCTAGCTTTTTAGCTATTCACTTAACCCTATTCACAACAACACCATTGGAAAGTGGTTTGCATCTCTAGCTCAAGCCTAAGCTTTATAAAATTCTGAACACAATCTCTAGCACACACATGTGTATGAAGCAATGTACTAATCAAACCTCCACCTTGCCCAAAACTCCAAGAATCCTATGGAAAAACATCCTATCTTTTCCCCACCCCTTACCCTTGAGTTCTTGTGGCTCCTTCACCCTCGAGCTAAAGGCCGAGCTCGGCCCAGTGGTGGCCGGCGGCGGCAGTGTGGCTCGGGAAAAGGGAGGAAGAGGAAGAAGTGGCCGGGAAAGGCTTGGACGGGGAGAGGACGAGGGGAGCAAGCTCGGAGCGCCATGAATCGAGGAATAACGAGGTGGAGAGAAGGGAAACCGAGGGGAGGAGCCGAGCTCGGTAAAAGAGAAGGACGAGAGTGGTTGAATCGGCCCTCCACGCTCGCGCCACCGAGGCTTAAGCCGCCCACGAGGCAAGAGCATCCCCGGACACGTGTCCCCAAGGCCTGTGGATGACGTAGGAACCGCACGGACGCCCATACCGCCGCCGGGAAGGCCCATACCGGCGCGGTGGTTGGGCACCGACTGTTGCGGTGGTGGGGTAAAACTCCCACCGCAACAGTCCGTGGGGTCGAAAAACACTGTGCCGACGAAGTAAATTTCAATCCCCGCGGGCCACCGACTGTTGCGGTCATAGCCATGGCCTTGCACCGCAACATTCGGTGCTAAGAACATTGCCCGTAAGTAAATCAACCTGCTAAAGTTGCGGTGGTGCAAAAAGGAGGGACCACCGCAACAGTCCGTCATTCCAGAGAGGTTTTTCGAATTTTTCCCCGGCGACCGACTGTTGCGGTCACGGCACCGCAACATCCTGTGGGGGCGGGGGAAATCGTAGGTACAAAACAGAGGTCACCGACTGTTGCGGTGGTGGCAGAAGCAGGCCACCGCAACTTGCTTTGATCTCGAGATTTACACTTTTCGATTTGGTTTTGAATTGGAATTGGATAAGCTAAGTCGTGATCATGTCCAAGAGTCTAATAGGAACTAAATCAATCCATTCTTAGGCAATGCCAAGAGATTCTCTCTTTCTTTCCATCTCGTATTCGAATATTTTTAGTATTTGATTTATTAGCTAACGTGGTTTAAGCATACACACACATACATATGCACAATCAATACCCTATGATTATAGGATGATGCATGCCATTAATGAATCCATCAAGTTTATTAGGGTACTTAATTAAAGTAGTGACACCCGAGGCGTCACAGTGCGTGTGCGCCTGCGCGCGCGGGCGAGAGGAGGAGGGAGCGCGGGCGTGCGGTGGCCGAGGACGAGGGCGTGGGACCGGAGGGAGGTGGGCGCACGGCGGTGGGGCTTGGGCGGTGTCGGACCAGGACAGAGGAGGAAGAGAAGGGAGGAAGGAAGAAGAAGAAGGAAGAAAAGAAAAGAAGAAAAGAGAAGAAAGAGAAAGGGAGGAAAAAAGGAAAAAGAAAAGGAAAAGGAAGGGAAATTAGGAAGAGAGAAAAGAGAGAGATGGAGTGCGGGAATCACGGCGACCGCCGCGGTCAGTCACGCGCGGCGGTCGGCCTGTTGGCGCGACGCGGATCGAGAAAAGGGACGAAACGTCGGGAGGAGTTTTGGTAGATTGGAATTCGGAAACTCATCGGAAAAAGGGTTTTGAAAACTCGTTAACCAAGATTTTGAATTTTCGAACTTTCGGGACGTTACAGAACAAAAGAAGTGATCATGAGCTCCTGACGGGTGAGTTTCAACCTGAAATCAATAGATTATGGGCCCCTTTGGTAGGGCTTCTTCAAAACAGCTTCATCGAGGTGAAGCTGTTTTGGAGAAGCTGAAAATAGTAGCTTTGCCCAGCTTCTAGTTCATTTTTGCATCGTTTTTCGAAACAGTTTCACGCTACAGTGCCTCGTTTTGCGTAAAACAGGTGAAGCTGAGCTGCTATAAGCTCTACCAAACGGGGTCTATATGTTTTGCATTGTGTTCAGCCATGTGTACTCGTCTCAGACTTCAGACTAGGATTGTTAGATAGCAAGGCTGGAACTAAACTAGAAAATCGGGTTGCTGGGTGAAATCGCCACGAAGGATTAGGCGCGCCCTGTCGCTTGGACTATGGAATTTCGCTATCACGGTGTTAGAGCAACTCCAGTGGAGGACCCTAAATGGACCCCTACTCTAAATTTTAGGGTCTTCCTTCAAAAAATCAACTCCAGCAGGGCCCCTAAATGAAAATGCATTTTTCATGCCCACCCAAATTTCAGCTCCAAGCCCCCATTCCTAGGGGCCTCCAATCCCCCCCTCAAAACATGAGTTCCACTATTTTTAGAAGAAAATAGGGGTTTGGGCTGATTTCCCACTGGAGTTGAGAGGTAATTTTGGGCCCCTATTTTTTGCAATCCGGCTTGCAAATGGATTTTAAGGGCTTCAATTTGCATGCCTCCACTGGAGTTGCTCTTAGAGCAACTCCAGTGGAGGACCCTAAATAGACCTCTACTCTAAATTTTAGGGTCTTTCTCCAAAAAATCAACTCCAGCAGGGCCCCTAAATGAAAATGCATTTTTCATGCCCACCCAAATTTCAGCTCCAAGCCCCCATTCCTAGGGGCCTCCAATCCCCCCCTCAAAACATGAGTTCCACTATTTTTAGAAGAAAATAGGGGTTTGGGCTGATTTCCCACTGGAGTTGAGAGGTAATTTTGGGCCCCTATTTTTTGCAATCCGGCTTGCAAATGGATTTTGAGGGCTTCAATTTGCATGCCTCCACTGGAGTTGCTCTTAGAGGCTACAGGAGATAAAGCGCTCCTTTCTCTGTCATCGAACTGCAAACTTAACTACTACTAGATTGACGCTTAATTATGCACGCGCCGTGTTTATTCTCGTGATTATTTAATGTGGATGGTATTTAGTTGGAAGCGTACACAGCTAAGACCATGCCAGAAAAGGATATTAGAATAAGATGGATGAACATGCGAACAGTTCACTTTGGGTCCCACGTCCGTTCGGTGACGACTGCGAGCTAACACTAACACACACACCTGTTGCTTCTCCATAGTCCATTCTCCAGCCGGTTCCTGATCCTCTCTCTTTTTATCATGTGATTTCTTTATCGCCTGATGAAATCATGAAAGCAATCAATGGTGGTCTGGTAGATCTGGCTATTGGCTAGCGTCAGGTACTACTCCACAATCCCCAAACACATTGGAAATGGAAAGGAAAAGAAGGGTGGTGGCAGACGATGTTTGATTCTCGTGCCGTGCGGCATCGCTGCACTCTATCTTCACAAAATCACAAGCCATTGCCTGAAAAGCAAATGCCATCAGACAGGATCCTGTCGTCACGAACTCCACGGAACCAAGCTACAGGGAATCCTGATCCAAATCTTGCTTTCTGTTTACGAAGACTTTGTTGGATTTATTTGGGCTTGACCCTTTTATATTCCAATTAAACCTAAAATATTCAAGACCCACGATTAATGTAAAGGGAGTTAAAAGTGGTTACTACCATATCGGTAGTTAAGAGGATCTCAACCAACTTATTAGGTGGACACGTGGTACACCCAATGTGAAGTTGGCAAAGGGTAACCGGGATGCCACACGCGCGCGCGCTGCTCGCCTCGCCGAGCCGGGCCGTGGGCGTGGGCGTGACGGACGGACGGGATGTGTTGCGGTGCTGTGATTGGTTTTGTCAACGGGATTAATGACAGGATCAATTACTTACCTTAAACGCTCACAGGGGACGTTCCTTATTTGCTCCGCGGGATTCTTGCCTTTCCTGCGAGGCGTCCAGGTGCGTCCCCCTTCCGCTAGGCAACGCCTATAAAAGGAGGCCCTCCCCTACCCAGGAGACACACACCAACACAACCTCAGGTATTCCTGTTTAGGAGACCTCTCCCTTCTCCCTCATTGTTTCTGCTGCATCGCTTGCCTCCCCATCGCTAGCACTGCGCGCACGGTTCTAGCGAGAGCAGAGCCTCCGGAACCTCGACTGGCGTGAGATCCTGCTCGGGATAGCCAGGCGATAAGGTTTTTGGGGAGCGTCTTCACGCGACTGCTCAAGTTCGTCTGCATCGTCTTCTTCCTGGTGGCCTGTACAACTACATCCACTACTTCCCGGTGCCGTTCGAGGGACTGCACTGCATCAGCTCGTCACTGCATCGAATTCGTACGGCTACACCAAACAAGGTCAACCAATTAGTATGACTAATCCAGTTGATAACGGCGCAGCCAATGCCTCCGGTAGCGGCCCCGTCTCAGGATACATTCTGATCCTTCTGAGGTTCTTTATTTTGTTCTTGTTTAATATGAGATTGAACAAGAACACATGCACATATCATGTTCTCACTGGATCACTAATTGTAATCATGATTTACATGCTTTTATTTGGAATTAAAATATGTCGAATGCTGCCTATATTTCTAACAATCTAAAAACCTTAGAATTGTGATAGGCTATCGACTGCTAGTTTTGCAAGTGCGCTTAAACCACACGTGTTCGATGGAACACATTACAAGAGATGGCAGAGTAGAATGTCACTTTGGTTGACCTACATGAATTGCTTTTACGTCACACAGGGTAAGGCTAAGGATCTCTCTGCTGACGAAGAGAGAGCTTTTCAGGTAGCCGATAACCTGTTTCGAGGTGCCGTAATTAGCGTTCTTGCTGATCACCTAGTGGACAGCTATCTGTCACTGGACAGTGGCAAGGCGCTGTGGGATGCGCTTGAGGCCAAGTTCGGTGCTTCTGATGCTGGCAGTGAGCTGTATGTCATGGAACAGTTTTGCGACTACAAGATGGTCGATGACCGTTCAGTAGTAGAACAGGCTCATGAGCTTCAGTCACTGGCTAAGGAGCTAGAGGGCTTTAAATGCGAGTTGCCCGACAAGTTTGTGGCTGGAAGCATGATTGCTAAACCGCCGCTCTCTTGGAGGGACTTTGCTACCTCTCTGAAGTATAAGAGACAAGTGTTCAGCGTGTCTGAGCTCATTGGGTCTCTCGATGTTGAGAAGAAGGCGAGAGCGAAGGACAACCGCGGCAAAGGAATTGCTGGGTCCTCTAGTGCAAACCTGGTCCAGAGAAATTTCAAGGGCCAGCAGAAAAAGAAGAATCAGAACAAGCCTGAAGTCAAGGCTAATCAGACAACCACTTTTAAGAAGAAGAAGAACCAGCCGAGCAAGGGCAAGTGCTATACTTGCGGTCTTGAAGGGCACTATGCCAAAGACTGTGAGAAAAGCAAATACAGGCCGAAGGCAGCCAACATGGTCATTAGCGATGACAACGGAGGAACCTCGGGGTACGGTAATTATTTACCTATGGTCCTTTCTGTTTGTCAGTCACCTGATTGGTGGGTTGATACTGGAGCTAATATTCATGTGTGTGCTGACATCAGTCTGTTTTCTTCTTATCAGCGGAACTACCTCCTTGTTAATGGGGAACGGATCACATGCGCGTGTACTTGGTGTTGGTTCGGTCAATCTGAAGCTTACTTCGGGAAAGACCGTGCAGCTGAGGAACGTGCAGCATGTCCCTACTATCAAGAAGAATCTAGTTAGCGGCTCTCTACTGTGTAGAGATGGTTATAAATTAGTGTTTGAATCCAATAAATGTGTACTTTCTAAGTACGGAACTTTTGTTGAAAAAGGCTATGATTGCGGAGGCTTGTTCCGCCTTTTTTTATCAGATGCTTGTAATAATGTGGTGAATCATGTGGTTAATGATGATGAGTCGAATGTTTGGCACTCTCGGCTGTGTCATGTTAACTTTGGTTGTATGTCGCGCTTGGCTAGTTTAAATTTAATTCCGAAATTTACCACGGTCAAAGGTTCTAAGTGCCTTGTGTGTGTTGAATCAAAACAACCTCGCAAGCCTCACAAGGCCGCGGAGGCGAGGAACTTGGCACCGCTGGAGCTCGTGCATTCTGATCTTAGTGAGATGAATGGCGTGTTGACTAAGGGGGTAAAAAGTATTTCATGACATTAATAGATGACTCTTCTAGATACTGTTACATTTACTTGCTTAAGTCAAAAGATGAAGCACTACACTACTTTAAGATCTATAAAGCTGAAGTGGAGAATCAACTTGAGAGAAAGATCAAACGTATAAGGTCGGATCGTGGTGGAGAATACTTCTCACATTTGTTTACTCAATTCTGTGAGGAACATGGTATGATTCATGAGAGGACGCCTCCCTACTCACCTCAGTCAAATGGGGTTGCCGAAAGAAAGAACCGCACTCTAACTGATTTGGTTAACGCCATGTTAGACACAGCGGGACTCTCTAAGGAATGGTGGGGTGAGGCTATATTGACAGCATGTCATGTCCTGAATCGTGTTCCTCCAAAGAATAAAGAGAAAACTCCATTCGAGGAATGGGAGAAGAAAAGGCTCACACTTTCTTATTTACGGACTTGGGGTTGTTTGGCAAAAGTTAATGTGCCAATAACCAAGAAACGTAAAATTGGACCTAAAACTATGGATTGTGCCTTTCTTGGTTATGCTCTGCACAGTGTTGGATATAGATTCTTAATAGTGAAATCTGGAGTGCCAGACGTGAATGTCGGTACAATAATGGAATCCAGAGATGCTACTTTCTTTGAGGACATCTTTTCTATGAAGAGGGAAGAAAGCACGTCTAGCAGAGAATTGTCTAATGATGCTACACCTGCCGTTATGATGGAACACACAGAACAAACACTTGTGGAAAATCCTGAGGAGGATGACAATGAAGCTCCTAGGAGGAGCAAGAGACAGAAGACTACAAAGTCTTTTGGTGATGATTTCATTGTGTACCTTGTGGATGACACTCCCAAAACCATTGAAGAGGCATATTCCTCTCCAGACGCTGACTATTGGAAGGAAGCGGTACGGAGTGAGATGGATTCAATTATGTCTAATGGAACTTGGGAAGTAGTTGAACGTCCTTATGGGTGCAAACCTGTGGGATGCAAGTGGGTGTTCAAGAAGAAGCTAAGGTCTGATGGTACTATTGAAAAGTACAAGGCAAGGCTTGTTGCTAAAGGCTATACTCAGAAAGAAGGAGAAGACTTCTTTGACACTTACTCACCAGTTGCTCGGTTGACCACAATTCGAGTGCTACTGTCCCTAGCAGCCTCTCATGGTCTTCTCGTTCATCAGATGGATGTAAAGACAGCTTTCCTAAATGGAGAGTTAGAGGAGGAGATCTATATGGATCAGCCTGATGGGTTCATAGTAGAAGGTCAAAAGGGAATGGTGTGCAAGTTGATAAAGTCTCTGTATGGCCTCAAGCAAGCACCTAAGCAGTGGCATGAGAAGTTTGATAAAACCCTCACGACTGCTGGCTTCGTTGTGAATGAAGCTGACAAATGTGTGTACTATCGCTATGGTGGGGGCAAAGGAGTGATTCTATGCTTGTATGTTGATGACATCTTGATTTTTGGGACAAGTCTTGACGTGATTAAGGAGGTCAAAGATTTCTTGTCTCAGAATTTCGAGATGAAAGATTTGGGTGAAGCTAATGTTATTCTTAATATTAAGCTGGTAAAAGAAGGTGATGGTGGGGTGACACTTACACAGTCCCACTATGTGGAAAAGGTCTTGAGTCGCTTCGGATACAGTGACTGCAAGTCTGCTCCAACACCCTATGATGCCAGTAAAATACTAAAGAAAAACAAAGGGGACATGAAAGATCAGCTGAGATACTCCCAGATCATAGGCTCACTTATGTACCTAGCTAGCGCTACAAGACCTGACATCTCGTTTGCCGTAAGCAAACTTAGCCGGTTCGTGTCTAATCCGGGAGATGATCAATGGAATGCTCTGGACAGAGTAATGCGCTACCTAGTGGGTACAATGAGCTATGGGATTCACTATACTGGGTACTCGAAGGTACTGGAGGGTTTTAGTGACTCAAACTGGATATCTGATGCCGATGAGATAAAGGCCACAAGTGGATATGTGTTCACTCTTGGAGGTGGTGCTGTCTCCTGGAAGTCTTGCAAGCAGACCATCTTAACGAGGTCTACCATGGAAGCAGAACTCACGGCATTAGACACCGCCACAATGGAGGCCGAGTGGCTACGTGATCTCCTTATGGATTTGCCAGTGGTTGAAAAACCGATACCGGCGATTCTAATGAACTGTGATAACCAGACGGTGATTGTCAAGGTAAACAGTTCTAAGGATAACATGAAGTCATCAAGGCATGTGAAGAGGCGGTTGAAGTCTGTCAGGAAAATGAGAACCTCCGGAGTAATTGCCTTGGACTATGTCCAGACGGCTAAGAACCTGGCAGATCAATTTACAAAGGGTCTTTCACGAAATGTGATAGATTTTGCATCCAAGGAATTGGGAATGAGACCCATGTGAGTCACTCCATAGTGGGAACCTGTCCTATGTGATCGGAGATCCCGTGAATTAGGATGAGGAAACAAGCTATTGTTTGACTGAGAGAAGAGAACCTTTGAAACAAGTTAATTCCAGGGTGGATGCATTTCTCTTCTTTTCTGTACGGCAGAATGGTGTACACCTTAATGTAATTCGAGTGGCTTTTGAGAAGCAGAGATGTTGACCTACAGAACATCTTATGAGAATTACACCTATATGAGTTCGACTGCTAGTCACAGTCTATGAGAGTGGGTTATCTCTAGATACTCATGAAAGGCCTGGAGTTTGACTTATATGCTCCAAACCGCGGGGATGCAATAAGCAGCCTAGTATCTGTCACACCCGATTTTAAGGACAAAATCGAATGCATCGCATATGTGTGCCAGGATCCGTTCATCACACATATGTTGACGTCATCAGTGAATATATCAAAAGACAATGTTCAAAAGCGTACAAAAGAGAGTACATAACTTTATTACACTCATCGTAAATAGACACGAAGGTCTTAAACGTTCACCGACATCCTAAACGATAAAACAGCTCCTTGACTTCATCCACAGGCACTTGACTGGTTGACGCGCCTAGAACTCATCAAAGTCGCTGAAGTACTCCACATCATTGTTATTTTCTGAACAGCAGTTGTTTAGCAAGGGTGAGTACACTTATGGTTGGTACTCAACAAGTGGGGGAATATGCAAGGCCATCAAAGGGGGTTCAGGCTCATGCGGTTAGCACTTTTAGTTGATCAAGTTTTATTAGCAAGCACCTAGTTACTAGATGTAAGTTTATACCATCCCAAAATTAAGCAGGATAACCCAAAGTTATTCCACCAAGAGACCAAGAACCACAAGTTAAGATCAAGTTAAAGTTCAATTATCATGTGAGGGTCCAAGCCGCCCTTAACCGTGGGCACGGCTGATATATCAGTTTTACACTCTGCAGAGGTTGTACACTTTACCCACAGCTCGTGTTCCCCTTGTCGCCCGGGTTTGCAAGGCCCTTAAACACTTCCTTTGGTGAGTGGCGAGGGTTCACTACGAAGCCTTTACAAAGACCCAAAGTTAAACTAGCAGCCCGCTAGAGTTTCGGCAGCGGTGAGGTCCACAGCCCTCCCAAGAGAGGACGTACCTTAGCAAAGACTACTCCTACAAAAGGACCGAGCTATGACCCCTCACCGGCCCCCTCCTTGCCCTTACGGTAAGACCACTAGCCAACCCCAAGTCCAATTAATTAGCTAAGTCAGAGCCATGTGAAACTGTGGTTGCACTGTTTTCTTGGGTGGTTCTCCATGTTCCAATTAATCATGATGATCTTGTAATTAAGCAAGAATATAACAACATAATTAAATCATGATTAACATTGCATAAAAGGTAACAGAACCATCCCAAGTTTAAGCAAGCTAAGCATTTCTACCCATGATGTAACCAGGTGATTCAAGGTTTAAGGTAAAAAGATCTAGTCATGTCCTAATAAGATAACCCGTCAAAATTAATGCATAACAGTAAAGTAAAGGTGAATTTCATGAATGTAATTGGGACAAAAAGAATGTTCATGTAGAGGGAGGCCACTTGCCTTCCTCAACAAACTGCTGTTGGTCCTCTTCAAACAGCTGCTGCTCCTGATCTTCCTCGAACGGCACGTTCTCTACACGATCACACAAGACATACAACAAAATAAATAAAAACAGTACACCAAACAGTACTAAAAGTACAGAACAAGCACCTTAAACTAAAGAGCATGCAAAGACGATCGCGTGGACGTGAAAATCGCCCAAAACGGATTTAAAACGACGAAACTACGCTAGTTACAAGGTTGCAGGGACCTATATGCAATTAAAACTAAAGTCTGCGTACTGTTTTGATAAAAACCGAGGGCACAAACATAAATAAACATAGATCAGAGGGGCTAGCAAGTGATTTGACCATGAAAAGGACGACGGGTTGGATTATTCAAAAGAACAGGGGCCTAAACAGAAGTTGTAAGGGCATATATATGAATATTTTGTACTGCAGTTGGACCGCGGGTTGAATAACAGAAAGTGCAAGGGCTCTTTAACAAAAATGCCAGCGACCGGCGGGTTTGACTCCCGCTGACCGGTACGCTGGGGCTGATCTCAGCCGTAGATTGCAGATCGGACGGCGCAAATCAAAAAGGGGCGCCGGTGACCCTTTGACACGGCGGCGGCGCCGCGTCCGCGGGTGGACTCGCCGGAGTGGCGGCCGTAGGGCGCTCCGGAGCACTAGGACGTGAATAAATGGCACGGGGAGCATCAGGAGGCCATGGCGAGCTCACCAAGGGTGTTTGCAGGGGCTGAAGGTGACCGGAAGCAAGTCGGCGGCGGACGATGGCGGACGGAGGCTCGGTCGCGCGGTGATGATGGGGTTCCGGCGTCGATTTCGTCCTCCAAGCGCCGGTGTTGAGCTTCTGGGGACCCTGGGAATGCGGACGTGGAACAAAGAGGATCAGAGAGAGCTCGGGTGAAGACGAACAGAGACGACGGCGGAGGCAACCTTGCCGGCGGCGATGTCGTGCTCCGGTGAGCGATTACGCGAGAGTGAGAGGTGGTTTCGGCGTGGGAAGTGTTCGTGCGCGAGGGAGGTGCTCGGGGGGTCTTATAGCAGGCCGAGGAGGAGCGGAGGGGGCTCGGTGTGGAGGGAATCCGAGAGCGGGCGCGGTGATTACGGCCATTGAAGGCCTTGAAGGCTCTCGGCCGTTGCCGAGGGGGAGGAAAGGAGGGGGAGATGGGCGCCCGGTTGATGGCGCAGTAAAGGGGCTTGAAGAGGGGGAGGGAGACGCGGGCGCGCGTCGGTCGTGGGGCGAGAGCGGCGCGTGCGCGCGGGGAACGGCGGCTCGGCCGTGGCCGTCGCGAGGAGGAAGAAAGGCGCCGACAAGTGGGACCCTCAGGTCAGAGAGAGAGGGAGCGGGAGAGGGAGGAGGCCGGATGGGCCGGTTAGATGGGCCGGCGGAAAGGGAAAGAGAAGGGGAAGGGAGTTCGGGCCGGGCCAAAAGGATGAGAGGAAAAGGAGGGAAAAGGGATTGGGTTTGATTTTTGTTTGAATTTGTATTTGGAGAGTTTGAGAGATATTTGAGTGGGATTTGAATTTGGATAGGACTTTGAGATCACTCAAGCAAACAAAAACAAAAACAAAGCATGAGATGCACATACACTTATTGAACTAAGATTAATTATTTAATGTTCAAGTAATTAAGGCCACAAATTAAATAAAGGAAAATAAATTCATTAAACCTAAGATCAACCTAAACAAAGTTTCTATAATTTGTTACATGATGGAATTTGGGTGTTACAGTATCAGTAAAAGGGTTCTGGTAAAACTTGTTCGCACAAGACTGCCAATTCAAGGCATAGTCCATTGGTCAGTTGTGGATGAGCGTAGCCTTTACTCTAGGTGGAAGTTCAACTTAACAGTCTCTACCGAAACACTGGTATATCAAAACAGCAATGGGGCTGAGGGCATTTCTCGTGTGCCGTGAAATATTGGTGGGGATTGTTGGATTTATTTGGGCTTGGCCCTTTTATATTCCAATTAAATCTAAAATATTCAAGGCCCACGATTAATGCAAAGGGAGTTAAAAGTGGTTACTACCATATCGGTAGTTAAGAGGATCTCAACCAACTTATTAGGTGGACACGTGGTACACCCAATGTGAAGTTGGCAAAGGGTAACCGGGATGCCACACGCGCGCGCGCTCGCTCGCCTCGCCGAGCCGGGCCGTGGGCGTGGGCGTGGGCGTGACGTGACGGACGGGATGTGTTGCGGTGCTGTAATTGGTTTTGTCAACGGGATTAATGACAGGATCAATTACTTACCTTAAACGCTCACAGGGGACGTTCCTTATTTGCTCCGCGGGATTCTTGCCTTTCCTGCAGAGGCGTCCAGGTGCGTCCCCCCTCCGCCAGGCAACGCCTATAAAAGGAGGCCCTCCCCTACCCAGGAGACACACACCAACACAACCTCAGGTATTCCTGTTTAGGAGACCTCTCCCTTCTCCCACATTGTTTCTGCTGCATCGCTTGCCTCCCCATCGCTAGCACTGCGCGCACGGTTCTAGCGAGAGCAGAGCCTCCGGAACCTCGACTGGCGTGAGATCCTGCTCGGGATAGCCAGGCGATAAGGTTTTTGGGGAGCGTCTTCACGCGACTGCTCAAGTTCATCTGCATCGTCTTCTTCCTGGTGGCCTGTACAACTACATCCACTACTTCCCGGTGCCGTTCGAGGGACTGCACTGCATCAGCTCGTCACTGCATCGAATTCGTACGGCTACACCAAACAAGATCAACCGATTAGTATGACTAATCCAGTTGATAACGGCGCAGCCAATGCCTCCGGCAGCGGCTCCGTCTCAGGGTACATTCTGAACCTTCTGAGGTTCTTTATTTTGTTCTTGTTTAATATGAGATTGAACTTGAACACATGCACATATCATGTTCTCACTGGATCACTAATTGTAATCATGATTTACATGCTTTTATTCGGAATTAAAATATGTCAAATGCTGCCTATATTTCTAACAGACTTCCCCCGTCCAGTTCTGGCAGCGACGGTATCGGACTATTGGAATGTGACAAAATACCGTCAGGCAATTTGCCGTACATGTAATGTAAGCTAGTGCAAAGAGAACAGCATCCATACGTACCGCTGTACATGGACTGTAGACTTGCAAATTGCATTCTGTCCGTTTCTTCTTACGGTACCATGTTAAGGTATAGTAGTTGAAGGTTGAAGCTGCACGTGATGACTGCTTACATGCTATCTCTGCTGTCCCAGACTCCCAGGCTCCCAGACCCATGAATCCGAGTTTCAGTTTAAGCTTCAGCAAACACTTACAGTTTGAAAGTCATCAGGCCTACAAAGCTGACTGAAAAAGGAACGGACAACTCGAAGTAACTTCGCTCCTCTGAACAGATCACACCAGTGTGTTTCGTATTTAGTCCTCTTCAGCAGTTGTGTTTCATATCTAGTTTTTTACCAATGCAAATGAATCTATAACTCCAGTACACCAAAGCAGCAAATTGCATTTGAGGTCAACAGCAAAACATTTTACAACACTTGAGCGCCAGGTACACCGGAGAAGATGGGCAAGCTAGCAGAAGCACATCATTCAGTACATGCTCCACAGCGATACTGAGAAGGCTACTAATTACACGAGTGAACCAATCAGGGGGGCTCCGCCTATCTAAATCCCAGACAAAATAATCATTAGCAAATGGAAGAGGGTTTCCGCTTAGTGGGCCCAAGGGGCAGACTACAATGGATGGAGGAGCGCCAGCTGCAAGCTGCAACCTCACTCATTACCCAGTTTTAGAGACCCATCTTTTATAAGTTTTATGCTAAGGCTATTGAAGCGCCCTCTTGAATAATGCCGTGACGCCTTTCTCCAGTCGGTGCCAGTCTTCATCATCGCGACAAATTCTTCATAGCTAATTTTACCATCCTGCAGAAAGAATAAAGTTTTTGCATCTTTATTTAAGGATGAATATGATTTAAAGGCAGTAGCTATCTCAGGAGGCTTCAGTGGATCATCACCTTATCCGTGTCAACCTCATGCAATATGTCATTGACCACGTCCATGCTATCGGCTCCCCCATCCTCCACCAGGGCTTCCTGAAGCTCCTCAGGCTCAATGAAACCATTGCCATCCTTGTCGAAAAATAGGAAGGCCCGCCGAAGGTGCTCATCATTTGCCATCCTTTGTAAATGAAGCGAGACAGCCAAAAATTCACCATAATCTAGTGCCCCTCTACCATTTGTATCCACCTATTATTCCAACCACAACGAACAGATATACAATCAACATCTTCTCGTTAATACGATGAAACCAACTGGGCCACATAGTTCTGAAATCGACACTAAAATTGCAAAAGGAAAAGGACCTTATATGGATCCAAGCAACTAACAAAAAAATAGGAAGGTTTAAGTAATATTTAAGGAATATATCCGGTCTATATAATATAAATAAATTAGTTCAGTGACATATCAGCTATGAGGCCCTAGTTGGCTAGTTGTTCTAACATCTCTCAAAAAACATATAAAAATGAGTATAACAGGTCCATCAGGGAAATGTGATTAAATGATGCTAAAAAAATGGGATTAAATGTTTCATTATATCCTTAACGCCATATTGTTGACCAGTCCATAGCCATCAAATCAAAAGGCAAATCAATTGCACCACCTGCCCACCTGGTACAACTATTACTAGCTGGTTCTATGGAACACTAAGAGTCCAATATAGTAAACCTCAAAAGTAGCAAAAACCATGTAACTCAGATCAACTACAACTGAAGATGCTGACCAAATCGATTAGATGAAAAGTACTTACAGCTTCAATAAGCATTTGCACTTCAGATTCTGCAAGATGGGAACCAAACTTTGCGATCCCGTTCTTTAACTCTTCATAAGAAACTATACCATCATTATCGGTATCCATTACTTTGAACATCTCTTTTATGTCCTCAACCTCTTCAGCCGACAAGTGATCAGCAATAACCTAGTGAAGTGCCAGTTTTTGTCAGTAAAGCAAATGTTTCCATGGTAGCTTGAGAAAAATGCATCAAAGCACACAATCACTTTCATGAGGAAGAAAGGTTTCGAACCCTTAAAGCTCTTCTTTTGAATCTGTTCATCCTTGAAAACTGTTTCAGCCTTGACTTTACAATGTCTCCAAGAGGGACATTTGGAGCTTTCTTAGCATTTTGAAGCCAGGGATGCTCTGCGGTAACAGAAATAAAGAAGGGGCATGAACACTATATCAAAAGAAGTAGAAATGCATATGATGATCTGCCTGGACAAAAAAAGGGGGTGTGGTGGCGCGAAATGGGATGCACTGCCTCCATCCTTAAATAAATGATGTTTGGTTACTATCCAAGATTGTAAGAAATGATGTTTCCATAGTTTGATTATAACAGGAGAAAATGAACAAACTTGGTTATACCTAATTCATTATAGTATTTGCCATGCCTGGAACCAATAATATGCAGAAAACGGTATTATCTCAAATGCTAAAATCGTATCAATGCCCTCTTTTCCTAGAAAACAACAACCTTCTAACCATGAGGCGCAATAACAAAATACATCTACCGCCAAAGACTGCCTTGAATTAAAATGAGAGCTACACTAAACATTTACTTTCTCTATTTATTACTTCAACTTTGATTTTTATTGTCAGTAGTCACTTTTACAATCATGGGCTTCACGGCATTACACAACTGCACCTAACCAGATTATCTAACAGTAAGCAGGTAGTTAACAAACTTAGGAGGTAGAAAGATGGCAGAAACTGTAGCAGGCCAAACTACTGGAACAAGGATTCAGACTAAATCAGACAGAAGTATCATTAGATGTGTTGAACCCTTCAACTGAACAGAGCTCATACAATGTGCCGATGTAGTACTCCTACTATGATAAATTAAAAAAAAAACAAAAGCACGATATATATCTTACCAAGAACTTGCTTTGCCGTTAGCCTGAGTTTTGGATCAGGTTGAAGCATCTGCCGAACAAGATCCTTAGCATTGTCTGAAACATTGGGCCAGGGTTCTCGCTTAAAATCTATATTTCCCCGAAGAATAGCTTGTGCAACTCCTTGTTCAGTCTCTGCAATTTTCACCTGGTAAGATCATTTGCACAAAGCGGAACACTGAAGGACAAAAGGTTCTCACAGGTGGAAGGCCTTTACCAGCCCAAAATGGAGGAACACCACATAGCAAAATATACAAGATAACACCAGCACTCCATATGTCTATTTCAGGACCATAGTTCCTTTTCAGGACTTCAGGAGCCATATAGTAGGGGCTTCCCACAATTTCTGAAAACTTTTCACCTGAAAAGGAAAACAATGCCTTTATATATTGAAACAAGTATCATACAGATATTTAACAAAGGAAAATGAAAAGCTCAAAGCAAGTAAACTAGATCATCAGACCATATCCAAATTCCACCACACCCACATAGAGGAGTGGGAGTTTTGTACCAAAATGGTTTTTGTGACTACATGAGTACATGTGGATGCCAATTTACAGTTGCCAAGATAATTGCATTGCAGCCTGTTTGGAGTAACTAATGCTAGGTGCTAAACTTTAGCACTTGTTAGCACTTGTGTTCTATCTAAAGTTTTTGTGTCTTAGCTAAACTTGAGCATTATCCATCAGCACTCCTGTTTGGAGGTGCTAGTGCTAAAGTAGTGCTAAAGTTTAGCACTTTGGGCATTAGCCCATGGGATCCAAACACCCCCATATATCTAAAATCATATTTCAGAATGTTATTGTACAGAATCTAGTTTCCCAAAATAACTGAACTCAGTTGCTTCTGAATAAGCATACAAGGTATGTACCGGTTGAGACAAGTCAGCTATGCTGGGCAACAGGTATGTGACGTATGATCCCACTAATTGTTTCCTAGATTCGAATCTCTGAGCTCACCACAAGGTCTGCAACAAAGCTATCAAGAATGCCTTCGGAAGCATCGGCAACAAGTTACATTGAACTGCCAAGTGCTGTCATGTCCAATATCACAACTTGTTCCAAAAAGTAAATCTAAAGAGGTCCTTGTATTACGCAAGCATGAGAAAAGCAATTAGCTACAGCAACGACCGGCGACCAAACCCACGGATCCAGCCAGAATCCACAAAGAGAAGTCCAAAATTGCGGCCAGCAGTTCGCCCAAATCAAAGATGGATCTCGGTGGGGGGGAGCTTACCGGGCTTGAAGAAGATGGAGAGGCCGAAATCGATGGCCTTGAGTGGTGAGTTCTCCTTCTTGTTGGCGAAGAGGAAGTTCTCGGGCTTGAGGTCCCGGTGGATCACGCCGTGGCGGTGGCAGAGCTGCACGACCTCGACGATGGTGCGCGTGACCGCGGCCGCGGCGCGCTCCGTGTAGTGCCCCCTCGCGACGATACGGTCGAAGAGTTCTCCTCCCTCGCAGAGCTCCATGACGAGGTGCACGGCGCCGTCGTCCTCGCACGCCTCCCGCAGCGACACGATGCTGGGGCTCTTGGGCAGGTGCCGCATGATGGCCACCTCCCGCCGCACGTCCTCCACGTCCACGGGCGTCCGCAGCTTCCGCTTCGAGATCGACTTGCAGGCCAGCAGCTCCCGCGTGCCCCGGTCCATGCACAGGTACGTCACCCCGAACTCGCCGCGCCCCAGCTCCTTGTCCAGCGCGTACTTCTCCTCGATCCCGGCGCCCACGTCGCACCCGTCCTCCCCGAGCACCGACAGCCGCTTCTTCTCCCCGGCACCGCCGCCGCCGCCGCCGCCCCCTGCGCCGTTCCGCGCCTGGTGGGGCTTCTTCTTACCGCCGGCGGAGGCCGGGAAGTGCGACGACTTGACGTCCTCCCGCGCCGCGGCGGCCGGCGAGCGGCAGCAGTTGCCCATGGCTGCCGCGCGAGATCGGGACCGGGGGCACTAGGGTTTGCGCGGCATTGGGCACTATGCGGAGTGGGGGAGGAGAGGGAGGAGGGGGAGAGGTGGGGGCGCTACCCGCTACCGGGCTAGAGAGAGAAGCAGCAGCTAGAGAGGGACAGAGGCGATGCCGAGAGGGGACGAGACGAGGCCAGGCTACCAGCGAGACCTGTGTCGGGTATAACGGTAAGGACGAGGCGTGGGGGATGGGTTTTGGGGGACGCGTAGCGCGGCAGTGCGTGGGGCCGGAGGCCGGCCCACGCCGTGCTGTGCTCACTCCTCTCAAGAGCCCGACGGGTCGCTGGAGAGTGGGCCCGGAAACGGGTCTGGTTATTTTGCGGGGGAGTGCGGGAATGGTGGGCCCCGCGGTCGCCGGGGAGTTTGACTGGGTCCGGGGACGGACCCAAAGAGTTTCATTCGACTCGACAGTCAGACAGAGGCCGTGGAGTGGACAGAGGAATCGGATAATCTGACGAGATTAGGGCTTGTTTAGCTCCCATCGAAACTTTTGAAATTTTGAAACTTCACTATTTATTAAAGGGAATCTTACATGCATGAAGTATTAAACGTGTGTTAATGACAAAACCCATTCAATAACCCGGGTAACTTTGCGAGACGAATCTAATGAGCCTAATTTGGCCATGATTAGACAACGCCGTGCTACAGTAAATAATCTCTAATGATGGATTAATTAGGCTTAATAGATTCGTCTCGTGATTTCCCGTCCATCTGTGTATTTAGTTTTATAATTAGATCATGTTTAGTCCTTCTAATCTTCAATTTAGAATTAAAAACTTTCTTTCGCAAACTTACTTTCCAATCTAAACATGCCAAAAAAAACAAATGCTCGAGCGTATTGGTGATCGGGGATTTGTTTAACCTGAAAGATTCCAAGATGAAGACCTGTGGGTGTCAGGAATTTATTTGTTGGGGCTTGGAATGTCGAGGAGGTGTTGTGTTTCTGTTTCACGCTTTGAATATCTCAAAAACTGGAGCGTTCTCTTCTCTAAGGATTTATAAATTCCGCATGGCTTTCTGAATTATTCATCATGCAGATAAGTTTGGAAAACTGGAAGTGTGCTCTGTTTTTACGATTCTATTTCTATAGTTATCTCCGAGTCGGCTCCGACCCTTTATGACCAAGTCAGATACTTCCAATTGCACGCTTTCCATCTCCATTTTTCCACGCTAATCAGCTAGCGAGGTCTGTCAGACTTCGACATAAACCAGGGTTTGTTTTGCTTCGTCGGTTTGGCCTAACCACCGTGAAGGCACTTATTCCCTCTTGAAATATCAAGCGAACGCAAGCTGTAATCCTTCTCTTTTTTTCTCTTTTCCTTTGCTAAAATATGTCTACTCAGAGGGGTTGGTAAGAGTCGTTGAAAGATGTGGTAAGCGTGAGACTGAAGAATTCACGTGGATATTCTTCTTGCACGGCTTGTTTCCTGTTTCATCGTTCAAAAGTTCAAAACCACGAGTTTCAAACGCGAAAACAAAGCCCAAACGATTATTTTGTAGCCATTCATCATGCTAAGGGTATCTTTGCGTGATGATTGATGATTCAATGTTGTATAGTGGTATACGCTACAAAAATGCCGTTACGGGTTGGAAGGGTTAACTACGACTTGGGGTCGCACAAAAACGCAAAACGCAATCATGCCCCTCTCCGTAGATGACAAGGCCAGCAGCAAGCTCTACACTCTACTGTGGTCACAGCTGGCTTTGACTGCACGTACGTACATCGCTGCGGGAACGGACGTACCTATGCTTTTATTTTTTCCGATGGCACTTTTTTTTTGTAAAAAAGGGAATCATTCTTCAAAAGAAAAACCTGCCTTAACCAGGCCTACCCGTGAATCTTGATGAAACGTGTAAAAAATTAGGGTTTGGTTTGGGCGTGAAAAAAATTTGCCGCGTAATAAATGCAGCTTTGACCGTTAATTAGGGGTATTAAATAAAATCAGTTTACAAAACTACCTCCACAACCCCCCGTGTAAATCGCGAGACGAATCTAATGAGGGCTTTGACCGCATGATTAGAGGATGATTACTGTAGCATTACTGTAGCAAATTATGGATTAATTAGGCTCATTAGATTCGTCGCGCGAAGTTGCACTCATTTGTGAAAAGGTTTTGTAAATAGACTTCATTTAGTACTTTATGCATGTAAGATTCTTTGGGGGAAAAAATTCCACTGTAGTAACCAAACGCAGCAAATTTCTGAAACGGGCCCATTGAGCTGCATCCCTTCACAGTTCGCGTGTACTAACGGGACCCACCTTTGTCACCTCTAGCTCTAGTCCAAAAAGGGATCATGGTGGAATATTCCTCTGTCAATCTCATATTCTCCTCGCATCATGTGAACATCCTTTGCATTGTACTATCCCGAGGGCTCGTTTGAAACTACAGTGTATTGGAGGGAAATAAGAGGTATTAAAGGAGAAATTAATTTATTTTTTTCGATCTCTTTTGTTTCACTCTAATACAACTCTATCCAAACAACAAGACCTGAAAGATATCCGGACTCAGTTTTTGCCGTGGCGTGCAGTGCTAAACTTCGCCGGTGACACGCCGATGCCGTTGCCAGAAACGCCAGGTGAGGTGCCAACCACTAACTATGAACTAATGACCTCGCGCGCGACAGAATCGGCCGCCGCGGTGAACGGATGACAGGGCAAAGTCATCAGTGCTCGTACCACTGTACCAGACACAGACATGGAAAATGGCGGTGCCGCCCCTTGCCGGTGCCGGCGCCGCTTTACGCCTCCCTTTTTTACGCTGGGCGCCATCATGCGCCCGTGTTTCTTGTGCCCCAGCTTTGCCAAAAAGGGCCCCCCATCCTCATCATTGATCACGCAACGCAACGGGGCTCGCGGCTAGCTACGCCCACTCGCCGCCGTCGATCATCGTCGATCCAATGGACGGTCGTGATCTCCGGTCTTGCTCGCTGCCTGTTCCGGTGGCATCGGTCGATGACGGGTCGACACGTCCCATGTGGCCACGTAAAAGGTGTACAGAGGACGGGCATATATACGCACGGACACCCAGGCACAGCACAGGCGCTCGAACGAAAGCGTGTAGTACGAACGAAGGTCGCAGTAACGGGTCGTTGGCATGTGGGGCCCAGTCTGCCTGCGTACATGTCGACATGTCGTGGACGGGCAAATGTGTCCGTAAGCCTGACGTGCTGACTGGTGACGTCTTCAATGCAAGCTGCTAGAGGGGTCTTCACTATTTTGCATAATATGTATTTTTTAATATATTTTTTCGATAACACTTGACTCAATATATAAAAACACTATATGTAACAAAATAAAATGTAAGATGCTGCTGCTTCGCTGCGTACGAGCGTTGGCGCGGCAAACAGGGGCTCTCCCGTGTTTGTCCGTAAGCCGGACGTGGTGACTGGTGACGTCTTCAATGCAAGCTGCTACGGCTGCGTACGAGCGTTGACGTGGCGCCGCCCAGACGGAATCGCGTGGAGTTCACAGTGCAGGGCATAGCGCGGCCCAGCGGCGGGCCGGCAGCGCTGCAGATGTGTACCGTGGAGATGAGATCGAATCGTTGCGAGGACATCGCTCGTTTTCACCTGCAGTTTATCCCGCCTGAGGGCCTGTTTAGTTTGAAGTTGTAAGTTTGCGAAAAAAAAGTTTTTGATTCTAAATCGAAGATTAGGAAGACTAAATATGATCTAATTATAAAAAGATTAGGAGGACTAAACATGATCTAATTATAAAACTAAATACACGGATGGACAGAAAATCGCGAGACGAATCTATTAAGCCTAATTAATCCGTCATTAGAGATTGTTTACTGTAGCACGACGTTGTCTAATTATGGCCAAATTAGGCTCATTAGATTCGTCTCGCAAAGTTACCAGGGGGTTATGGAATGGGTTTTGTCATTAACACACGTTTAATACTCCATGCATGCAAGATTCCCTTTGATGAATAGTGAAGTTTCAAAGTTTCAGGTAATCTAAACAGACCCTGAGTTTCCTGCAGGCTCTGATAGTTTACCATTAGTAGTAGTAACTGGCAACATAAGGGGGTGTTCAATTCCCCAAAAAAATTTTCACCAAAATTTTTCTCAAGGGAATCTTACATGCATGAAGTAGTAAACTTGTGTTAATGACAAAACCCATTTCATAACCCTAGGTAACTTTGCGAGACGAATCTAATGAGCCTAATTAGACCATAATTTGCAACAGTGATGCTATAGTAACCATCCGCTAAATATTCACTAATTATGGATTAATTACTATCATTAGATTCGTCTCGCAATTTTCAGGTGAGATCTATAATTAATTTTATTATTAGTTTACATTTAGTATTCTTAAATTGTAAGATTCTCTTGCAAAATTTTTTACCAAATTTTTTTTTGACAGAATTGAACACCGAGTAAGTCGGAGGGGTCAGGCAAAGATTTGAGTAGACCTGGTCAGTTCAAAGGTCAGGCCTTTTTCTGGTCAAGAATTCCAAGGGCAGCTTACCAGACTTCCAGAAAGCTCAGTATGCTCAAAGCGTCAAACCACCATCGCCTTTCACTTCTCTCCGTCTACTCGATCGCCGTCACCGGGGGATCAGGGAACAGGAGACTCCTTTTCCTTGCAAATGGCCATCAACTTTTTTTTTTAGGGGCGCAAATGGCCAACAACTATTCAAGGAGCCGAAGTTGCACGGTTGGTGGGCCACGGCTCATCATGGCGATAGGTCTGGCCGTGTCAAATGGGTATCAACTGGCAAAATTGCACGGTACTCGGCTAACCCATCTGCACGTTCGTTGAAAATTAGATTTGAGGCATGTTTAGTTCGGGAAAAAAGTTTACGAATTTTACTGTAGCAATTCTAAACCTAATATTAGGAGGACTAAACATGATCTAATTATAAAACTAATTACACGGATGGACGGGAAATCGCGAGACGAATCTATTAAGCCTAATTAATCCGTCATTAGAGATTGTTTACTGTAGCACGATGTTGTCTAATCATGGCCAAATTAGGCTCATTAGATTCGTCTCGCAAAGTTACCGAGGGGTTATGGAATGGGTTTTGTCATTAACATACGTTTAATACTCCATACATGTAAGATTCCCTTTGATGAATAGTAAAGTTTGGGTGAGAACTAAACAGGGCCTTGGGCCTCCATGTGTTATCGAACAACCCACCGGCCCAGAAACTCTTGCCAAACGCGTAGTGTCCCGGGGACGCCTGTCGTCGTACGGCCCAACTCGATCACATCGGCACGACGAATCGCGCTCGTCGCCATCTGAGCCTGCCCCAGCCTCCACCGGACCCAGGGACCACCACCACCCGCCCAAGATGCCCCGCCTTTCGAATCTCACTGACGATATGGACCCACGTTGCCAGTTGGATTCGGCGAGCCCACCTGGCAGTGCGACACGGGAGGCTTCCTCCTTTGTCCCTGGTCTCTCTCGTCTCTCACCTTTCCCCACAACCCGGCGTTTCGGAAGGGGCGACCGGAGACGCAAAGGCAGCGAGCAGCCGAAGCCGTCCCTCGCCGCGCCGCGCCATGGACCGCGCGCAGCTCCTCCTCATCGGCCTCCCGGCCCTGCTCTTCTTCTCCGACCTCACCCACATCTTCGCTCCGCCGCCTCCCCACCTCCGCCACCCTCATCACCACCCCCCTCACCACCACCACCATCCCCATCCGCCGCACCACCACCCGCACCCGCCGCACCATCCCCATCCCCACCCGCACCCGCCGCACCACCACCACCAGCAGCACCCCGACCTCGCCGCGGCAGCAATACAGGTATGTCATGAACCCTATCTGCCTGGACTCCTCTCTGCCCTCGAACTGCGATCCGATCCCCGATCTGGATGGCGACCTGATGTGTTGTTTTGATGCGATTGCAGGATCCACGCGTGGACGGGGCTGGATTTGGCGCCACAGTCGAGCTCCAGTTCTGTGCCTCCTGCTCCTACAGGTGAGCACAGCCCGTCCACCGTGTCTTGGGGTTACTAGTGGTTGCTTGCTTAATTTCTAAGGTTATTTGGTGCGTGCGGATCTAATGAACATGTGTGCAGAGTTGATGTAATGCACACTGAGCATTGGAATGCTGCGTGGTTGCTGCAAATGACCATACCATGATCAATTGTCTTGCTTGAAGTTCTGGTGCTCCAATTCACTACTACCACAAGTGAATGATGGACTGTCATGCGGTTATAGATAGTTGCTAACTTACTGTTATGGTATTGCACACAACAGCTAACACAAATTCAATGTATTAAATTTTGTAGTTGCGTACTTGCGTTACTATGGTAGTAACTGGGTAAGACGTAAGAGATAGGTGTTGGCCACTTATTCTTCATGGCTGCATGAATCGTCTGCTGAAGACATCACGAAAACAAGACAGATTGGAAGAAGAGGATTCAAGTCAATGGAAATAGTTACTCTGTTTAATGTTTGATTTCTATGTCAATCCTTTATTTTGGTTTAATCTATCAACGATGACACCCTTTCATGGTTTCATGCTTTCCAAAGTTCACAAACTTGCACCCATACCGTCCTAGCTTATGTCAGGTACTAGATGTCATTGACAAGTGATATGCACGATTCATTGTGTGAGATGATATTATAGCAACAGGCTTTTAGCTTGACCTTAGCTGGTTCTTAATTTTTTTTGTTTTCTGCATAGATTATATAATCTAGCTTAACATGGTAAAAGGTCGCCATTGGACCACAAAATAATCTGAAATAAGCTACCCATGTGCAGCTTATTTGGGATTATTTGGTGGTCCATGGTGATATTTTACCATGTTGCCCTCAACCATAAGCTAGATTATATAATCCTAAGTGGAAACAAACAGGGCTAGTTTCCTGCTCGTATCCTTTGAATTTTTGTGAAATGCATCTTTATGCAAACCATATCGTCATGATGCTGTGATAGCATGGCCTACCACTTAAGAATTATTTAACACTCCAACTGATCTTATATGCTTTGCTTTGTTCCTTTTTAAAGGTATGCAAATCAAAATGAGTTGATAGGAAAATTATGCCAGCATTTCTGCAAGGCTTGATAATTTGGCAAACCAAATTATCAATGTAAGATTATGGTGTTGTTGAGAGTAGGAGAGTTGATAATTAGACAAATACTACTCAATTTCAATGCTTCAAAGTTTGGTAATTATGTAAAGTAGTTAGACGTTCTAAATTCCCATTAAAAATTGGCTTGTTCTGCAATCTCCATATGCTAGCATGCAACTGCCTTCTGAATTCTTGCATTTTCACCTGTGAATACTGAATACCTGTAACAGCGGAACTGTTTATGCTGTCTCCTGTCTGGTCAATGACCTTGACCACTATAAAAGGACCATGCTACCCTAGTGGGGTTTCCATTCCTCTAGACTGAAAATGAATTCGGGCCAGCAGATTGGGTGAAGCAATGGTTGGCATGGGAATTTTGTGGATTGGCCCTACAGAATAAAAGCAATGTTTTCCTGAACATGTGCCGATTTTAAATGACATCACAAGTTACCTTTTGTTCTCATCCGAGGAAGACCTAACTAATGTATGACATGGCTGCTGGCACCTCACTTGATTTTTCTCACAATTGAGCTTCCACTGCTTCACCATACCAATATGCCTCTGTTAGTTATACTGTGTACTGTTGCTAGCTCCACTATAGTGAGCTGGGATTTTTTTTTACGAGGACAACTTAATAAGCAGTGAAGAATCATGCAAATCATAGCATATCATTTCAGTCATGGCAGCCCAGAACCAATTATTCAAGTGGCTCATAGTTATTATATTGTGATATAGACGCACGACCTCTGTACCTAAAGCACAACTAGTTAATTCACTATTTTTAGCAGAAACAGTAAGAAATAGTAGGGATTATATGTTTGGTTCAACATGTTTCCTCAACTTGAGTTCCCAGGGATTGTACTAAAAGAACATGAAAGAGATGGGGTACGAGTAATCATCCTTCTATCTGATCTCCATATAAACATCTTTTGTACTTGCAAAGAGATACTTATTTCAATAGACCTCATGCTTTACACTTACATGTTATACTTTTTTTTATCAATATTGTAGGGGAACTGCAATGACCATGAAGCGCATGCTGGAAACCTCATTTCCTGGCATTCATGTTATCTTGCATAACTATCCTCCACCCTTCCCCAAGCGCGTGCTTAGCAAAGCTATCCCAATTGTTCAAGTTGGAGCCGTTGCAACAATAATGGCTGGTGACCAAATTTTCCCCAGACTTGGAATGGTTCCGCCTCCATGGTACTACTCGCTACGTGCCAATAGATTTGGAACTATGGCAACAATCTGGCTATTTGGCAACTTTGCTCAGTCCTTCCTACAAAGCTCTGGTGCCTTTGAAGTTTACTGCAATGGAGAGCTGGTATGCCTTCTGTTTCCCTCTGCCTGTGTGATAATTAATCAGGACTGCCATTTCTGCAGTCTGTGTGATAGTTAATCAGGATTGCCATTTCTGCAGCCTGTGTGATAATTAATCAGGATTGCCTGCTATTATGAAAGAATGAATTTGGTCTATTTCTAGGATCACTCTTATTCTGGGTTCAGTTATTTCTTGTTGAGCATGAAAAAAAAAATATCAATCTTCCCTAGCTACCTCACTGCTTTGTAGGCAACACCTTTTTGTACGAATTGGCTTGAATTGCCAGCATGACTAGAGCAATTGTAGTGATATTGAACCTCTCTGCTGCTTCTTTACCAATGCCACTCGTGATTTTCAGGTATTTTCAAAATTGACTGAGCAGAGGTTCCCTAGTGAGTTCGAGCTGCGTGATCTCATTGGCAGCAGATTGCCTGAGTCGCCATTTGGGAAGAATCTGGGGAAAACGTTGATTCGATGATCCCTGAAATCGAAGCTCAGAATGACACATTATCGTCTGTTGCTATTTAGTTATTAAATAGATGGTAACTTTGAGATGTTGATCATTGAAGCTGCACAGCTTTTCTGTAAACACGAGTTGTCTGGATGTATGGCTAGTATAATGGATCGCCTGAGTACCTGACACGAGACGGTGACAGAACCGTTATGAAACATATACACAAGCCACTGGAATATTTAGGGGACACTGTGATCTCCTGGTAACTTCTGGGGCAATTGTCAGTGTGACCTTTTTACGCATCGCGTTTTATAACTTCTGTTCACATGGAAAAAAAAACTGTGCTGTTTGTCGTTGTCCAACGCAAAGCATGGAACAAAGGGTCCGTATTGCACTATGGTTACTTTGTTTAGACCGAGAGCCCGTTGAGCCTTTGAAATTTACAGGAGGCCCATGTGCCGCTGGAGGCCTTCAATGATGCAGCTGGGCCGCAAGTGGTTGATAAGACCTCCCCAGGCCCAAGCAGCCCAGAACTAGATCATTTTGGCGGGAAACCAGCGATGTGGCGAAGTAGAACAGTCAAGGCCACCCGGCAAGTCGTTCAAAATCGAAATCACTTTCTTCGTCATCTTGTGCAGCGAAAGGGTGCCAAAAGTTTCCCCTCCCAGCCACAGCTGTCCCTAGACCAACCTCAATAGACCATAGTCACTGTATCTGGGCCCCGTGGCAGATCGGCCTGCACCAACCGGTGGAACAACCCCACGCTACCGAGTACCGAGAGCCTCTCGAGCTGCTTGCGCGCCCCGTGTCTATACACCGGGTCTTCCCAATTGCAGCCGCAAATCCCTTCTCGCCCAAGCGTCGGCGAATCCGCGCCGCGGCGGCTCCTCCTCCATGATGCCGCTCCGGCGAATCCTTGGCCTCTCCACGGCCGTCTCCGGCCGCCTCCGCCGCGGCTTCTCCTCGGCCGCCTCGCGCCCTACGTGGGCTGTGATCCACACGCTCCCGAGGCTGGCAGAGTCGACGGTGCAGCGCGCGTCGCTCCGGCTCGCCGTGCCCCCGTGCCTCTCCCACCTCGTCATCCCCGCGCACCTCGTCAACCCGCCCAGCCTCGACCCCTACGGCGACGACGTACGCCTACTCTACGGCGGCATCCTCCAATCCTCGAGCGGCGACGGCCTCCTCCTCCTCGACTTCATGGATTTAATCGGCACGGCCCCCATCGTCGCCACGCACGGCGTCACTCAGGAGCGCAAGTTGACTGGCATCGACCTGGACATCGACATGACGCGATTCGTCTGCAACCCCCTCAGTGGCCAGCTGTTCCGCCTCCCGGACATCGACGGCACGAAGAAGACCTCGTGGTACTCGGATATGGGCATCCTCACCCGATCTGAACGCCCGGACCGGCCGCCTGACAGGTACGCTGTCGCCGTGCTCAGCGAGGACCACGACGGGGAGGAGCGGAGCTTTGTCATGCGGCGGTTTCTATCGCGAACAGGGGAGTGGGAGAAGCTGGTGGGCTTGCCGTCCCCGCTACCGGTCGGGCGGCCGATGCATATAGACCGCGAGGTGCTGGCCTTCGCCGGCCGGCTCTGGTGGGTCGATCTGAGCTGGGGCGTCGTTTCCTCCGACCCGTTCAGCGACCAACCGGACCTCCGCTTTACCGAGCTGCCGAGGGGCAGCGTGACAGAGCCCATGGAGGACCGGGAGGCCCAGCGGGTACAGGACAGGTACCGCCGCATGGGGATCAGCGAGGGGAGGCTGCGCTACGCCGAGGTGTCTCAGAAGAAGCCTTTCCTGCTCAGTTCATTTGCCCTTGATGATGATGGAAGCGGCTGGACGCTGAAGCACCAGGTGGCGCTTAGCCGAGTCTTCCCGTATGGGGATCAGTTGTCTGGGGAGGACACGCCACAGATCGGCGTTGTTGACCCAATGAACCCAAGTGTGATGCATCTCACAGTTGCCAAACAGGCATTCTCCGTAGACATGGCCAGGGGGAAGCTGCTTGCGTGTTCAGTGGGAGGTGAAGGTACAGGCCTACCATGTGTGCTCCCACCATGGCTTGGATCAAGCCGGATCCCTTCTGCAGGTAAAATGGTCTTTCCACCTGTTTTTTCTTTTTTCTTCTCTAAGATGTATGCTTGATACATGAGGTGTGTTTATGTACATTAGTGCGGATGCGTAACCTTCATTTCACATTTTCTTAAACCATGTGGATGGGGAGGCTTGTTGATACTAGTAGCTATTTTTTGTTTTATGAATCATCACCCATTTCAGTTGCTTATAAGTTCCTCAAAGGGTAGAATTGTTGTTCTAATATAGCTTGTTGTATCTTGAAAATGGAAATGCTAATTGTTAAGCACATGGAATCCATTTAAATTTTAGTAAGCTTGCATAGCCAATAGCCATCTGTTTTTAGATGAGTGTGTTGTGTGATCTGTGCTAATCTGATGGGGCTAAAAGGTGACTGAAAATCAACATTTTAGCCAGCTAAGCTGAATGCAATTTAATGCAGAAACATGGTTTTAATAAGGGTGTATATCTCCTTTTAGAATGTTCCATATGTGGATGCTATGCTCTTCTTGAATCTATTTGTTTGGTTTGGCACTTCAATCAACTAACTATAATATCAATATAGAGTAATGTATACTATTTTTGTGGTTTAATTGTTTAAGTCCCTCCATTGAAGGAACTTTTTCAAGCACCAAGACCAATGCCAAAAGTAAGACATTATCAGACATATTGGTTCGTGTAGGCAGAGAGAAGAGGGATTGAGGTGCAGAAGCAAACTCATCATTTGGTTTGTTCTTAAGCTTACTCTTATGTTCAATCTGTATTCTATTTTCCAAGATAATGCTTTTGTGCCTATTTTTCACCGCCTATGTGTCTCGTGCTGGTGCCATCGTTTCTGAAATGCACACTTTGAATCATAACAGGCCAGAAAATGGCTATTATCCATTAAGAAGTTGAGGAACTATCTTTTTCCCCTGCAAATCTTGTGGCAGCACTTTGGGATTCACTGTGCAGGAGCACAATGCAAAGTTATACTTAAGGATTAGGGTAGAGTACACTAAAATTTATCAGTATATCATGTCTTTTAAAAATAGGAGCTCAACCCCCAGCCATTTATGATAACTTAATATATGTATGCATACGGTGATTCAAACTATGGTTGCTAGCTCCACTCTTCAATGAGCTAGCCAACCAGGCTAGAACCCGTGTCTCTCTTGACCTTCCAATAGACGTGCATATTGTAGTTGTTTAATCAGCTTAGCATACATTATTTAGAATTTCATTTTTTTGGGATGAAACATTAGGAACTTCAAATTGGGTCAATACTCAACACAAGCAAGTAAATAAGTATGAAACATTGAAGCCAAAAAGATGTGTAGTCTTTTCATTTTTATGGTTTATTGTTGTGACGGAACAGCCCTACTTAAACTGACTCAGGTGTGATCTGTAGTGTGAAACACTAACACGTCACACACCTGGGTCAGCATAAGTTCGAGGTTCCACCGGGTTCTCACTATCAGCTGTTCTCATCACCAATACTCAGGATCCCAACACCAGAGGAAGCATCACAGATATTGCACAGGATTAATATACAACACAGACAGATAAGATTTATACAAACCAGAGTACTCAAATTTAAGTATTACAACCAGTTTTCTAAGTTCAGCAACAGTTTAACAAGGTAATTAATCAAACTACATCAGTCCCTGTCGTGCCCTGACATGACTGAGTCTGCGGACCACCACGGCGCCAGCTCAAACTACTCCTCGGGCTCCACTGCAACAAGGGTAAAAGAACCCTGAGTACAAAGGTACTCAGCGAGACTTACCCGACAAACTACTCTAAAGGGATTACAAGGACATGCAAAGCTGTGAAGTTAAACAGAAATAAACTGACTAGCAAGCTTAGCTTAATTAGCTACTAAACTACTTACCAAATTTTAAATTGACAAGATAAAACTCTATTTAGCTAGGTGAACCAACCATTACTGCCTAACAGTAGTAATTAAGGCATAAGAGCTGAACAGAGCATAACATGCAACGAAATTATCTGCCAGGTTCAAGCGTGTATCAAAATCGTGACACTTGGCGATTCGAATCAATTTCAAACCCTGCAGGGGTAAACCTGGAACACACGCCGCGTGCGCGCCTCCGGTAGGCCACACAAAGCTACTTTTCCCGCTGCGGCCACCATTGCCTGAACTGTGCCCACATAGCCCGGGGTCGCATCCCCATTCCCTACACAGTGCTCGAGCAAAGGTATCTGGGTTACTGACTACGACCCCGCCAACATTCCTCGCCAGACACGGTGAGTCACAGTTCAACCGCTAGTACCACAGAAGTACATCAGTTTCCCGGCTCCCTATACCGGTATGTGCCCAGTACGTTCAAAGCTTGACCACAGGCAGATCACAGCAACTCCTATTCTTATCCAGTGGGCAGGACCAACTCAAACTAACCAAAACGTCCAACATATTCCTTACTTAACAACCGTCTGTCCTGCCCAACACTTTCAAAGACTCACTAAACAGGTTTAGCTCTCTAAGCCAACATTACCTAGTGGCAGGTGATTGGGATCACACCTGATTTACTACTATTGTGAGCAGTTCTAAGCAACTCTACTCTATCTTTTTGAAAAGGTGGCAGAGATGCTCTAAACAAGGATGGATTATGCATTAAAAGTAGGATTCACTCTATCCTAATCTAATGCACAAACATGGGCTCAATCATGACAACAGTAGTTAAGTTAGTACTGGGACGGAAATGCTCCGGGGCTTGCCTGGCTCACAGATCTCCGGCTCTGCAGCAACAGGGGTCTCCGGGGCTCGCAGAACGGCTTCAGTCTCCGCCTCGAACACCACCTCGTCCCCCTCCTGGACGTCGTCGGGAACCTCCACCAACTCCGGCTGCAACGGGTCCTGGTCTACACGAGATGATGCAAAAACATGAAAGAAATAAATTAGAGACCCTCATGCCCACCTAAACTTGCCAAAACACCTAAATAGCATAAAGGATTTATTTAATGTATTTCAAGGATTATACACAAGAGAATAACTAATTAAAAACCTATTTTCTAATTAAATAAACCTTTAAACCCCATCCTAAAATCAAGGATAATAATTACAAGAGCATCTAATACACTAAACATTATTCTAGATGCATAAAGGAAAATGCAACTATTGCAATAAAATTTATTTCATTAATTTTAGAGCTTCCTACAAAAAGATATGCAAATTCTAAATATTATTCCTAAATGAAATGCATTTCTAAAAACATGAAAAACCTAAATAAACCTAAAACTCCCCTTTTTGCAGAAAACCCCCTGGCCAAATTCCATTTCCAACCCGCAGTCCAAAAATCTCCTAATGGGCCGGCCCGGTCCGGCCCACCATCTTTTCTCTTTTTCCTTTCTTCTTTTTGTCTTCTCATTTTCCACTGGCGGCCCGGCCCGCAAACTCGGCTCGGCCCACTTCGCTTCCCCTTTTGTTTTTCCACTCGGCCCGACGACGGCTCGGCCCAGCACCGCACAGCCGCGCTCGGCCTGGTCCGGCACCGCCCATCCTCTCCTCTCCTTCCTCGCGCGGGCGCGCCGAGCGCGACCGGCACCGGCAGCTCCGAGCGGCGGCGACCGACGGCGACGGCGCAGCAGGACTCCAACACGTCCCCTGGCTCCACGTTCCAGCCCAAGGCAAAACCACTCCGGGCAAAAGCCCCAACCGAAGGTGACCGGACTCCCTAGAACACCATTCGCGGCGGCGGCAAGCACATCCCCGGCGGCGGCGCTCCGCAAACGACCCTCGCACCCGTTCCCCAAGCCAACAAAAGGCACGACTAACTTCTGCTCCCTCTAAGACACCCTACACTCTCCTCCAAAGGGCGCCTAAGCCACTACGCACACCTAACCACGGCGGCGGACCGCTGGGCGGCGCTCTGGACGGCGCAGCGGCGTTCCGGTCACACCAAGCCCTATCCAAGACTACGCATACCACGACGAGCAACACAGGTGTCGGGGTTCTTTACCGCCGGCAAATAATAAAATCGTGGAGCACGCGTCGGGCCTCGGGTGGTAGTGCAAAAGGACACGGGGGTTTATACTGGTTCGGGCCACCCATGGGGTGTAATACCCTACGTCCAGTTCGTGCTGCTCGTGTTGTTTGCACTGGTTTGTAGTAGGGGGTACAAATGGGCGAGAGAGGGATGAGTTCCCAAGTCTCTGGTGCGTGAATCGAGCTCAGTCCAGTGACCGGCTGGAGGAAGAAGAAAGTCGAGGGAGAGTACTCCTCGGGAAAGAAAAGAGGCTCCCTGCCTCCCGTAGGAGGCCCAAGAGAGAGGAGGAAAAGAGTCGATCTGCCTCGCGCAGGAGGCCTGGCCTTCCCTTTTATAGCTCAAGGGAAGGCTGTAGAAGAAGTACAGTCAAAGGGTAAAACGGGAAAAAAGGAGGCGCGCCTGCCCATGCTGTGGGGCCCGTCGTCCTTCCGAGTACTGCAGCCATGCCCTGCTGCTGTCAGTTGCGTCAGGGAGTGGTTGGCACAGTGTAGCAGCTTGACTCCGGGTGCTGCGGTCTTCTCGGAGGTTGCTTCGTTGCGAAGGAGCGAACCAGTCGGGGACGGAGATCTTGTCGGGCGAATCGGAGTCTCGTCGGGCGAGGACGCAGCTTGTCGGGCGAGACGCGGTTCTTATCGGGCGAAGGAGCAACTCCTCGGGCGGGACGGAGAGTAGTCGGGCGAAGGTGCGAACCAGTCGGAGACGGAGAACTAGTCGGGCGAACGGAGACTGGTCGGACGAGCGGGACGGAAACCACCCGAGTGAGAGCTACTCGGGCGGGAGCCACCCGAGCGAAAACCACTCGGGGGTTCCTTAGGCCAACTCCTCGGGCGATCGCTGGAGCCTGGAGGCCTGCAGCAGGCTCGAGCGGCAGGAGGCCACCAGCAGCGCGTGCTGCCTTGGGCAGGCTTGGTTGAGCTCGTGGCCCAAGACGCAAGCCACGTGAACCAGCAGAAGCTGCAGAGCAACAGCAGCCGCAAGCAGGCCGACCATGCATGTGGGCATGCAGGAGGTTATTAGCTCTTTGCTAATCGCACACAGGAGGTGTACATCAAGCTGCAGGTTATTTTTAATCCGCTGCCATTGGGTACCCCTAATATTGGTATCCGACAACAGGAGCACTACGAGCACTGCCAAACCACATAACGGCCACAAGGAAGACGGGAGGGATGTTCTCACCGTGGGCTTGCGGACGGCGGCGCGATGTTTTCGGGTGCGGAACAGAACGCGGACGCTCTGGGGTGGCTGGGCTGAAGCCAGGAATGGAAACAAGCTACGCGGCAGCGGTGGCGGCAAGGAGCAACGGCGACGGCGGTGACCTCGTTGACGAGCGAAACAGAACAACGGCAGCTCGGCCGGCTCTTTTCTTTCCAATCCTCGCGGGCGGTGGCTTGCCAGCAGCTGCTTGCCATGCGTGCGCTGTGCTCTGCCCACAACGGCACGTGGCGCGCGAAAATTGGCGTCGGGTTGAACGGTGGGGCGGCGGCGGCGTCAGTGAGTTCAACTGAACTCACGAGTTCAAACCGACGACGAACCGCCGGAACCCGACCCAAAAACATCACCCAAACTCTCCATTTCAAATGCTAGCACAGTGAACATCCAATACAAATATTGTAGAGGGAACATCCACCTTCAATTTCCTTTATATGATCTTGCTCCAAAACTGAACCATTTCGAAAATTCATGGCTCTGAAGATTAGCCCGTCATCCGGGTTATAACTGAACCTGAGTTCGTTTTCAGAAACCCCATCCAAACCAGCGACTTGACCCAGCTGTTTCTTCAAATTTCAAGTGTAAAACCTTGGAGCTCAAAACACGAAAATTGTAGCCTAAACATCCAGCTACAATTTCCCTTATAAGACTTTGGTCTAACTCCCCACGGATTGCAAAATACAAACCACTGATCGTCGGCCTTAAAACCTGCATTTTGCTGAAACTTGTGAAAATCAGCAGATTCACACCCATTTTTCTCCCTCTTTTGAATGTAAACATTCAAATATCCAAATATAAAAGTTGTAGCCCATACAATGAACTTTATTTTCTTCAATATGAATTTGAGCTAAATCTGTCCATATCAAGAGTTAAACTGCTTTGCATCTGCCTCTGTTCAACAACTCTTTTTCAGAAAAAGTTCAGATAATTCCTCTCTCCACACAGCCACCTTCTATCCAAATTTTCTCCATTTTTCACATGTGAACATCCAAAACTCCCAATGTAACTTTTGTTGCTGATTCATTGATCTTCATTTTCTCTTATATACTTTTTGGCTGATTTTGCTTAGTTAGGAAACTGCAAGGCGTTGACTTTGACCTTAAGATTAAATTTCAAACCTTCTTCCAATTTTCCCTTTTCCTTTTGATTTAACCTTACTAATTAACCTTAAAACTTTGCAAAAGTCATTCAATCAGTGTTTAGGGGTTTTAAGTAACACAGGAGTGTTACAGCCCTCCCCCCTTAAAGTAATCTCGTCCCGAGATTTCGCAGGATTATAAGCTCTTACCGAAACAGCGGCAAGGAAAATGTGTCATATACATAACTTCTTTTATTTCTCACCAAAGTACTGTGGTGTCTATATTACAACTCAATTTCCAAACATTTCTGGATACTTGGACACTAACTCTTCTTCTGCTCCCAGGTGGCTTCGTCCTCTGTGTGGTTGCTTCACTGAACTTTATAGAATCTGATGCTCCTTCTTCGAGTTTCTCGTTCTTTCTGATCCAGTATCTTAATCGGACGTTCTTCATAAGTCAAATCAGACTCAAGCTGCACATCTGCTTCGTTGATAGCTTCTTCGGGCACTCTAAGACACTTCTTGAGCTGGGATACATGAAACACGTCATGCACCCCTGCTAAGCTCTCAGGTAAAGCAAGACGATAGGCCACTGGACCTCGGAGCTCCACAATCTGAAAAGGTCCAATAAACCTGGGGGCTAGCTTTCCTTTTACTCCGAAACGATGCACTCCTTTCATGGGAGAGACTTTGAGATACACAAAATCTCCCTTCTGAAAAGAGAACGGTCGTCTTCTTTTATCTGCGTAGCTCTTCTATCTTGACTGAGCTGTCTTTAAGTTGTTCTGTACTTGATGGACCACCTCTTCAACTTCTCTTACTAAGTCAGGCCCAAAGATGGTCCTTTCTCCGGATTCAGACCAATTCAACGGTGTTCTGCACCTTCTTCCATATAAAGCTTCAAATGGTGCCATCCTAATGCTTGCCTGATAACTGTTGTTATACGCAAACTCTGCTAAAGGCAAACACTCATCCCATTTCTTTGAATTGGTGAGAACATAGGCGCGAAGCATATCTTCTAAGATCTGATTTACTCTTTCTGTCTGTCCTCCAGTCTGGGGGTGATAGGCTGAGCTTCTGATCAGAGTAGTACCTAGCAACTTGTGCAACTGTTCCCAAAACTTTGAAACAAATTGAGAACCCCTGATGCGGTAGTCGCGCCTCGATCCATGGCGCGACTGATGCGTAGTCGTGCCTCGATACATGGCGCGACTTATGCTTTAGTCGCGCCTCGCTTCATGGCGCGACTGATGCGGTAGTCGCGCCAATAAGGTGGCCGACTCAGGACCCAGGTACGCCATTTAGGACCAAATGAGTCGCGCCACGTACCATGGCGTGACTGATGCGGTAGTCACGCCTCGATCCATGGCGCGACTGATGCTTTAGTCGCGCCCAGGGTTTTTCTTCCCGACCGCTACCGGTCCGGTTCCCGCGGTAACCGGTGTAACCGGTCCGGACCGGTAGCGGTACCGGCCGGTTACAAACCGGCCAAATTTAAAATTTGAAATTTGAATTCAAAAAAATGAAAAATCAAAAAAAATTCCTAAAAATACTTCAAGGTGCGTAGAATGTAATGATGTCAAAATTTTTCAAATATTAGTTCATTTAGTATTTTTTTGCTGGCATTAAAAGTTCAAACAGCCTACTAAATCAGCACGTTAAACTTCTAATGCCCGCAAAAAATACTAAATGCACTAATATTTGAAAAATTTTGACACCATTAAATTCTACGCACCTTAAAATATTTTTAGGAATTTTTTAGATTTTTTCTTTTATTTTTCAATTTTTAATTAAAATTCGAAAATATGTCAAATTCTTCAATGTTTTCGCAACCGGCCGGCTAACCGCTCAAACCGGCCGGCTAACCGCTCAAACCGTCGGCTAACCGGTGCAAACCGTTTGAACTAGCGTTTTTGGTTTGAATTTTAAATTTGACCGGTTTTGAGCGGTAACCGTGGTTAACCGACCGGTTAACCGCTACCGCCGGCCGGCGATAACGGGCCACCGGTCGGTAAAAAGAACCCTGGTCGCGCCTCGCTTCATGGCGCGACTGAACTAATGCAGTAGCAGTGCTTCACTTCCATTCTCAGGTCCATTCTCGATGGTAGAACTGGCGATCGCTCCAGCCTCGGTCAGCAGAGGCACCAGCTTCCCATTATTGCTCAGTGCCATGGTACACAATCAGCAGTTAGCAAGATATTGTAGTGCTTTGCAATGGAAGCCCAATATTTCAGTGTGAAATTTATTGTGCCCAAGCAATTGGGACAACACAGCATAGATATGATTCTGATGGTTCCCAACTTTATTACTAGTCACCATTTTGGCAGCCCTTTTTTTTTTGGAAACCGGCGGCAGCAGGTTTATATTAATGGAGAATATACCACTTAACAGCTAGCATTGTATTTGTCAGGTGATTCTCTTAGTTATTTGCCAATTGCCATAACCAATTATTATCTACCGTCTAACCAAACAATCTAATCACATGAAGGACCACCAGCCACAGGCACAGCATCAACTTTATAAAAATATTTCAACTGTACCAAACTCGAATTATGGTGCCTATGTATTAGATCCTTAATCTATAATCCCTTGTAACCATTTTATATCTCAGAAAAACCATACATCGCAAGTATATCCACATGCCAAGTTAGCCCTCAGCAATTTAGTAATATCCACCATGCTTCACTTCCATCAAAAAGGTTTCCACATGACCCAAGTCCATCACATAACAAGTCCATCACATAACATAACAATTCCATCACAAAGGTTTTGACTTGACCCAAGTCCATCACATAACAAGTCCATCACTAAACATAAGTCCATCACAAAGGTTTTCACATGACCCAAGTCCATCACATAACGAGTCCATCACTAAACATATCCATCACATAATCTTACTTGAGTAACTCTACTTGCGGCGTGAGGGGTTGGGTGTGTAGGGCTTCTTCTTGCGACGCTGGCGTCCTGGATTGGTAGGCAACACATTAGGGGTCCCAACATCTGTGTGATCCCGTCGTGCCCGCCTCCTAGGCCTCTGACTGCCCTGTGATGGATCAAATGGCGCATCAGGCAACTGTGAGGAACCAATCTCTTCTTGACCATACGAAGGATCATCATCTTCTGAGTTCGAGCTATTTTCCTCCTCCTCCTCCTCCTCCGGGTCAACATCCCTACTAGGGCCGGGAATGGTGAGAGTCCCTGCATGAACAAATATACATTTTGTATCAAAAACCAATGATGAAAACCAAAAATGCACAAACAGTACTAGTTTGAAACCAGGCCCGCACCTGTACTCGTGGAGGTGGCCCTAGTACCCCTAGTGGATGGAGCTGAACGTGTACCAGAACTTGAGGGACCACCAGCCGCTTCTTGTTCTCGTGGGGCCATGCAATTCAAGTTGCGGGCCATTTTTCGACACCCACGATGGAATCTCTAAAATCACAATAAAGTTAAATTGGTAGGCTCTAAATCAGAGATAAAAGCACTTTACCATCTAACCTGTATGAAGGCCCGTAGCTTGCTCGTCTCTTCTGGATGCCCAATTGGCACACCCAATGCTACGAGAGACTCGTTAGCAAAACGACCAAGTTGTTGTCCCTATCATTGCCATGTGAAAATTCAACCATTTAATCACAATTCAACCAAACTTACAATGTAGCCAAAACCAAATTACATTAATGAAATAAGCAAACAATTCAACCAAACTTACAATGTAGTCTTCCACCGGTCCCCGCTGTGTCTGCGTGGCCTGCCTTGTCATCTCGTCATACTGGTCAAACACATCTTCTGGGTCTGAAGGTAGGTCCTCGACAGGACCGGCATCCATAGCCACCTTAAGTTTAAGCCTTGTGTTCGCTCTCAACCATTGCAAATAATTTTCAAAAGGGGGTCACGGTGAAGTGGACCTCCTATGACAATGTTGGCTCCATGACTATCCCAAGCGTTAATGAATCCTTGGTGCTTCATGCCCCAATCCTTTCTACCCCTCTCGCGTCGACGGTCAATACTACATTCAAGACACATTCTTTATCAAATACAAGTATATAACATACCATGATTCCAAGAATATAAACTGAACAAACATACAACATACCGATGAAGCTCTTGATTAGTGTTTATGTACTCTGGAGGGTAAGGTTGAAGATAGCCAAACTGCCTCATCACTCTACTTGGAATATGGTCCTCGACAATGTAGAAGCAAATGAGGGGACAAACCGAGCGCCAATAATCTTGATTCATCATGCAATATGGACTAAGCTCCATGGCTTGCACCTCATCTCGATCATAAGGGCGCCAATTCACCTAGGTATCATGAATCAAATAAATTTCCAACAATGCCAAAACCATTACAATAGAACAGACAACGAAAATAAACCTCAATACCAAAGAACGTGCTAAAGACAACTTACATGTGCAGGAGTGAGGCAGTCCAGAGCGTTGCTGTAGTCAGTGTAACGTCTCACCGGGTTTCCATGCACATTGAGAATATTGTGCCATAGATAACCGACAGTGGCCAAAGGCTCTTCACCATAAGTTGGTAATTGCTTCAATAAGACAAATATAATGTCAAATTAATAATATCTCATATCATATACTTAATGAAGTAAAAGATATTATCTTACCCCATGTGTATACCGCTCCGGCCGACCAACCGGAAGCCGCTCCCACATCCACAGTTGCAAAAGATAAGCACAACCCCCCATGTTAGCACTAGCACCCTTGCGGCAGCAAGCATCACACATCTGGCGATAGAGCCATGCAAGAACTGCACTACCCCAACTATAGGTGGCGATGTTCTCCCAAGCTTGCCCAATAATGTCTACCCACATCCAAGAAATGGTGTTCCCACTCGAGTCCGGAAATAAAAACCCAGCCACCAAGTGCCATAGCCATGCCCTAGCATATCGAGCAACAACACCAGCCGCAACATCAGCAGGAGGGGGCGTACCAAAGTGCTGCACCAACCAAGCCGAGCTGACTCCTGTAGTCTTCCTATCCTTTCGATCGTCCGGTGGATCTGCAGGACGAACACCAAACAAGACCTCCACCCGATCTCGCCAACCAGCAGGATCAATTGTCCCAGTGACCGCTTGACCGTCTATGCGAAGACCAAAAAGCATGGCAACATCTTGAAGTGTCACCGTCATCTCACCACAAGGGAGGTGGAATGTGTGTGTCTCAGGCCTCCATCGGTCCACTAGCGCGGTAAGAGCCGCATTGTCCATCTTCGGCAATCCACCCTTCACAAGCATCGCCAATGGAAGAAAGCCAGCTTGCCAAAGGTATGGGGCGTACCTATCATCCCACGCCAGAGGATTGTGGGTGCGGATACGTAGAGGATTCAACACCTGCAAACAAATCATCAAACCCCATGTTGGACTACATCCACCCACCAAATTCATTAACTCGATACAAAGTCATAAACTAACCTCAATACGCTCCTCAAGTATCCTACCGCGGTGTCGCTCGTCGTACGCCATCTCAAGCAATGGATATTGTGCGTGCCGCGCCATTTTGACCTTCATCACATAAACGAAAATGAATTTCATGTGGTGAATAAGAACATTGCTTCACATACAAACGCTACAAGATTTCACATTGCCATCTCACGTCATAAACATTGCCATCTCAACTCATAAAAGATTTCACATTGCCATCAAACAAAATTCACATATATACTTCACATAATTCACATTTCCTTATACACATAACCATGAACTTGAATATATACACATAACCATGAACTTCACATATATACTTCACATATTTCACATTTTCATATACACATTTGCAATATATCAAACAAAATTCACATATATACTTCACATATTTCGCATTTCCATATACACATAACCATGAACTTCAATATATACACATAAGCATGACATCAACTTCTATATTTCCATAGCAAGGTACATTAATAGAAAGTCCAAAAAACCAAGTTAAACTAACTTAGTTCTTTACTAATATCATCCACACCTACACATGGTTATGTCAACGAAATCATCACATGCAAGAAAATCTATACGATAGACAGGTGTCGGATATCAATATCCGACCCTCTCACCGACGGGTGGGACCACGCAGTTTCGGGAATAAGATGGGCATAGGAAAACCCGCGAGCAAGGATAATATCAGGTCAGGGGAGGATCGATTTTCCCCTGACTCGGCCGACCCTCATCCGCCTCGGCCGACCTCCGTCCGCCTCGGCCGACCCACTTCTGTCCTGGTCAAACCTACGCCATCTCCTCGTTCCCCGGCGCCATCCATTCTACGAGGTTGGTTCGCGGGCACAGAAGCCCGCGCCCCACCAGGCGCTCGAGCTCACCCTCCGTGACGGAAGAGCGGGACCAGGCCATGACCGGGAGGCGAGGAAGGCAAGGAGGAGAAAGGCGGCGGCGGCGATTTGAGGGCAGGCGGGCGGCAAGAGAGGAAAGGCACGGGCTCTCCCTTGCAGTCGGCGGCGGCGATTTGAGGACAGGAAGCGGAGGAAGAAGAAGGTCCGGGGCCCCCCTCCTCTCTGCCTTAAATGGGCAGGTGAGGGGGCAGGCGCGACGCCTCGGGTCTCCCACCTGCGCCTCGGCGCGCAAAGGCCACGCGGCCCACGACGCGCGCCCTCGATCTCCCACGTCTCCCACGACCCGAGATTCACGCCCAGGCTCTCTCTCTCTCTCAACCCCTTCGCATTCCATATCCTGCCTCTCTTTTATTTATTCCGCGTCTATTCACGTTTCCTTCTCTTGCGCGTTTATTTTTCAGGAAAAACAAAACAAGCCCGGGCCGTTCTTAGGCCCAAGGGACTCGACGCGAAATCGAAAAAACAGCCCAAGAGTTCGAAGGCCGGCCCTAGGGTCCGACGGCCGCTCTGAAGCGTCCGAGCGAAGGGGCAGAGATGGGCGGGCCCACTAGAGGCCGTAGTCTCGGCACACGGGTGCCGAGGACGCCCAGACCTGCGTTCGAGCCTAAGATTCCTGACCCCATGTATCTCCACGAAGAGAGGCGACGAGCCCCTGTGGTCGGTCGAACGACTACGGGAACTAAGGGGGTCGGGAACTCTGGGGATTATCCGAGGTCGATCACCAGCTGATCCGACGGTCCTCTCTCGGAGGGGGACCGAGGCCTCGCTCGATCTAGCCCGTTAGTAGCTCACCGGGAGCCGTGTTTCGGCCTACGCGGTAAAACACGAGGCATGCCCTTACCTTCCGTCCCGCGGAGGGATTGCGTGAGGGGAAAACGATAAAAAGACGAAACGGCTTCCCGCCCGACCGACTCGGGGGCGCACGGGGGAGCTGAAATCGCAAAAAGAGGCCGACTGCGCGGCCGCAGAAAGACACCCCGAGTCAACCAGATTCCTTTATTTCTCAAATAAGGGCAAAAAGTACATATGGCCAAGGGCCGTGAGATAACACAAACGGGTTTCGTCACCCTCGGTGACGAAATCAAGCGACGAAGGGCGCAGGAGATCCAATGCAACAAGAAGGGCCGAACTGCGAACATCGCAGTCCTTCTTGTAGCATCTCCCCGCCCGCCGACGCCACGAGGGGAACTCGGCGGAGGATCACGCTGTGGTGCCGTGACAACGGAGCGTCACCACAGACTCTCTCCAGCGTCCCGGGGCCGACGGTCGCCGGCATCGGCATCACATCGGCACCCAGGAAAGAAGAGGGAGCGCGCAGGTGGCTGTACACGACCCCTGCAACTGCCCTGGCGAGGCAAGTCGGGGGAACGGCGACACTCCCGCTCATGCACTCCCCCTCGAACCCGTTCCACCGCCACCGAGGCAGGGCGAACGG
>CM014272.1:75423302-75436669 GCA_004135705.1 Alloteropsis semialata | reverse complement strand
ATAGCTCTGCATATTTCTTAACTGCATAAGCTACCTTCACTGGTATGAAATGAGCTGTCTTGGTAAGTCGATCAACGATTACCCAAATAGAATTAAAACCTTTGGAAGTAGGAGGCAATCCTACGATGAAATCCATGGATATATCCTCCCATTTCCATCCTGGTATTGCTAATGGCTGTAATGATCCTGCAGACTTCAAATGATCAGCCTTTACCTTGCGGCAAACATCACATTCTGAAACATATTTGGCGATTTCTCTTTTCATTCTGGTCCACCAGAATCTTTGCTTCAAGTCTTGATACATCTTATTGCTGCCAGGGTGTAGTGTCAGACAGGAGGCATGTGCTTCATCTAAAATCTGCTTCTTCAACCGTGGCACTTTAGGTACCACCAATCTTCCATTAAACCACAAGATTCCTTCTAAGTCTTGAGTAAAACACTGGGTTTGACCCAATTCCAGCTTCTCCCTAATATGTTCCATGCCTTTGTTTCCCTTTTGAGCTTCTTTGATTTGGTTCATCAAGGTGGATGTAACACTAAGGTTATGTACAAACCCTTCTGGCACTATACTGAGATTCAACTTTTCCATCTCCAGACACAAAGTAGTATCTAGCTGTCTAGCAGTCATACATGCACATTGAGCCTTTCTACTCAGAGCATCAGCCACTACATTAGCCTTACCTGGATGATAGTGGATTTCTAAGTCATAATCCTTTATCAACTCTAACCATCTTCTCTGCCTCATGTTTAGATCTGCTTGAGTGAAAATGTACTTTAGACTCTTATGATCGGTGTAAATATGACAGACACTACCAAGAAGATAGTGGCGCCATATTTTTAAGGCATGAACTACAGCTGCTAACTCCAGATCATGAGTTGGATAATTCTCTTCATGCTTCTTAAGTTGTCTTGAGGCATATGCAATGACTTTTCCTTCTTGCATCAACACACATCCTAACCCAATTCTGGAGGCATCACAATACACATCAAAGGGCTCATCTAGATTTGGCTGAGCTAAGACTGGAGCTGTGGTGAGTAATTTCTTCAGAGTGGTAAAAGCTTCAGTACATTCTGGGGTCCACTTGAACTTGTTCTGCTTCTTCAAGAGTTCTATCATTGGCTTGGCTATCTTGGAGAAATTAGGAATAAACCTCCGATAATAACCAGCCAATCCCAGGAAGCTTCGGACCTGAAAGACAGATTTTGGAATTTTCCAATCCAAAACTTCCTTAACTTTACCAGGGTCCACTGCAACTCCTTCTGCTGATAAAACATGACCCAAAAATGGAACTTCCTTCAGCCAAAAAGCACATTTACTCAGCTTAGCATACAACTGATGTTCCCTTAGCCGTTGGAGAACAACCCGAAGATGTTCTGCATGCTCTTCTTCAGTCTTGGAATAGATTAGGATGTCATCAATGAACACCACTACAAATCTATCCAACTCCGGCATAAACACTGAATTCATGAGATACATGAAGTATGCCGGGGCATTGGTTAAACCAAAGGACATTACCAGATATTAATACAACCCATATCTGGTCGAAAACGCTGTCTTTGGTATATCTTCAGCCTTAATCTTGATCTGATGATACCTAGACCTCAAATCGATCTTGGAAAACACGTTGGCACCGGCCAATTGATCAAACAACAAGTCAATCCTCGGAAGAGGATACTTGTTCTTGATGGTAACTGCATTCAAAGGTCGATAATCTACACAGAACCTCAAGCTCTTATCCTTCTTCTTGACAAACAAGGCTGGACAACCCCAAGGTGAGGAACTGGGTCAGATATAACCCTTATCTAGCAACTCCTTCAACTGCACCTTCAACTCTGCTAACTCTTTAGGAGTCATCCTATAAGGTCGTCTAGAGATAGGGGCTGTACCTGGTTCAAGCTCTATAACAAACTCTACATCCCTATCAGGTGGCATTCCCGGAAGGTCGTCGGGAAACACATCCGGAAACTCACATACCACCGGGATATTCTTCAGATCAACTGCTTCAGTCTTATGGACTGACCCAACTGCAGTTTCTATACTGGGCAAACTAAGAGTAAAAGATTTCCCCTCAGGGGTCTTCAACTGAACACACCGATGAGCTACATCCAGAACTGCCTGGTAATGCCTCATCCAATTCATCCCCAGTATAACATCTAACCCCTGATTCTCCAACACAATTAGGTTAGTAGGGAAAATCACCCCATTAAGCTCTAACTGAGCCTGATCAATCACCTGATTAGTTACTTGATTGGCTCCAGGAGCATTAATAATATAGCGAGTTCCTTGAACTTTAACATCTAACTGATGCTTCAATGCAAAACTCCGACTGATAAAAGTATGAGATGCTCCAGAGTCAAATAACACAAACGCTGGATGATGGTTGATAGTGAACATACCAGCAAGCACTGGCTCCTCGTCAGGAATCTCTTCCACGTTCAGGTAGTTCACCAGTCCAGTGCGGGTATTCAGGAACTTCTTCTTCACAAACCTAGGACCTGCACCTTGAGCTGGTGCAGAAGTAGCTACTGGAGGCGCTGGAAGAGCTGGCACTGACTGATTAGCCTTAGGAAAGCGGCAGTCTTGAGCAAAGTGCCAATGCCTACCACAGTTGTAGCAGGGCTGCTGGCCACTGGGTGCACGGTAGTTGCTGTTATTGGGCCTAGTCAAGCGAGGCACATTGGCTGGAGCACGAACAACCCACTGCCTGTTCCTGTTCTGCTGCTGCTGCTGCTGAGGAGCTCGGTATCCAGAACGAGTAGGAATGCGAAACACTGTACGCATCCGCTGTGGTGGTGGTGGTGCACTGGAAGATCCACCAGGAGTGAACTTTCTCTTTTTCTCACTGTGGTATGCCTTCATCCTGTCCTCCGCCTGGATAGCCTGGCTGACCAGACTATTGAAATCTGGAAGACTGCAGGTGGACAACTTATGTTGCATCTTCAAACTCAGCCCTCGATAATAGCAATCTTTCTTCTTTTCATCCGTGTCAACAAACGGATGGGCATACTGAGCTAGGAAATTGAAATCATTAGTATATTCCATGACTGATTTATTGCCCTGCTGAAGCTTCAAAAATTCCTCTAACTTCATTTTGAGCAGCCCGCTAGGAATATAGTGCGCACGAAAAGCGGTGCAAAACTCTTCCCATGACACTACCTTCCCCGCCGGCTGTGTAGCCATAAAATTGGCCCACCATGTCCCTGCAGGACCTTGGAGCTGGTGGGACCCATACTCCACCTTCTGTGCATCAGTGATACGAGGAATGAGACGAAATTTTTGCTCCATGGCGCGAAGCCACTCATCAGCCTCCAGAGGGTGTTCTGCCTTGGTGAAAACCGGGGGATGAACGTCCATGAACCTCTGATAGTCCACCCCCTCAATGTGCTCATGCGGCCTTCGAGAGGAAGAACCCGCCATGCTGTTGGCGATCATACCCATCAACCTTGTCAGTTCATCATTATTACTCACAAGGTGTGCCATAACATCCGCCACAGTGGGCGCATGTGGCAGCTGGGGTCCTGACCCGCCTGGTGGGGTCGCCCCATTTCCTCCCGAACCGTTTCCAGCTGGCTCAGACATTCTACAAAAAGTACGAATGCTTGATTAAATGCTGATCTCAATTTGCTGATACTTACAATAGTAAGAATACAACAATTGGAAAAGAAAAGTATAACAGGTATTAGCATCCATTTCATACATCTTGGCCAAACTTGCATTAAAAGAAAGAAACTTAGTACATCAAAGCTGAAGTAACAAAGTTCACCTCACACCCATAATTATACAAATTCCATTACAAAATTCCAAAAGAAAAGTACAACCCTCGAGCTCTCTCCCAGCTCGGTTATTCTGATTATTATTACACAGATTTATTACATATACACAACCACCCACTCACTCACTCCAAAACTCCCTACTGGTCTCCACCGTCCTCATGACCCAACTGGCGAAGCATTTCACAAATCTCATCCTGGTTATCCTTCACCAGTCCAAACAGGTTATCATAGTTCATGTGGAAACCTCCTGAAGTACCATAATCGCCCATGTACTCCCCAAAAGAGGAGACTGAGTCCTCCAGATAGGGCACAGATGAATGGTTCTCAAAACTAATGGGCCAAGATGGTTCTTCAGGGTCTTCCTCTTCCTCCTCATCAGAATCATCCACCTCAAACCATCCACCCTCTCCAGGCATCTCAGGATCTTCCTCAAACTCCTCAAAATTATCCCCCTCCTGCTCAACACCCTGTCCCTGCCCCTGCACCTGCTCTGGTGGCGGGGGCTGGGCTGCTGCTTGGGCTTCTTCTAAAGCCACCCTCAGGGCAGCAATTTCATCAACATGTTGCAGCCTTTCCTGCTGCAAGTTGTTGACATTAGTGTTGAGCGCCTGTATCTGCTGGTCATACTCCAAAACCTGAGTATGGAAATGGTGCTGTGCGGACTGCATATTCTCCTCTAAAGTGTGGATTCGCTTTTTATACGAATCCTCCAACATCCCCACAGTGACATTCCTAATCTCTGCCATCTCCTGCTGGTGCCTAAGTTGTGCCCCTAACTCCTCTCCATGCTTCAGGGATTGCTCATATCCCTGCTCCCTCTCGTGGTTCAGGTTATATAGGGCTTGCATGTAACTAGTGTTGGCATTCATGTACTCATGGTACACAGCCTTGGGAGTTTGGTGGATTTTTCTGATCCGAGAACCCCATAAGTCATAGGGTCTCACCTCGTGGGCTAAAACCTAGAACTGGTTTGGCCAACTTCAGTAGCGTGCTCATCACAAAGCTCAGTGAGAGCCTTGTGTGCTACCAAGTTGGTAGTGTCGGATCTCTCCATCCCCTGTGCATGAACTGTTTTTGGCGGCCACTCTGGGTGCTGTGGGTTTGGGGGTAAGTGTAGGTACATATCACAAGAACTGTGGCCCCCAGTGAAAACCTCCCTAGACACATACTCCGGGTGCTCCTCATAACCCAACTGCTTCATTGTTCCCCAAAGCACCTGAGGAAAACCAGGCTCCTCCTCACAAAAACCATGAGTCCAACCTTCCTCGTCTATCCACTGGGCTGCCATCTGTACAACAGATAGACAAAAACCTTAAGCCAAGGTATCAAAGGGTTTTAAAGAAAACAGAAACTACCCAAAAACCCATGCAAAGGTATGCAATGCACATGCTCGGTTCCTACGACCTGAAAGGAACACACAACCTCTCGCATAGACACGGTGGCTTTTTCGTACATCTCTCAACTTATAATAATCTACCGATTCTAAGCGTAGCGAACAAAGTTAGGGTACCTGCAAAAGACCATACATTTCCATTCACTATAGAAATGGCACCCATGCGTTCAACACTGCATGGACAGTGCTTCATACGCTTACACGTATTCACTTGTCCCATACTCACCACTGTATGGTCAGCGTTTGCGTGCCCCATATCATTGCCATATGGGGTGCCCCTGAGTAGGCCACTCCCAGGGTTAAGCGACCGTGATTAGTAAGATCACACGGCAGGAACTCCGCACTCCACATCAGGCGGCAGATGTCGACAAGCCTCAAAGACAAGCCCAACGGGCTAGCCAATGGACAGGTCGCCCCCGAACAATCAGTGAACGGGCCCCTCACACAAGCAAGCTTGTGCAAGTCAGAGTCATAATATTATATCTTGCTGAATTTAACTTACCATCATACCTGATCGGAGGTGCGTCGTTACAGAATCGCAAGTTTAGCAGAAAGTAAATACACAACTCTAGAAGTTAGTTTACTAGGGCCACCTCATACTAACCTCATAACTACCCACTAGGGCACTCTACTGGGTTCAACTCAACACCTGTGATGTCCTGAGGATATAAGCTCTGATACCAGCTGTGACGGAACAGCCCTACTTAAACTGACTCAGGTGTGATCTGTAGTGTGAAACACTAACACGTCACACACCTGGGTCAGCATAAGTTCGAGGTTCCACCGGGTTCTCACTATCAGCTGTTCTCATCACCAATACTCAGGATCCCAACACCAGAGGAAGCATCACAGATATTGCACAGGATTAATATACAACACAGACAGATAAGATTTATACAAACCAGAGTACTCAAATTTAAGTATTACAACCAGTTTTCTAAGTTCAGCAACAGTTTAACAAGGTAATTAATCAAACTACATCAGTCCCTGTCGTGCCCTGACATGACTAAGTCTGCGGACCACCACGGCGCCAGCTCAAACTACTCCTCGGGCTCCACTGCAACAAGGGTAAAAGAACCCTGAGTACAAAGGTACTCAGCGAGACTTACCCGACAAACTACTCTAAAGGGATTACAAGGACATGCAAAGCTGTGAAGTTAAACAGAAATAAACTGACTAGCAAGCTTAGCTTAATTAGCTACTAAACTACTTACCAAATTTTAAATTGACAAGATAAAACTCTATTTAGCTAGGTGAACCAACCATTACTGCCTAACAGTAGTAATTAAGGCATAAGAGCTGAACAGAGCATAACATGCAACGAAATTATCTGTCAGGTTCAAGCGTGTATCAAAACCGTGACACTCGGCGATTCGAATCAATTTCAAACCCTGCAGGGGTAAACCTGGAACACACGCCGCGTGCGCGCCTCCGGTAGGCCACACGAAGCTACTTTTCCCGCTGCGGCCACCATTGCCTGAACTGTGCCCACATAGCCCGGGGTCGCATCCCCATTCCCTACACAGTGCTCGAGCAAAGGTATCTGGGTTACTGACTACGACCCCGCCAACATTCCTCGCCAGACACGGTGAGTCACAGTTCAACCGCTAGTACCACAGAAGTACATCAGTTTCCCGGCTCCCTATACCGGTATGTGCCCAGTACGTTCAAAGCTTGACCACAGACAGATCACAGCAACTCCTATTCTTATCCAGTGGGCAGGACCAACTCAAACTAACCAAAACGTCCAACATATTCCTTACTTAACAACCGTCTGTCCTGCCCAACACTTTCAAAGACTCACTAAACAGGTTTAGCTCTCTAAGCCAACATTACCTAGTGGCAGGTGATTGGGATCACACCTGATTTACTACTATTGTGAGCAGTTCTAAGCAACTCTACTCTATCTTTTTGAAAAGGTGGCAGAGATGCTCTAAACAAGGATGGATTATGCATTAAAAGTAGGATTCACTCTATCCTAATCTAATGCACAAACATGGGCTCAATCATGACAACAGTAGTTAAGTTAGTACTGGGACGGAAATACTCCGGGGCTTGCCTGGCTCACAGATCTCCGGCTCTGCAGCAACAGGGGTCTCCGGGGCTCGCAGAACGGCTTCAGTCTCCGCCTCGAACACCACCTCGTCCCCCTCCTGGACGTCGTCGGGAACCTCCACCAACTCCGGCTGCAACGGGTCCTGGTCTACACGAGATGATGCAAAAACATGAAAGAAATAAATTAGAGACCCTCATGCCCACCTAAACTTGCCAAAACACCTAAATAGCATAAAGGATTTATTTAATGTATTTCAAGGATTATACACAAGAGAATAACTAATTAAAAACCTATTTTCTAATTAAATAAACCTTTAAACCCCATCCTAAAATCAAGGATAATAATTACAAGAGCATCTAATACACTAAACATTATTCTAGATGCATAAAGGAAAATGCAACTATTGCAATAAAATTTATTTCATTAATTTTAGAGCTTCCTACAAAAAGATATGCAAATTCTAAATATTATTCCTAAATGAAATGCATTTCTAAAAACATGAAAAACCTAAATAAACCTAAAACTCCCCTTTTTGCAGAAAACCCCCTGGCCAAATTCCATTTCCAACCCGCAGTCCAAAAATCTCCTAATGGGCCGGCCCGGTCCGGCCCACCATCTTTTCTCTTTTTCCTTTCTTCTTTTTGTCTTCTCATTTTCCACTGGCGGCCCGGCCCGCAAACTCGGCTCGGCCCACTTCGCTTCCCCTTTTGTTTTTCCACTCGGCCCGACGACGGCTCGGCCCAGCACCGCACAGCCGCGCTTGGCCCGGTCCGGCACCGCCCATCCTCTCCTCTCCTTCCTCGCGCGGGCGCGCCGAGCGCGACCGGCACCGGCAGCTCCGAGCGGCGGCGACCGACGGCGACGGCGCAGCAGGACTCCAACACGTCCCCTGGCTCCACGTTCCAGCCCAAGGCAAAACCACTCCGGGCAAAAGCCCCAACCGAAGGTGACCGGACTCCCTAGAACACCATTCGCGGCGGCGGCAAGCACATCCCCGGCGGCGGCGCTCCGCAAACGACCCTCGCACCCGTTCCCCAAGCCAACAAAAGGCACGACTAACTTCTGCTCCCTCTAAGACACCCTACACTCTCCTCCAAAGGGCGCCTAAGCCACTACGCACACCTAACCACGGCGGCGCTCTGGACGGCGCAGCGGCGTTCCGGTCACACCGAGCCCTATCCAAGACTACGCATACCACGACGAGCAACACAGGAGCACTACGAGCACTGCCAAACCACATAACGGCCACAAGGAAGACGGGAGGGATGTTCTCACCGTGGGCTTGCGGACGGCGGCGCGATGTTTTCGGGTGCGGAACAGAACGCGGACGCTCTGGGGTGGCTGGGCTGAAGCTAGGACGCTCGCTCAGGAATGGAAACAAGCTACGCGGCAGCGGTGGCGGCAAGGAGCAACGGCGACGGCGGTGACCTCGGTGACGAGCGAAACAGAACAACGGCAGCTCGGCCGGCTCTTTTCTTTCCAATCCTCGCGGGCGGTGGCTTGCCAGCAGCTGCTTGCCATGCGTGCGCTGTGCTCTGCCCACAACGGCGCGTGGCGCGCGAAAATTGGCGTCGGGTTGAACGGTGGGGCGGCGGCGGCGTCAGTGAGTTCAACTGAACTCACGAGTTCAAACCGACGACGAACCGCCGGAACCCGACCCAAAAACATCACCCAAACTCTCCATTTCAAATGCTAGCACAGTGAACATCCAATACTAATATTGTAGAGGGAACATCCACCTTCAATTTCCTTTATATGATCTTGCTCCAAAACTGAACCATTTCGAAAATTCATGGCTCCGAAGATTAGCCCGTCATCCGGGTTATAACTGAACCTGAGTTCGTTTTCAGAAACCCCATCCAAACCAGCGACTTGACCCAGCTGTTTCTTCAAATTTCAAGTGTAAAACCTTGGAGCTCAAAACACGAAAATTGTAGCCTAAACATCCAGCTACAATTTCCCTTATAAGACTTTGGTCTAACTCCCCACGGATTGCAAAATACAAACCACTGATCGTCGGCCTTAAAACCTGCATTTTGCTGAAACTTGTGAAAATCAGCAGATTCACACCCATTTTTCTCCCTCTTTTGAATGTAAACATTCAAATATCCAAATATAAAAGTTGTAGCCCATACAATGAACTTTATTTTCTTCAATATGAATTTGAGCTAAATCTGTCCATATCAAGAGTTAAACTGCTTTGCATCTGCCTCTGTTCAACAACTCTTTTTCAGAAAAAGTTCAGATAATTCCTCTCTCAACACAGCCACCTTCTATCCAAATTTTCTCCATTTTTCACATGTGAACATCCAAAACTCCCAATGTAACTTTTGTTGCTGATTCATTGATCTTCATTTTCTCTTGTATACTTTTTGGCTGATTTTGCTTAGTTAGGAAACTGCAAGGCGTTGACTTTGACCTTAAGATTAAATTTCAAACCTTCTTCCAATTTTCCCTTTTCCTTTTGATTTAACCTTACTAATTAACCTTAAAACTTTGCAAAAGTCATTCAATCAGTGTTTAGGGGTGTTAAGTAACACAGGAGTGTTACAGCCCTCCCCCCTTAAAGTAATCTCGTCCCGAGATTTAGCAGGATTACAAGCTCTTACCGAAACAGCGGCAAGGAAAATGTGTCATATACATAACTTCTTTTATTTCTCACCAAAGTACTGTGGTGTCTATATTACAACTCAATTTCCAAACATTTCTGGATACTTGGACACTAACTCTTCTTCTGCTCCCAGGTGGCTTCGTCCTCTGTGTGGTTGCTTCACTGAACTTTATAGAATCTGATGCTCCTTCTTCGAGTTTCTCGTTCTTTCTGATCCAGTATCTTAATCGGACGTTCTTCATAAGTCAAATCAGACTCAAGCTGCACATCTGCTTCGTTGATAGCTTCTTCGGGCACTCTAAGACACTTCTTGAGCTGGGATACATGAAACACGTCATGCACCCCTGCTAAGCTCTCAGGTAAAGCAAGACGATAGGCCACTGGACCTCGGAGCTCCACAATCTGAAAAGGTCCAATAAACCTGGGGGCTAGCTTTCCTTTTACTCCGAAACGATGCACTCCTTTCATGGGAGAGACTTTGAGATACACAAAATCTCCCTTCTGAAAAGAGAACGGTCGTCTTCTTTTATCTGCGTAGCTCTTCTGTCTTGACTGAGCTGTCTTTAAGTTGTTCTGTACTTGATGGACCACCTCTTCAGCTTCTCTTACTAAGTCAGGCCCAAAGATGGTCCTTTCTCCGGATTCAGACCAATTCAACGGTGTTCTGCACCTTCTTCCATATAAAGCTTCAAATGGTGCCATCCTAATGCTTGCCTGATAACTGTTGTTATACGCAAACTCTGCTAAAGGCAAACACTCATCCCATTTCTTTGAATTGGTGAGAACATAGGCGCGAAGCATATCTTCTAAGATCTGATTTACTCTTTCTGTCTGTCCTCCAGTCTGGGGGTGATAGGCTGAGCTTCTGATCAGAGTAGTACCTAGCAACTTGTGCAACTGTTCCCAAAACTTTGAAACAAATTGAGAACCCCTGTCAGACACAATGGTCTTGGGAACCCCATGCAAAGAGACTATTCGGGACAAATATAGCTCTGCATATTTCTTAACTGCATAAGCTACCTTCACTGGTATGAAATGAGCTGTCTTGGTAAGTCGATCAACGATTACCCAAATAGAATTAAAACCTTTGGAAGTAGGAGGTAATCCTACAATGAAATCCATGGATATATCCTCCCATTTCCATCCTGGTATTGCTAATGGCTGCATTGATCCTGCAGACTTCAAATGATCAGCCTTTACCTTGCGGCAAACATCACATTCTGAAACATATTTGGCGATTTCTCTTTTCATTCTGGTCCACCAGAATCTTTGCTTCAAGTCTTGATACATCTTATTGCTGCCAGGGTGTAGTGTCAGACAGGAGGCATGTGCTTCATCTAAAATCTGCTTCTTCAACCGTGGCACTTTAGGTACCACCAATCTTCCATTAAACCACAAGATTCCTTCTAAGTCTTGAGTAAAACACTGGGTTTGACCCAATTCCAGCTTCTCCCTAATATGTTCCATGCCTTTGTTTCCCTTTTGAGCTTCTTTGATTTGGTTCATCAAGGTGGATGTAACACTAAGGTTATGTACAAACCCTTCTGGCACTATACTGAGATTCAACTTTTCCATCTCCAGACACAAAGTAGTATCTAGCTGTCTAGCAGTCATACATGCACATTGAGCCTTTCTACTCAGAGCATCAGCCACTACATTAGCCTTACCTGGATGATAGTGGATTTCTAAGTCATAATCCTTTATCAACTCTAACCATCTTCTCTGCCTCATGTTTAGATCTGCTTGAGTGAAAATGTACTTTAGACTCTTATGATCGGTGTAAATATGACAGACACTACCAAGAAGATAGTGGCGCCATATTTTTAAGGCATGAACTACAGCTGCTAACTCCAGATCATGAGTTGGATAATTCTCTTCATGCTTCTTAAGTTGTCTTGAGGCATATGCAATGACTCTACCTTCTTGCATCAACACACATCCTAACCCAATTCTGGAGGCATCACAATACACATCAAAGGGCTCATCTAGATTTGGTTGAGCTAGGACTGGAGCTGTGGTGAGTAATTTCCTCAGAGTGGTGAAAGCTTCAGTACATTCTGGGGTCCACTTGAACTTGTTCTGCTTCTTCAAGAGTTCTATCATTGGCTTGGCTATCTTGGAGAAATTAGGAATAAACCTCCGATAATAACCAGCCAATCCCAGGAAGCTTCGGACCTGAAAGACAGATTTTGGAATTTTCCAATCCAAAACTTCCTTAACTTTACCAGGGTCCACTGCAACTCCTTCTGCTGATAAAACATGACCCAAAAATGGAACTTCCTTCAGCCAAAAAGCACATTTACTCAGCTTAGCATACAACTGATGTTCCCTTAGCCGTTGGAGAACAACCCGAAGATGTTCTGCATGCTCTTCTTCAGTCTTGGAATAGATTAGGATGTCATCAATGAACACCACTACAAATCTATCCAACTCCGGCATAAACACTGAATTCATGAGATACATGAAGTATGCCGGGGCATTGGTTAAACCAAAGGACATTACCAGATATTAATACAACCCATATCTGGTCGAAAACGCTGTCTTTGGTATATCTTCAGCCTTAATCTTGATCTGATGATACCTAGACCTCAAATCGATCTTGGAAAACACGTTGGCACCGGCCAATTGATCAAACAACAAGTCAATCCTCGGAAGAGGATACTTGTTCTTGATGGTAACTGCATTCAAAGGTCGATAATCTACACAGAACCTCAAGCTCTTATCCTTCTTCTTGACAAACAAGGCTGGACAACCCCAAGGTGAGGAACTGGGTCAGATATAACCCTTATCTAGCAACTCCTTCAACTGCACCTTCAACTCTGCTAACTCTTTAGGAGTCATCCTATAAGGTCGTCTAGAGATAGGGGCTGTACCTGGTTCAAGCTCTATAACAAACTCTACATCCCTGTCAGGTGGCATTCCCGGAAGGTCGTCAGGAAACACATCCGGAAACTCACATACCACCGGGATTATTCTTCAGATCAACTGCTTCAGTCTTATGGACTGACCCAACTGCAGTTTCTATACTGGGCAAACTAAGAGTAAAAGATTTCCCCTCAGGGGTCTTCAACTGAACACACCGATGAGCTACATCCAGAACTGCCTGGTAATGCCTCATCCAATTCATCCCCAGTATAACATCTAACCCCTGATTCTCCAACACAATTAGGTTAGTAGGGAAAATCACCCCATTAAGCTCTAACTGAGCCTGATCAATCACCTGATTAGTTACTTGATTGGCTCCAGGAGCATTAATAATATAGCGAGTTCCTTGAACTTTAACATCTAACTGATGCTTCAATGCAAAACTCCGACTGATAAAAGTATGAGATGCTCCAGAGTCAAATAACACAAACGCTGGATGATGGTTGATAGTGAACATACCAGCAAGCACTGGCTCCTCGTCAGGAATCTCTTCCACGTTCAGGTAGTTCACCAGTCCAGTGCGGGTATTCAGGAACTTCTTCTTCACAAACCTAGGACCTGCACCTTGAGCTGGTGCAGAAGTAGCTACTGGAGGCGCTGGAAGAGCT
>CM014272.1:75402538-75422302 GCA_004135705.1 Alloteropsis semialata | reverse complement strand
CAACATCCCGAGGCGCGGTCGGTCCAAGTGACGCGAGGGCCCCCGAACTCCAGGGGATCATCCCCTTGCCGGACGATCTCGCGGCCCTCCGGGGCGTCGGATGCAGTACGGGCCTCCTGACCCGAGCTCGACCCCACAATCCCTTCTCCCTCGAGAATGGCCGTCGCTCCCGCTCCATGGACCAAAGGCGCGGGGGGAGAAGACATCGGCATCTCGCCCGAATCGGGCAGCGGGTCGGGTAGGGCGGCGGTGGCGTCCGGCTCAGGGACGACCTCCTCCTCGCGGTCGGCGGTGGTCGGGGACGCAACCGGCGTTGGATCCCTCGGGGCTTCATCTCCTTCGCCCGTCCCCTCCTCGGGCAAGAGCCCGACCTCTCGGGCCGGGGGGATGGGGTCTTCTTGGTCACGACCAGGGCCGGAGAGCACCGCTTCCTCCTCCCCGGGCGCATCCCCGTCCGGCGCGGCCGACTCGGGCGGCACCACGTCCTCCGCTCCGGCCGGATCCTCCGCGAGCGGGAAGTACAGCCCGGCGAGGGCCTCCGGGATCGCCTCTGTCGGGTGCGCGAACAGGGCGCCCGACACCGCGGCGAGCTGCTGCTCGGGAGGAAGCGGGTCGAGCACCCTCTCCACCTGGGGGTCGCCCAGGTTGATCCCTCGGCTCGTCGCCACCTCGGCGGTCTGGCGTGCGAGCCGCTTGATCGGCGCCAGCCCCAAAGGAGCCGCCTGACTTCCCCTCCTGCAAACAAAAGGAGCCTTCGCACGCTCGTCCTGACATGGGCGAAGGAGGATCGACGAAGAGAGAGGGAAGAAACTTACCGGCGCGAAATAGGAAAGCCGCGGGACGACCGCTTGACCGGCGGAGCCGTCTCCGACCCCGATCCCTCCTCCCGCGGCCGTTTGCCCCGATCGGCCCTCGGTGGAGTCCGCCCCCGGGTCGGGGGTGAAGCTGGCGCGGGTCTGCCATCGCGTGACGGCCCCGTGACCTCCGGCGTGCCCCGACCGGCCGAGGACTCGCGCTGGGGGGTCGGGTCGCTCCACTCGGATCCAGTGGAGGAGTCCGAGGCATAATCGAAGCCCCCCTCGAAGGGGCCTTGATCCTCCCTCCACAGCCCGTCCTGCCGAGCCTGCCGACGTCGCTCGCGGTACTCCTCCTCGGCCTTCTCGCGGGCCAGCCGCTTCTTCGTCTTCTTCGCCTTGTCCTTCTCCTTCTTCAGGCGTGCGGCCTCCGCGCGCGCACGGTTCACGGCCCGAGTGGCCGCGTCCTCGGGAAGCGGGGGTCGGGAGACCCTGAACGACAGGGGGTGCTGAAGGAGAAGAGGTTCAGATGAATCTCCGGACTGAAAGGAGGAATGGCGAAAGCAAAGGAAAAGCCCCGACAACTAACCTGGATGAGGGGATCGCCCATGGGGAGCATGACAGGGTGATTCGGCAACGGGTACCCCGCGGACGAACGCTGGACCGCTTCGCGAAGGCGGGCGGCCACCTCCTCGACGGAAAGTTCCCCGACCGCCATCACCGACCCTGTCCAGTCTGCCGCCAGAGTCATCTGGTCCAGTCGCAGACGGCGGGCCATCAGGGGGAGGACGCGGCGCGAATGGTACGCCGCGAGAACCCCAGGACCGGTAACCCCGAGCTCGCGAAGCCGGGCGACCGCGTCACGGAGTTCGGTCAGGTGAGGCCGCTCTTCCTGGGTCGGGCCCCAGTGCCAGCAATCCGGCCGCCCCTCGATAAGCCTTCCCGTGAAGGCCGGGAAGGGAGCGCCCGGATCGCTCCGCAAGTAGAACCACCTCGGCTGCCATCCCTTGTTGCTGGAGGTCAGCGGGAGCGAGGGGTAACTCTCGCCCTGACCGGCGCGCAGCCGCACCCCGGCGCAGCCGTGGGGCCTCGGCCGCCCCTCCGCCTTCACTTCCTCGACATGGAAGTAGGATCTCCAGAGATTGAAGTGAGGCTCGATGCCGAGGAACCCCTCGCACAAGGCGACGAAGACCGCCATGTGAAGCAGGCCGTTGGGGTTGAGATGGTGGAGCTCGATGTTGTAGTAATGCAGGAGCCCGCGGAGGAAGTAATGTGGAGGAAGTCCCAACCCCCGCTCATGGAAGGGGACGAAGGACACCACATACCCGTCGGCCGGAGCAGGGACCTCCTCGTTCCCCGGCGCCATCCATTCTACGAGGTTGGTTCGCGGGCACAGAAGCCCGCGCCCCACCAGGCGCTCGAGCTCACCCTCCGTGACGGAAGAGCGGGACCAGGCCATGACCGGGAGGCGAGGAAGGCAAGGAGGAGAAAGGCGGCGGCGGCGATTTGAGGGCAGGCGGGCGGCAAGAGAGGAAAGGCACGGGCTCTCCCTTGCAGTCGGCGGCGGCGATTTGAGGACAGGAAGCGGAGGAAGAAGAAGGTCCGGGGCCCCCCTCCTCTCTGCCTTAAATGGGCAGGTGAGGGGGCAGGCGCGACGCCTCGGGTCTCCCACCTGCGCCTCGGCGCGCAAAGGCCACGCGGCCCACGACGCGCGCCCTCGATCTCCCACGTCTCCCACGTCTCCCACGACCCGAGATTCACGCTCAGGCTCTCTCTCTCTCTCAACCCCTTCGCATTCCATACCCTGCCTCTCTTTTATTTATTCCGCGTCTATTCACGTTTCTTCTCTTGCGCGTTTATTTTTCAGGAAAAACAAAACAAGCCCGGGCCGTTCTTAGGCCCAAGGGACTCGACGCGAAATCGAAAAAACAGGCCAAGAGTCCGACGGCCGCTCTGAAGCGTCCGAGCGAAGGGGCAGAGATGGGCGGGCCCACTAGAGGCCGTAGTCTCGGCACACGGGTGTCGAGGACGCCCAGACCTGCGTTCGAGCCTAAGATTCCTGACCCCATGTATCTCCACGAAGAGAGGCGACGAGCCCCTGTGGTCGGTCGAACGACTACGGGAACTAAGGGGGTCGGGAACTCTGGGGATTATCCGAGGTCGATCACCAGCTGATCCGACGGTCCTCTCTCGGAGGGGGACCGAGGCCTCGCTCGATCTAGCCCGTTAGTAGCTCACCGGGAGCCGTGTTTCGGCCTACGCGGTAAAACACGAGGCATGCCCTTACCTTCCGTCCCGCGGAGGGATTGCGTGAGGGGAAAACGATAAAAAGACGAAACGGCTTCCCGCCCGACCGACTTGGGGGCGCACGGGGAAGCTGAAATCGCAAAAAGAGGCCGACTGCGCGGCCGCAGAAAGACACCCCGAGTCAACCAGATTCCTTTATTTCTCAAATAAGGGCAAAAAGTACATATGGCCAAGGGCCGTGAGATAACACAAACGGGTTTCGTCACCCTCGGTGACGAAATCAAGCGACGAAGGGCACATGAGATCCAATGCAACAAGAAGGGCCGAACTGCGAACATCGCAGTCCTTCTTGTAGCATCTCCCCGCCCGCCGACGCCACGAGGGGAACTCGGCGGAGGATCACGCTGTGGTGCCGTGACAACGGAGCGTCACCACAGACTCTCTCCAGCGTCCCGGGGCCGACGGTCGCCGGCATCGGCATCACATCGGCACCCAGGAAAGAAGAGGGAGCGCGCAGGTGGCTGTACACGACCCCTGCAACTGCCCTGGCGAGGCAAGTCGGGGGAACGGCGACACTCCCGCTCATGCACTCCCCCTCGAACCCGTTCCACCGCCACCGAGGCAGGGCGAACGGACGGGAGGAGTCGTCAGAGCCAGAGCCGTCCTTCACTTGCGACGCCGAGCAGCACTCCTCCATGCCGGAACTCCCCGAGGTCGCAGTCATTCTTGTGGCATCAGGCGACTAGTCCCTCGCCCCCCGGGCCAGGGGGACGCCCTCGAGGCGGTTCACCGACCAGGGATCTCATGCTAACAAGAGAAAGAAGAGGCAGGATAGTTGCGTGCCCAGGAAGACGGCCCGAGGGACCCTATTTATAGCCCGAAGGAACCTGAGTCAGCACTCGGGCCGGGTACGAGGACGCGCCGCGTGGCCCTCCATGCAAAGCGACAGAGCATCACCAACGAACAGTGGGCTCAGAAAGGACGACATGACGACTCAGAAGGGAGACAGTGCCTCTGAAAAAAGCGGATCATGCTCTGGTCCATTGGGCAAAACGCGGTGTCATCCTGTAGGGACCGCACAGAGATGGCAAACCCAACTTCAGCCTTTAGGCGAACCACCGTTCCCCTACAGGCTCGGGGGCTACACCCACCGGGTGCGCTCGCGTGCCCCGGTAGGAAAAAGGACAAACTTTACTCCAGCCTATAGGCGAACCAACCGTTCCCCTACAGGCTCGGGGGCTACACCCGGTGGGTGCGCTCGCGCGCACCCCCGAGTGACATCTGATCAGGCATCGAGAAAGAGCCTGCACGGAGAACCACCTGTCCTCCGAGCAGGCTCGGGGGCTACTGTCGGATATCAATATCCGACCCTCTCACCGACGGGTGGGACCACGCAGTTTCGGGAATAAGATGGGCATAGGAAAACCCGCGAGCAAGGATAATATCAGGTCAGGGGAGGATCGATTTTCCCCTGACTCGGCCGACCCTCATCCGCCTCGGCCGACCCTCGTCCGCCTCGGCCGACCCTCATCCGTCTCGGCCGACCCTCGTCCGCCTCGGCCGACCCCCGTCCGCCTCGGCCGACCCACTTCTGTCCTGGTCAAACCTACGCCATCTCGCCCGACCTCTCCTCGCCTCGCCCGAATCGGCGTGGGCCCGGGCCGGAGTGGAGTGTCAGGAAGACCGGGCATAAGGACGTGTCGCCACACGGCTATGCCGCGCCCCATCAGCATTAATTGGCCTTACCGAGCACTGTCCACCTTACCGAGCACTGTCCGGTATGGCCAAGGGATGTGACTCTCACTGTTTTACCTGTCCGCAGGCGCCGATCGAGGAGAAGTACGACCCGAACAGCGTCCCCAACAGCGTCCACAGTGTCCCGTACGGCATCCACAGTGTCCCGTAGGCGGCGGAGCTTCTCCAGCAAGCTTTCCATTATTTGTTATTTGTTGAACACGTCTTGTACAGCGTCCTCTCCCCTGAGTATAAAGGGAAAAACAAAGCCTCAGGAGAGAGGACGCACACACGAAAACACAACCCACGAAACACACACGCTCAGACGCATCCAGAGACTTGGGAGCCTCTCCCTCTCTCGACCGCTTGTAACCCCTACTACGAGCAACGCGAGTAACACGAGCAGATCGACACTGGACGTAGGGCGTTAGTGCCTGAACCAGTATAACCCTTGTGTCCTCTCGCGAACCATCCGGAGCCCAAACGCGCAATCCACTAAATTCACTTGTTGGTTATTTCTTACACCGACAACAGGCGTTACCAACAACCAAATCCACCACTTAGTACAACTAAACCATCTCAAATCCGTGCTCAATCCATCAAATCAAGTCAAACCCTAGCTAAACCTAACCTCATCCAAAACTAAGGAAATCAACCAAATCCGCAAAATGTACATGGTCAAAGTGGAGGAGTTACCTTCCAGGAGTCTTTTCCCCACTTTTCCCCCTAAAATCCGTGGTGGGAATGGCCGATCTAGGAGGTGGAGGCGGCGGCGGCCATGGAGGAGCTCGGGCTAGGGTTTGGGGAAGAAAGAAAGAAAGGGAGGAGGAAGAAGAAAGGGCTCGGGCGCCCGGCTGTATACAGGCGAGTCGCGCCACGGCCTTTGGCGCGACTCGTCTGGCCACATCAGCAGCCGAGCTGGCCGCCCGCGGCCGGGACGGCCGACGTGGCAGCCCAGTCGCGCCACATGCTCTGGCGCGACTGCCTCTTCAGTCGCGCCACGGCTTGTGGCGCGACCAAAAGGGTTATTTCTTGAAAATACAGTTCGGGTGGGGTTTTTTTTAAAATTTCAGTTTAAAAAGGATTAAAAAATAAAAAAATTCCTGAAGATTAGCCCGTCATCCGGGTTATAACTGAACCTGAGTTCGTTTTCAGAAACCCCATCCAAACCAGCGACTTGACCCAGCTGTTTCTTCAAATTTCAAGTGTAAAACCTTGGAGCTCAAAACACGAAAATTGTAGCCTAAACATCCAGCTACAATTTCCCTTATAAGACTTTGGTCTAACTCCCCACGGATTGCAAAATACAAACCACTGAATGTCGGCCTTAAAACCTGCATTTTGCTGAAACTTGTGAAAATCAGCAGATTCACACCCATTTTTCTCCCTCTTTTGAATGTAAACATTCAAATATCCAAATATAAAAGTTGTAGCCCATACAATGAACTTTATTTTCTTCAATATGAATTTGAGCTAAATCTGTCCATATCAAGAGTTAAACTGCTTTGCATCTGCCTCTGTTCAACAACTCTTTTTCAGAAAAAGTTCAGATAATTCCTCTCTCAACACAGCCACCTTCTATCCAAATTTTCTCCATTTTTCACATGTGAACATCCAAAACTCCCAATGTAACTTTTGTTGCTGATTCATTGATCTTCATTTTCTCTTATATACTTTTTGGCTGATTTTGCTTAGTTAGGAAACTGCAAGGCGTTGACTTTGACCTTAAGATTAAATTTCAAACCTTCTTCCAATTTTCCCTTTTCCTTTTGATTTAACCTTACTAATTAACCTTAAAACTTTGCAAAAGTCATTCAATCAGTGTTTAGGGGTTTTAAGTAACACAGGAGTGTTACAATTGTCAACTATAGAATACTCTGGACAAGTGAACAACTATTAAGAGCAACGCTGAACTAAATTGGACTCTTGAGTCTTGACACGTGATCCTGCTGTAACTTGTAAGTAGCCACATGACGCCACAGGACACAGAAAGTAAGCATACCATGTATATTTTTTACAAAGAATATACAAAGACATATGGGCTATGCTAGTGTTGCTGTTTGTACATACTAAACCAGCAAACATGATAAAATACCAGCTAGAAGTTCTGTTCATGAGCTAAAGTGGTGCCTAGCTTTATCATCATTGTGAGGCAACTGACCAAGCCTGAGGCAGGTTGCTATTCATAATCATACTATTTTAATGGTGTAATCTTCTTCCTAATAAGGCACAAAAACACAATCATACTATTTTAATTTTTCAGAAGTCAAGGGACTAGATGGACTGTCATAGTTTCCTGCTTACTTTGTGTCTATGCTGATGCAGCAAATCCTTGGTTTTTTTTCTATAACGCTCATTGTCTTCATATGATATTCAAATGTGTCCTAATGTCTCCATTTGATTCAGGTTTCTACAAAAAACATCTGGCATTGGGATTTTAACAAATTGGGAAGCTGGTGGATGGTATCATGGTAGCTTGTAGAACCCTCAGACTATCTAAATTTGTCTAACTTTTGGAGAAATCTGGAAGGGGTTTTCGTTTTGTTTGGGCTTTTCTGGGTGGTGAAGCTTTTGGTTGCGCGCATGTTAGAACTTAAATCACTGCACACTACGGTAGAATGAGTGGATTCAGTCAGAATGTAACTCATAAGACTATTGATGCTATAGGCCCAGTTTAGATTCGCGAAAAGACACCAATTCAATCAAAAGACAACGCATTGAACTACGTGCCCCCTCTCTACCTTTTCAATTTTCAATGCATCTCTAATCATTGAATTCAATCGAATTCACCCAATCTAAACAAGGGCTATGTTCACTGAAAGACATCACACTCGTCTTTTCAAACGAAAAATGTCGATGCGTGGGTCTATGACTTGCTCTTTTCAAAGGAAAAGGTTCTGTGACTTGAAATGACTCTTATCTAGGCATCTCTGACTACCCGTTCTCTGGATGGTAACTCTTTGATGTGTACTGAAGCCGCATATTGTAAGAACAAATTTCTGGACATACGGCTTGCGTAATTGTGAAGTACCATGTGGCACAAGATGGCTAGCTAGTCGGGGACTATACTGTTAGTACGAGGCGATGAGCATGTGAAACTGAAACACTATACTCGGTGACTATATGGCACAAGATTGCTTGCTTGTCATCACATGGAAAAAATGTGCTGCTTTGCATCAGCATCACACGGAAGTCATGGGGGGCAACGATCAATTTTGCTTTTGGAGTGGCATGTTGGCATTCATGCACAATGGATGCATCCTAGCCCAGTCACGGAATGTCCATGTGCGTTTGTGCCACATATATGTACTAAACGGTATGGTATGGTATGGTATGGTATGAGAAAACAAAATCCTTTTTTTAGCATAATGAGAAAACAAAATCTGAGAGGAATATAGACAACACATGAGCAAGCGAAGGAAGGAAGAGCATTTATTTTCACTAGTCGTTTTCGAGTGTGCTGGAGAGCTTCACAGATGGGTGATCAAGAAAGTAATTAAATCCATGTGTGTCATCCTTGCGAGGACACAAAGCTCACATCACTCGAGTTCAACACGAAACGAAAGAGTTAGTGGTGTTACAAAGGCTACACATCATCGATCGAAAGCAGACCGATCAATATGAGAAAGCTCACGTAATTTTTTTTTTGGTGGCCGTTACGGACATGCAGGAAACTTGGACGGCACCATAACCTTGTGCGCTGGCATTGCTACCGGAAAGCTTATTCTTGGAGGGAAACGAGAAGGATTGGATTATTAGGCCTCCTCCAATGGTGCCATGTCAGCTAGCTCATAATATTAAAATACAATATTTTGTCTAGGTGCAAGAGAGAGAAAGGGAGAAAAGGTATGAGCTATCTTTGACCAAGAGATAGTTTCATACACACATTTCAAGACTACATGGGGCTGACATGTGGATCCATTTATATTTTGAGCTATGTGCTAAGAGCTAGACCATTAGACAAGTTATCTTTTATATAATTTTTTATTACTATGAGCTAATCTAACCGTTGGAGAAGGGCTTAGCTAACCAGCATCGCCCGTAGAGCTGCAGCATGCGTGGTCGTTCAAGCCTATGATAAAAGAGAAGCCTTACTAAGGCAGAACAAAAGATGGGTGGCTATCCGAAACACAATTTCCAAGTGGTGTGTTGTTGTTGCTTTGATTTTCTCAAAGAATTTCTGGTCAATAATAGGATAAACTGAGGCTCTCAAGAAAGAAACTGAATCTATTGCTTTAATTTTTCTCAAGGAATTTCTGCTATCCGAAACACAACCATCAATTCTGGTGGCAGTTCATATCATTGCCATCTCACTCAGGTTTCCTGTGTTCAAGGGGAAATAAAGAAGAGAAGGAATATTAAAAGACAAAGGAACTGACCCAGGCCTTGTTTAGTTCGCCAACCTTTTTCATCGCTACAGTAAATTCGAATGTTTGATACTAATTAGGAGTATTAAATGTGGATAACTGACAAAACCCATTTCATAACTCTCGGGTGAAATTGTGAGACGAATCTATTAAGCCTAATTAGGCCATGATTAGACAATGTCGTGCTATAGTAAACAATCTCTAATGATAAATTAATTAGGCTTAATAGATTCGTCTCGCGATTTCCTGTCCATTTGTATAATTAGTTTTATAATTAGATCATGTTTATTCCTCCTAATCTTCGATTTAAAATTGCTACAGTAAATTTCGCAAAGTTTCTCACCGATCTAAACAGGCCCCCAGTTTAAAATAGTCTAGGGGATTTCAATGGTTAAACTAAACAGTTGAAAGCAGCAAAAGTTAACTGTTGCACGCATTCAAAAAATGATTTTTTGTGAATGGACGGCAAGAGCTTTGCTGAAATTTTATTAGACGGAACGAAAAAGAAAAACAACTTAAATACAACTAGCTAAGAAAAAGAAAGAAACAACTAGGACCACTAGGAACAGAAAAGAAAACAACTACTACGCAGAAAGAAACCAAAACAGCCAGCGATCACAACTAAACATGGGCTGGCGAAAAAACAAGAGAAGCGGCTGCCTGGGCGAACTGGAACCGCTGAATATCTTCCTTGATGAGGTAAGCAATATCTTCCTCTGTCTTGAACTCCTGATTGAAGACTCCGCGTTCTTTCCATGTATTCCACCAAAAATATATCATTAGGCCATCCAGATGTGGCCTGGTGTTTCGGTCGACTTTCCTCCTGCAATATGTCCACCATCTGTAAATTGATGAAGACGACTCTAGCGCTGGCAAGTGCTGGAAGTTTGTCCAGGCCAACAAACGCGCCCAGACCGTCCTGGTGAATGTGCAATCCTTGCACAAGTGAGTTGGCGTTTCCGGGTTCAAGTTGCACAGTCTGCAGACGGGATCGTGAGGCCATCCACGCTTCTGCAAGTTGTTTGCAGTTAGAATCTTTCTGTGTAGTAGGATCCACGTAAAGAATTTGCATTTTGGCTCCGCTCTTGCTTTTCAGATGGGATTAATCTTCTGCTTAGAGAAACAACCTGTGAATTGCGCTCTGTATGCACTCCTAGTCGTGTATTCTCCGTGTGATGTCCAACGCCACTGGTCGTGTATTCTCTGTATGCACTCCTGGTCGTCTATTCTCTGAATGCACTCCTGGTCGTGTATTCGAAAAATGATATCACTGAGGGTTTAATTTAGTACCAACTGCTAGATATATATCGAATAAGAGCACGTCAATGTTGCGCTATTGTCAATTGGTTGAACAAACAGTTCGTACTAAGGGCGCTACTGACATCATTGCATCTCTTCGCCGCAATCCAAACTCGTGTCCGTAAATTTTGGTGTCGGTCGTTTGCTGTTGATGATTCGTGCACGGGATTATTCTGCACCTTAGATACGACAAGGTAGTCCACTATTTGTATATGGAGCAGATACATACGTGTACAATCTTGGCCTGTCTCACGCCTTCTACGGCATCAGTGCAGGTGGTCTAGCTAAGAACTCATATATATCATATTATATGCGTGCATCATTATCCGTTTGAGAGAAGCCAGCCATTCTTTGTTACCCTGTGGGGTTGAGGCACAACTGAGCCATTCAATTGTTCATCCATCACACATACATTGACCTTACATATATATAGCTATATACCGTATACTTCCTAATCTTACTATTACTAATTGGAGGCTTCTTTTGAAGCCCCCACGTGAAGCCACCTAGGATCCTAGGTGGACACTCTAGAAAAAAGGAGAAACCCTAGAAATTTTCACAAAAAAGCAAAACATCTAGCCATCAATTGGAACACTCAAATCATCATATTCATTAGATCTATTATATTTTGTAAAAAATTACCCACCTATGCCATTATGAAAATAGCCTAAAGTAACCCCCTAAATCTATATCTAAATTACACACCTCTGCCATTATATAAAATAAACCAAAGTAACCCTCTACTCTTCATCAAAATTACCCACTCATACCATTATAAACAATATTTAAAATAACCTCCTAAATTTGCAACTAAATTATCCACTACGAATACTTAAAAAATAACTTAAATTAACCCCTTAAGTTTACAACTATATTACCCACATATGTCATTATCAAAAATAATATGAGGTGATCTTATATTTGAATCAAAATCTCCTTAATTAAATATATACACCAATATAAGATTCTAAATCGTGTATTTCACACCAATGCTATATGATATAGTGATTAAGATATATACGCATGATGTGTGTTGTCAATTATAAAGATATAGGGGAAGTGACGAGAATATAGATTTCTACGTCAAAATTATAGTTCAAACTTATTATTTATTAAATAAATTTGAACACATATATGTGATGCAAAGTGAAATTTAAAGATTATAAATGTGTATAAAAAGGTTATAGGTTAATTACTAACTAAAATCTATCACAATCGGATGAAAATAATATAAAGTATGTGTTCAAATATTTAACAAATGAGAGATAACTCAATGTAATAATTTGGTAGCAATATAGCCTTAATTTTTTAATTGAAGACTCAACATTAGTTCTCATGAGACATGCTAGAAAAAAAGGAAAATCCTAAACATTCTGACAAAAATCAGAAACATCAATCATATAAACTCTAATACCCATAGTCATTGGTCTATTATATTTGTTAAATCGTTACCACCACTATCATTATAAAAATATTTTAAAATAAACTCTAAACATATATCTAAATTATCAAGCTATGCCATTATAAAATTTGTATCTAAGTTACCCACGTATGTCGTTATTAAAGTTAACCTAAACTAAAAACCTAAATTTTAATCTAATTATCTTCATGTGCATCCTACCGAAAAGTGCAAAAGTAAACTAATATATGATTATAAATTACCTATCCATCGTTATTAATATAAAACAATAAGTTAAGTTATACACGCATGATGAGTGACACCATGTAGAGTATTTATACATGTATATGTGAAGAGGTGATGAAAAATATTGATTTTTATGCTTAATAAAATGTATGAAGGTACGATACAAAATTAAAGAAATGTGAATGTGAATGAAAAAGTGTATTGAGCAATTACTAATTAAAAGTCAATCACAAATGAAAAAAAATAAGTACACATTTATATGAGTATTATGTTGAAGTATTGAAAAAAAATAAAAGAGTAGGATGTAAACAACTTTGACTATTAGGTAGGAGTTTAATTTTAAAATAATTTTTAAATTAAATAACTTTTAAAATATTAGCCCGTGCGGAGCACGGGTTGATGGACTAGTTCCCCATAAGGTTGTATGCTAATCGTCATGTACGCGGCACACAATCTCTAATTTCTGTGGGTATATGCTTCCATTCGGATAAGGATAAGGGAGTTAATTTCCTTCACACTTTGGCCACGGTTCCCAATTCGTAACCAACACTTCACACATGCGTCACACTTCTCTCCATTCAAGCAACACGAGCTTATACAATGGCCATATATATATGCACCACCTTCCAGGAAACGCTAGTTTTGCGAGTCAGGAGGTCGTGTCTCTGCAAAGGATTGGAGGGACGCAGTGGATATTTATATATATCTGTGTATACGTTTGCCTCCGTGTAGGCTTCCTTTCTATCTCACCCTCAGCATATATCGCTAGTTCTCTCTCTCGGAGATGACAATGAGGGGAGGGAAATGCAAGGCCATAGCAGTTCTGCTTCTTGTTTTGCTAGTCATGTCACAAGAATGCAGAGCGCAGAGTGGTAATCTGACGAGGGGGAGCTTCCCCAAGGGATTCGTTTTTGGCACTGCTGCTTCTGCGTATCAGGTTGGTTCTTGCATTCTTTTACCGTTTGTTTGTCGATTTCAATTATTTCAAGGCGTTTCGTAGACTTGTAGTGATCATACAAGAATTCATTCTGATGTAATAGAATTGTTCATTGTTTCGAAAAAAAAGAGGAGAAAATCTCGTGAGTTACGTGAAAGAAGATAGTGGGAAAATAAGACAAATTTGGTCATGAACCAGCATTAGTGCGTGGCGCGGGTCGTTAATTTGATGGCATAATGATATTGTTCTCTTGGCTCGAGCTCTTTTTTTTTTTTTTGCTTTTCTTGTGCATATGGAACATAGAGCATTTTTAGAAGGATAGAAATGGACTAATTAACCAACATCAATAACTACTTTCTTCAATTCTCTTGCCTTATTTGAGATGTCCTAGGAATAATAAGGTACAAGATTCTCAAAAGAAAGGGTCACAAGAAGTATACCTTGGATGAAACAAAAAAAGGGGAAAAACTTTGGGTACCCTCTACATTTAAATGGCAGGAAGAAACATCAATCTTAATAGTGTGATGTGAACTATTTTCCTTCTACTATATGCCTTTTTTATTGGTCAAATTGAACCTAGGGATTTTGCAAAAAAAAAACAAACTTAGGATTTTTCTTACACCTAATTTCTCGATCATCCATCAGAGTTTAATGATAGCATGGCTGCCGCAAGAAGGCACCTAATGTTATTAGTATTTTTCTTATAGTATGGATGGGTCCATGCACGTGATATGCGGTTTTTTAAATGTTTGAAGTTCCTCCATTACGAACATGGGGTAACCACCCCCCATATTCCTCTTTATTCACTTGAAACAAAACTTAGCTATGAGTTTGAACAGAGAAAGGTCCAGCATGTTACACACAATGATAGACTTTTGTTGGCCCATTTGATGATAAATAGCACCCCTGCCAATTGTAAATGTATGCCATTTCGAAAATTGAGACACAGCCTACAAGGCGCGACTTTTGCCAAGCCTTTTCTAATCAATATATGATACTCAAAATGGGAAAAGGATGCACACTGCGAAAGTACTTTATTTTTGTCATGAATCTGCTAACACCAAGTTGACATTGTCAATATGCGTAATTTTGTTGTCTTGATTATATATGAGATCGGAGGGGGATGTAGACAAATGTTTATTCTTTTAAAGAACAAGCATTTCTGCAGGAGGAGCAATTTAAAATTAATGTGCCGTGTCAAAAGCTTGACTTGCACAAAAAGATGTAATTTCTCTGAGCAATATAGTAATTCTTCATATCTTTTGTAGTAATTATCTGTTTTCATAAACGATCAATCTTTTGTGGTTCTAAAATCAGAGACACTTTTGTGACTCAGAAGCTTTAAAAGACGGAAAGACAAAACTGGAAGCTATTCCTGAATGTGACCTGTGACTCACCTTAAATACGCCGACTCAGAGTTTGTGTCAGATAAAGAAGCTTAAGCTAGTGGTAAACCACATGTATTGGATGGGGACTCACCATATTTTATCTTCTGATTCCAACTAATATTATTTGTTACAGCATATAATCAAGCTATTGTTCATACTGCAGTATAAAAATCTTTGTGATCGAGGTAACCCATGCGAGATGGTGGCGACTTGTCTGTGTATAGGTTTTCTACTTACACCAGGTTTTTTTATTTTTCCGTCCAGTACGAGGGAGCTGTCAAGAGTGATGGAAGAGGGCCTAGCATTTGGGACAAATTCGCTCACACATTCGGTAATTTGAAGTTTCCGTTTCACCATGGTGAACACACCACCATTTTTCATGTCTACCAGATGAGGTCATGAGGATTGAATTTAGATGATACAAATCATCTGATTTATCTGATTGAGAACCCATTATTGACATGTCTTTGACATATACTTTCCATTTTTCTAACCCATCATTTTAGTTTGAACAAATTTGGGGCATGACAAAAGTTTTATAGGCCAATATTACCACCTGCAATATAACTATCTTTCATGAAGTTTAAAGAAACTGGATGTGGATGGAACAGTGCAAAAGCTACAATTTGTTGTTGGATTTTTGTAGAACTACTCATTTTCCTTGTGCAGGAAAGATCGTTGACTTTAGCAATGCTGATGTGGCGGTTGATCAGTACCACCGTTTTGAGGTGTGAACTATTAGTATCTAGTAGAGTCATACTTTTTTTTGTAAAGAATTTATTATGTCTAACGTAAGCAATCTGAAAGCTAAGTCTTTCTTGATATAACTTATTCAGGAGGATATTCAACTCATGGCAGACATGGGAATGGATGCATACAGATTTTCTATTGCATGGCCTAGGATTTTCCCAAGTATGTTTTCAGTCTTTGGTTGCAATTTAAATGTAGGCAAACTGTATGCTATCGATTTTATCAAATCAGTACACTTACAGTGGTATCATCATATTTTAACTAGATGGCACCGGCGAGGCTAATCAGGCAGGCATTGACCACTATAACAATCTAATCAATGCATTGCTAGCAAAAGGTGAACATTAAACATCTTCAAGTTCGAGTTACAGAACTGAACTGATGGTTTACCAAGTATCTATCTACCTAATCCAAATTTGCTCCGAAAGTCTTGACAAGGTAAATAATTAATTTTGCAGGGATAGAGCCGTATGTAACATTGTATCACTGGGACCTTCCCCAGGCCTTAGAAGACAAGTACACTGGGTGGCTTGATAGGCAGATAATGTGAGCCACCCTTTCCATATATTTAAAGCAGACTCTCAATAATTTCACCTGTACAGTATCTATCATAAACTCATGATTGCCCTATATAATCAAATTGATCTGGCCTGAATGCAGCAATGATTACGCGGTGTATGCCGAGACGTGTTTCAAGGCGTTTGGAGACAGGGTGAAGCACTGGATAACCTTCAACGAGCCACATACTGTTACGGTTCAAGGCTATGACAGCGGACTGCAAGCCCCAGGGCGCTGCTCGGTGCTCCTCCATCTCTACTGTAAGCAAGGCAACTCAGGAACTGAGCCCTATATTGTTGCTCATAACATCATCTTGGCACATGCTACAGTTGCAGACATCTATAGGAGTAAATACAAGGTCAGAAATCTATGCTTTCTATTGAGTTTGCTATGCAGATATATACATCTTCATTTGACATTTTAAAGCTGTAGAAATGATGTCTTCATTTGACATTTTAAAGCTGTAGAAATGATGTCTTCATTTGACATTTGAGTTTGATCTTCATTTGCTGAACAAGGCTCTTTGGACTTGTGTTGAGACCCAATATTTATGCAGGCGAACCAGAATGGACAGTTGGGGATATCTTTTGATGTTATTTGGTATGAGCCCATGTCAAACTCCACCGTAGATGCTGAAGCCGCCAAGAGGGCACAAGAATTCCAGCTAGGATGGTGAGGCCCATCAACACTATGTTGGGTCATACATACATACCAAAACTTTCATGAATATATGTTATTGCAGTGATAGCAGGAACTTATATTGCTCGTTAATTCACGCCACTGTGTTTGTAGTAAAAACTATGATATTTACTAGGATGATTTTTCAAATTGAAGGTTTGCGGATCCTTTCTTCTTTGGCGACTATCCGGCGGTAATGAGATCGAGGGTTGGGAACAGGCTGCCAAAGTTCACAGCTAAAGAGGCTGCTCTTGTAAAGGGATCATTGGACTTCGTGGGTATTAATCACTACACCACATTCTACACACAGGATGACGAGTCTACTGTCACTGGAACACTGCTGAACAATACATTGGCAGACACTGGAACTATTAGCCTCCGTAAGTTGGCCTCCTCTTTTGTTCTCAAGTGAAGGAAGAACGGAAGAAACAGCATTTTTAACCTCCAATTTACAAGTGTAAACATATTTCTGAGATTTGAAAAACTAATGGCAATAATGTTACGTTCAAAAATAAAAATAAATGCTAACAAAGTTGTTTATATTATTTTGTCTCCGGCTGCCGAATGATTGCTTGAACGATTTGTAGCAGACATTTTACTAATATGTCTTTCATGGACATTTCAGCCTTCAAGAATGGGAAGCCAATTGGAGATAGGGTAAGTTCTAGCTTTCAAAAAATGGTTAGCAAGGCAAAGGAATATAAGAAAACAAGACTAGATATGATAGCACTTAATTTCACATTAAGTGGCACTGAAGTACAAGGAGACTTCAAAATCTATGTTTCTCTGCTTTTCATTTCTGAAAGTACTATGTCGCTCGCAGATTCATGACATTGTTCTCCTTGCAGGCTAACTCGATATGGCTGTACATTGTGCCACGCAGCATGAGGAGCCTAATGAACTATGTCAAGGACAGATACAACACTCCACCGGTGTACATCACAGAAAATGGCAAGTCCAATGCAAATGACTGTCATTTCCCCCTTTGCTGAGCAATTCCAATCGAACTTGTGACAAACATTTCTGTCTATTAACAAAGAGAAATTTCTAGCATTATATTTATGAACATTCTCCTGTTCACTTAGGGATGGACGACAGCAACAGTCCCTTCATCTCCCTGAAGAATGCCCTCAAGGATAACAAGAGGATCAAGTATCACAATGACTACCTCGCCAACCTAGCTTCTTCCATCAGGTACTGCTTGTTTGTCCTGTTATCACCAGATCAGTACCTATTCTTATTCGCTCATAATGGACAATGTTAACTATCCAGTGAGGATGGCTGCGACGTTCGAGGATACTTCGTATGGTCTCTTCTTGATAACTGGGAGTGGACCGCTGGATATACTTCAAGATTCGGGCTGTTCTTTGTTGACTACAATGACAAACTGAAGAGATACCCCAAGAACTCAGTGCAGTGGTTCAAGAACCTCTTGGCTTCTTCTTGATGGAAGTTTGATTGCTCATCTAGAGGCCATGTTCACACATGCTATTCTTACTCTACATATCATGTAAATAGCAATTTATACTGATTTGTGTCATCCCCCATTTATTGCTATTCTCAGTAATATGTTGTACATAATATAATTAATAAGTTATATCAATAAACTATATGTTAAAGGATAATAATAATAAAAGTTATTTATTTAGAACCAGCCCGGGTGCAGTCCAATCCTGACTCTGCTCTAACATCATGTTTTGCAATTCATCATGTTAAATTGCCAAATCATTACGGTTTTATTAGGAGTTGCTATGGTTAAGAGGTATACAAGGGGGGCTCCTATCTCCTTTCCGGAAGATAGGAAACCAAACCATTGCAGGCCCAACAAGGCCCGTTATTCTTCCTCCAGCGCATCCTCTCAAAAAAAAAGCGCATCCTCTCTGCCGCCGTCTTCCTCATCTCCGGCGCTCCCCCGCTCCGTCGGCCGACCGCCGTATGCAACTAGCTCACGCCGTTCGTCGTCCCCGCCGCCAACCCCCGCCCATCCGGATGTCTCTCGCGGCCCCGGCCAGCGGCTCCCGCCGCCGTCTCACCCACCACCATCGTCGGGCCGACCAGCCACCCCCGAGCTCCTTTCTATGGCCGAAGACACCAGAGGACCCCCAAACCCCAACCCTAAAGGCCCATGGCGGCGGCTCAGACGGTGGCGGCGCGCTCGGGAGCGAAGAGGAGCGTGGAGGAGAAAGAAGCGGATCCAACGTTTTATGATTGTTGCACGAATCTCAAACTTTAGAAGAAGTTTGTGCGGAAAAAGGACTGTTGGGACTCAGTTGGGCCTTGAGTCGATACTATGGAGTGCCCTTCTGATTCCTAAGGGCCCAGGCCCAAAGAGCCCAGTAGCAGAACATTTTGGCGGGAAACCGGTGACGTGAGCGGTAAAACAGCCAATGGCAAGCTTGCAACGTAGCAAAAAGGCGGCGAACCTTTCCCCTCGCGCCAGTCGCGATCAAATCTGTCCCTGGACAAACCTCACAAGACCGTGAGACTGCACCTGGGCCCTATGAAGCTCGGCATGCATCAACCTAGTGAAACAAGCCCACGCCGCAGGCGCCCACTCTACTCTCCCGTGCACGCACCGAGTCTATGCACCGGGCCTGCATTGCAATTGCAAAATTCCCCTTCTCGCGACACACAACCGTGTCTTAGCACGTATTTCATTAAGAGGAAAGCAGTTTACAAACATTGCTTGATTCAGGCCAAACAGAAGTTGACCTACCTAAGCGCACAAAGGACTAAAAGCAGAGAAAAAAATTGAAAATGGCCAACAAAACCAAACGGCCAGCAAACAAGCAAAGCAACGACCACAGGCGGAAGTGACATGAAACATCTGAACCTGCACGAAGAACAACACCACCGAAACTAAAGACTAGGACTACTAAGCAACCTGAGGGTGGCCAAGCATCCAATCCGAAACAGTAGCACCACAACGGCAAAGCATCCGTTGGAGACGACCAACAAGCACCACGACGGCAAAGCATGCGTCAGAGACAACCAACAAGCAGTGCACTAGGCGGCAAAGCATCCGCCAGTGCAAGGGCGGCAAAGCACCTGCCAAAACGAAACGAAGCAAGGACGGCAAAGCATCCGCCGAAGTAGTCACAGCTCCAGCAAGCACGGTGATGATGTGTCGAAACAGCACAGGCAGGCAACCCAGATGAAGACGACCACCCCCTGTGAAACAAAAGAAAGCAGGCCACCCGCAGAGGGGACATGAAAGTGTCCATGGAGAACGCCCTCAGCAGGGACATGACACACCAGGCGCCATCGTCGTCGGTCCAGACTAGACATGGTTTTCACCGGACCATCCTCCATGCCAAGAACCCACGGACCATCTCGCGACACACAAACCCAGCCACCCCACTCAGGC
>CM014272.1:75354327-75385575 GCA_004135705.1 Alloteropsis semialata | reverse complement strand
CTTGCACTCATATTCAGACAATTGCAGTAGAATGATGACTCAGTTCAATCAGCATGTAACTGCTATAACATAACCCATGCTTACAGCTCTGCAAACCAGTGGGCTCGAGTTTTCCCATCCAAAGGTCGATGAGTATTGAGTATTACTGTAACTTGCCAGAAATCTTATTTGTGCACCTCCTCTGTCTACTCATTTTCTGGAGATGCCTGTGATCACACTGTTCAAGGTGGTTGTAATTTATTTTCTTGCTGAGGGCTAAAACTAAAAGGGTCTACATGCTTTGTTATTAGAAGTAGAAAATGACTGCGGATCCAGTTAGGGTTGTTTTGAAATAAATCGGTTTTGAGTTGATCTGTATATCCAAGCAACTTCTGGTTTAGTTTCTAGTAGTAGGTCTTTATCTTGTCTGATTTGGGAAAAATATGAGCTGTCTGGTTGTTAACTATTCCTTTTTCCTTCTCAGTTTCTCAGCATATATTCAGGAGTATTTTATACGTAGAGTACATACGTAGTCTGAAAATGGCCATTTGCGTGGGCCCTCTCCTGCTTGTACTCGTGAGAAATTTGAGAGAATTGTCTGATGACAGCTCACAGTCCCAAATGAGGCTGTATAGCATTAGCACGTATCACAAGCCCAAGTACTTCTGCATTGGTGAGCAACCGCCGTATATAGAATGATCACAAATATGTATTACAAAAATTTCTCATAAAATGCCACGGGCATTGAAGTTTATTAGCTTGATTTTTTTAAAAAAATCTTTTTGGCACTTGTCGCATATCTTCTCTCGCTTCTTCTCATCAACTTTATCCCTCCGTGCACTTATTCATCACCGAACTTCAACAAAGAAACTCCAAATTAAAAAGAGATAAGTCCATTTTACCCCATAATTTTATCGCCGAATTTAAAAAAACAACCCCAAAATAAAAAACCGAAAACGAAACACATCCAACTCTCAAAACCGGACAAAACACTCCCTTGACCGATGTCAACATTGACGCGGCGGTCGACCTGTCCCTCATGGTGCCCCTCGCCGTCCCACTCCCGACCTACTCCCTCGCGCTCCTCCACAGAGCAGCAAGCATCGCTCAAGTGTGGTCTGACCTTCACGCTACGAAGCAGCAAGGGCGCCGGCGGCAGTCCGACCATGAAGGGGCGGCAGCGGCCGAGCTTGGCCAAGAGGCACGATGTGGAGATGGCGGTGGAGCGGAAGGGGACGGAGAGGAGGGCCTTGGAGCTCATGGCAGCTGCCGCCCCCTCGTCCTCGGAGTCCGCCCAGGGCCGCGCGTAGCTCCCGACCTAGAGGCCTGGTGTGGGCGCGGAGGAGGAATGCAGGGACCGGCGACGGTGTCGAGGCTGTCACCGCTCCAAGGCTGCGTAGTGAAGGCGGCGTCAAGATCTCCGGGAGAGTAGGTTGACGAGAACAATGTCTTTGTGACGCTCATCATCCTTTTTTGGGGAGCCTTTGTGGCGAACTCAAGGCCTCTTGACCGGGAAGCAAAACTTGGCGACCGGGAGCACATCCTTTATGGAGCTCCAACGTGGAGTAGACGTTAGCCGAACCACGGGATAAATCTTCGTGTCAAGTTTGCATTTCTCTAACCCTCTTTAAGTTTCCGCATTTCATACTTGCAACTTATGTGCCTTTATATTTTTAGAGTAGTATCTTGATAGGATTGCCTCAAGGTTGCAAAACTCCTTTTGGGTGGGTGCAAACACTAGAAGAATCTTAGTTGCACATCTAGATAGTATGTTTTAGTTTTACTTTGTGCAATTAGAGGCATGTGATAGATTAAGGTTTTAAAAAGCCTAATTCACACCTCCCCTTTTAGCTATCACGAGTATCGATTACTTTCATCCATTGATATCATTCTCTCTGTTTTTTTTTTGAAACGCAGGAAAGCCCTTTAGGTAGGATCCTAGGAGGACAACCATTCCTAACGATCGTGTTTGCATGGAGCATGAAGCTGAACGGTATACATCAGTCTAAATATTTTTGCAAGTCTATGTTTGGTTTTTCATGGCACGGCAAAAGTGTGCCAATCATCCTAGTACACTTACTTTGGCGAGAATGTTAGCCTAATCAGTAAATACTAAATAGTCGGTCACCTGTTGTTTAGCTATTTATTCGGGCTAAACAATCATTAAATGGCTAAACGATTAATTAAACGGACGTAGCTAGCCAGTTTATAGCGTTTAAACGACGTGTAAACGAGCTAAACGGCCGAATAGGCAAACAACAAAATACATTTTCTTTTGTGCATGCAGTACACCCGGTTCAAGATAGAAGAACCAAACAACAGCCAATTAGACGTGACAGCCGAACTTATGGCTTAGCATGGCCTGTTCGCTTTTAGGGCATGTTTAGTTACTGCCCTACCAGACAGGTCACTGCCCAGGCAGCATCATCCAACCCCAGGCGCTCAAAATCCAACGTCTGGGGTTGCTGGCCGTGCCAGGCAACTTTGCCAGGACCGGAAGCAAACGTGCCCTTAGCCCTGGCAAACTTGCCTGGCGCGAGCGTAGTCTATGTGCACCAGGTGACACCATTTCAAAACCCGACGTTTCACAGGGCCGGAGCACTAGTGGACCAAGCTCACGGACGAAAGGCCCCCTGTTCTCTCTGCTACCCCTGTTGGTTCCACTTCCACGTGAACCGAGTCCTCTCCAACACGGGACACAGCCCTGATTTCATTACTTGGCAAGCAACGAAATTACATGGTTCAAAAGTTCAAACGATGCTAATGGGAGAAAGTCCTTCCCGAACAGACGAACGAAGTTCAGCAACTGAGGGCTGATTACAGATAAGAGAGAAACAACAGAAACTATCCGACTACAGCAATGCATCATCACACATCGATGCCAGCAACGAGTAGACTTCCTCTTTCCATCAGTGACCCTCCTACTGCAGCAGTACCATCCCTGTGTCTTCATCAGCCGCCTCTTGGGGATGTAGCGCCAGTGCAGTGTCCTTGAGTGCTTCAGCTCCTGCTTCCAGCGTCTTTCTGTCGTCATCATTTTGAAGTTCTGCCCAAAAGTAGATAAAGGATGAGGCTAAGCATATGATCTCAGTAGGAGATCTAGTAATCTTTTGCTCAAAACAAGCATTGTTCCTTGCTTTCCACAGCGCCCAGCAAATGCCTGCAAGGCCTATCATGTGGAATTTCTCACCACCACGCATGTACAGATTTGCCCAAACCCAAAATTGTTCAAAGGAGTTTGGCCTACAAGGAGCCCCCACTACCAGGGCCACCAAGCTCCAAGTAAACTTCGCCAAAGAGCAATCAAAGAAAAGATGGTTGACAGATTCACTTTCATGATAGAAAATACATTTGTTATTTCCATGCCAGTTTCTTTTCATAAGATTGTCTTTGGTTAGGATTGCATTTTGTAATGCCAACCACATAAAGATCTTAATTTTATGTGGAAGCTTTGCTTTCCAAAGAAATTTGTTTGATCTCTCCGTTTCATTAGCAAACAAGTGTGAGTATAAAGATTTCACAGAGAAGATCCCTTTCGGTTCCCAGGACCATTTGGGAATGTCCTCCTCACTATTCAGAGCAAAAGCAGTGAGGATATCATCTAACTTTCTTTTTTGGGATTGATCTCTTTCATTCAACCACCTTCTGAATGTGATTCTCCAGTTTTTTTGAGCCATCTGGGCCACCGTGCACTCTTGCTCATTACAAATCAAGAATAGATCAGGGAATTTTTCCCTTAAAGAGACTGACCCACACCAGGAGTCATTCCAGAAATCTGTTTTCTTTCCATTACCCACCGACATGATCTTGCCTTTCAAATACAACTCTCTGACTTTTAACAAATCATTCCAAACTGGGGAGTTAGAGGGCTTGTGTTTAAGTTGAGCTACACAGGAGCTCTTAATGTATTTTTTCTTGACAATCTCCTGCCACATCCCCTCACCCCTTTCCAACTTCCACCACCATTTAGCCAAAAAACTTAGATTCATCTTCCTCAGATCTTGAATGCCAAGACCCCCTTTCCTCTTTGGTTTCATAATTTTCTCCCACTTGACCAGGTGGTATTTCTTTTTCAATCCTCCTCCTTGCCAAAAAAATCTTTTTCTTGTTCTATCCAGTCTTTTTAACACTGTTTTAGGGATCATATACATAGACATGTAGTAAATTGGAATACTACTAAGACAAGCTTTTATCAATGTAACCCTTCCTCCAATTGAGAGTGAGCTTCCTTTCCAACCATCTAACCTTTTCAAGAACTTTTCATCTAAATGGATCCAGTCTATCACATGGAGTCTGGATCCAGAAACTGGCACCCCCAAGTACTTTATTGGCCAAGAACCAATTTCACAGTTGAACATATCTGCATATTTCAAAGACTTATCAGTGTCTCCACTCACCATTAAAACTTCACTTTTGTTAAAGTTTATCTTTAGCCCTGACATTTCCTCAAAAAGATATAACATCAGTTTCATATTTCTAGCCACTTCCTCATCATCTTCTAGACACAAGATGGTATCATCCGCATATTGGAGAATTGCCACTCCTTTATCAATGTATTCAGGGATTAAACCTCTTATGATATTATTCTCTTGAGCTGACTTAATCATTCTGGCCAAAGCATCAGCTGCAATATTAAAGAGTAAAGGGAAAAGAGGATCTCCTTGTCTGACCCCTTTCCCACACATAAAATAGTTTCCCATTTGATCATTGACCTTCACACTTAAAGTACCACTTTTAATGACCATTTCCATCCAGCTGCACCACTTATCTGAAAACCCTCTCTGTCTCATGCACTGAAGTAGGAAAGACCAGCTTATTTTATCATAAGCCTTTTCAAAATCCAGTTTTAGGACCAGTCCATCTTTATTTTTAACTCTTGTATCATGAAGAATCTCATGTAAACTCATCACTCCATCCATAATGTTCCTGCCTTTGATAAAAGCATTTTGGGATTTACTTATTATTCTCCCCATACAGTCTTCCATTCTCAGCATAAGAGTTTTGGTGAAGATTTTGTAACTGACATTTAACAAGCATATTGGTCTATACTGTTGTATTCTGTTTGCATCCTTTATCTTAGGTAGTAAAGTTATTGTTCCATAGTTCAGCCTCCCAATATCCAATGTTTGAGAGTAGAATTCTTTAAACATATTAAAGATATCTTCCTTCACTATATCCCAGCAGGCCTGATAAAATTCCACAGGAATGTGATCAGGGCAGGTGCTGTGTTTGTCTCCATGGAGAAAACTGCCCTCTTAATTTCTTCTAAACTGAATTCTTGGATCAACTTCTCATTCTCTTGTGCTGAAATTTTTTCTGATTCCTCCCAACAGCTTGAATCTAAGGTCAGGCTTGGGGTTTCAGAAGGACCAAACAGGTTTTTGTAGTATTCTGTGGCATGTTCAAGAATTTTATCCTCCTCCTCGATCACTGTTTCATTGTGCATAATGCTAAAGATTCTGTTTTTTTTCTTTTTTTCCCATTTGCTGGTGAACCGAGTCCTCGTGGACGAACCCACCTGCTCCTCGACTACTACTCCGGCGGCCACCCGCACCACCCTTCTCTCTCTCCGCCCACCACCGCAAACCCCTCCCTTCTCCTTCTACCACCGCTCTCGGGCCTCTGCCAAAATGCGGCTCGTGCTCCGCCGCTCCCTCTCCGTGGCTGCGTCCGCCTCCGGCCGCCTCGGGCGCGCCCTATCCACGGCCGCCTCGCGCCCTCCGTGGGCGATGATCTACAGAACGGAGGAGCCGGTGAGGTCGCCGGCGAGGCGCGCGTCGTTCGAGCTCGCCGAGCCCCCGCGTGCCTCCCACCTCCGCGTCCCCGAGCACCTCATCGACCCGCGGCCCCGCCCCGACCCCAACGGCGACATCATGCCCCTCGTCGGCGGCCGCGTCAGCGCCGCGAGCGGCGACGGCCTGCTCCTCCTCGATTTCGTGGACGCCCGCGCCGTGGCTCCCTTCGTCGATGAGCACGGCGCCGGTTGGGCACACCAATTGGCTGGCGTCTTCATCGACAGTCACCCCGACATTCACCCCGACATGACGCGATTCATCTGCAACCCCCTCAGCGGCCAGCTGTTCCGCCTCCCTGACATCGATGGCTCGAAGAAGACACTCCGCTACCGACGTCTCGGCATCCTTACCCAATCCGAACGCCCGAACGGGCCGCCGGACAAGTACGCCGTCGCTTGGCTCCAGCAGGTGGAAGGGGACTTCGTCACGCGGCGGTTTCTCTCGCAAACAGGGGAGTGGGACAAGTTGGTGGGTCTGCCGTCCCCGCTACCTCGCGCGCGGCGGATGGACAGAGACCACGAGGTGGTGGCCTTCGCCGGCCGGCTGTGGTGGGTCGACGTGAGCTGGGGCGCCCTCTCCATTGACCCGTTCAGCGATCGACCAGAGCTCCGCGTCGTCGAGCTGCCGAGGGGCAGCGTGGTGGAACCCGTGAAGGGGAAGCAACTGCGGGATCTGGGCAGGTACCGCCGCATGGGGGTCAGCGAGGGGAGGATGCGTTATGCCGAAGTGTCCCAGAAAGAGCCTTTCGTGCTCAGCGCTCCTTTGCCCTTGATGAAGGTGACGGCAGCTGCTGGACGCTGGAGCACCGGGTGGCGCTCAACAGACTCAGGGGTTGGGCAGATGGAGGCCACCCAGGGCAGAAGGAGGACAGGCCGTGTATTGGGGTTATTGATCCACTCAACGCAGGCATCATGATTCTCACAGTTGGGAACCATGCTATTTCCATAGACATGGACAAGGGTAAGGTCATTGGTTGTTCGCTGATACAATGCGCTATATGCCGAATTTCACCTTCCTCTGCGTTCCTTACATCATGTGTTCTCCCACCATGGCTTGGATCAAGCCTCATACCTTCTGCAGGTGATCGTCTTTCTCATGTTTTCTTTGAGTTGCATATTATATGTGTTGCGAACTTGCAATTATGCATATTATAATTTGGTAGATCGAACATTTTGTTTTACAAGTCCTTTAATTTGCAACTTAACTGTGTGGTTGTGAGCTTGTTTGTAGTAGTATGATCTGTATTATGAATCATCTCCAACATTTATTGCTTACTAGCTCCTCAAAACGTAGAATTTGTGCTTGTAATCTGGAAATTTAGAATGTCAGATCTTGCCTCCCACCCCTCCAAACAAAAAGAAAAGATATAATTTTTAAGTGCCTAAAAATCCTCTAATTTCACTCCATGCGCATATCCATTTGATTATATTCCTAGCTGTGTAATCTATGCTATAGTGGTCTCTCTAATTCAATGGGGCAAGACTGAAAGAAGGTGAAGTAAAAATATGTACTTTCATTTTTCAGTGAACTAAGCTGAACGCTGTTCACTGTAGAAATGTTCTATGATTCTTTTGGGTATATTAGATAAGAGGAGGCTGTGATCGTGCATTTGATACTTTGATATGCAACTGTAGAATCTTTTACTAATATTTCTCGTATAATTGTTATACTCCCTCTTTGTAGGGACTCACAAAAACACCAAGTCCAATGCCATAAACAAGACTTTGTCAGACATATTAGTTCGTGTTGATATATGATAGGTGCAACAAGAATGCGGGGGCAGAAGCTCAAGTGTCACTTGGTACTTTCTTTATCTATTCTTGTTTAATTCACCATCTATTTCATTTTTTTTCCTGTGTTAAGGAGACCAACAGTCAATGTGGTAGAACCGTCCAAATTAAACCGGCTTAAGTGCACTAATCATCATTTTTACCACTAATCCAGTCACCGTGCACTTAAAACGGCGTAATTTGACAGTCTGTCGGGTAACTCCCGATTCAACCACATGTTGAGCATAAGGACCGAAACAGTACACCAGATATCTCATTCGAAGATGAGCATAGATAGTATGAGTACAACAGAGGTTCATATTACAACACAAGATAAGTCTTATACAAGCCAAGTTTTTCAAGCCCTAATTTAAACATAAGAAAGGCTAAGGTAGCTACTCGTCGAGCTCCTCAACTTCCCATCCTTCAGCATTACGACCATGGTACTTAACACAGCAAGGACAAAACTCAACATTATCGTGCCCTGAAAGAATTAAGCAACAAACCCTGAGTATTTACTACTCAGCAAGACTTACCCGATCTAAATGACTCCTAGCATGCAAGCTTTTGGCTGTGGGTTTATTTTGCTCAAAAGCTCTCTAAGAATTGATCCTATTTTCAAGGTTTTAGCAATCAAAATTAATGGAATAAAACTAACTTCTATGTTTGCCATCTATCATATTATTAAGTTTATAAGCAATTCATTAACAAGTAAACATTTACCATATCTTCATTCAATCAACCATTTCATATTACCATTCACTTCCATTATGTCGCACTGTGACAGAGAGATCAAGGTTCTCTTATCCGAGAGTGGCGGCGAATCGATCCGATTTTAAACCTTGCAAGGTAGACCTAATCACACGACACGTACGCGCCCCGTCGGACCGTACATGGCAACCGTTCCCTATATGCACCCCGCATAGGTGAACTGCCCTGTAGCCCGGACCGCCAATCCCCACCGATACCAACGACGGGTCAGCCATGAGTTACAGACTAGCACCACTGAGAAGACAGTATCAGTTCACTCTACCAGTTTGCATATAGGTACGTAGGTTTACCGGGTTCAACTACCTCTTACTACCGGCATGTGATTAGTACTGTTCAACCCTGATACCCTGGGCCCCACGAACGACTTCCACTTTTAATAAACAAACCATTAACTCCCATAAATTACTTTTTAAAGCGAAACCCTATGTCTCGCGAGTGACGGTAATCACTCGGCTTCTACCGGACTTATTAAGCATAGCAACTAACGAAGCAACAACTAGTATTTGACCAGGAACCTAAGGAATTATGCATCTATGGTTTCATACAACTCCTAGAAACGTAAATGCACATAGATACTTAAGTAAAACATTGCATAGTTTTGAAAATAGGGATTATGCTCCGGGGCTTGCCTTGCTCAGAGATTAGCTCCTCTGGACCTGGGGCCGAGTCTGGTGGTTGCTCGACAGATCCTTGCTGCTCCTGGGACTCAGCTACTAACTCGTATGCGACCTCGGCAGTTTCTAAACGAATAAAAAGATGCAGTGCATGAGATGATGCATGAGTTATTTATTTTGGTCAATTTACTTCCTTCATTAACTCCCATGAAGCAAAAAGAATATGGTGTGTGTACTTAAGAGTTTAGCATCATATGTACGTATGTGATATACGTACATCTTTTATTAGTGATGTGGGTTATTTTTATCTTCAATATATTCAGAGCCTCTGCTAAATATAAACTATGATATTTAGCATAATAAAAGCAACACATTTCATTTATGTACTTATGTGACAACTTGTTCTACCTAGCTATACAAGGTGTATCTTTAAATTGTTTATAAACAAAGTGGCCACTGTATTTATACTAGCATTTGTATGAAAAGGAAATAAACTATATATCTAATAAAATTAATCTTAGCATTTTTAAAAGCTTATCATGTTTCCTTATGTTCTAACAAAGTTAGTAAACCTTATTTAAACATATAACAAGATATGCATATAAGCTTAAGGAAAACATGATTGTGCATTTTTCCTAGATAGAACTTTGTGTGAGTGATTTAACAAAATTTAGTTTATATTTTTCCCATTTTTCTGTGATTTGATATGAATTTTACCAATTATATTCACTTATTTATATTAAAAAGCATTCAAAAGGTGTTTCTTGGGCCGGTACTGGGCTCGGCCCAACCAGGCGCGACGCCTGGCCCAGCCCACGAGCTCGTGCGGCCTGGCCCCGCGCGCGGCCCACATGCGCGCGAGCCCGGCCTGGCTCACGTGGCCCATGGCCGAACGGCCATAAGGCCGGCGCGGCCTCAGGCCCACACGGCCTCAGCCTCGTCCCTTTCTCCCCTCCTCACCTTCTTCCTCGGCGGACGGCGGCGACGACGGCGGTGGCGGCGCAAGGATGGAGAGACGGAGCCGGTGGGGATGGTCCTGGTGCCAGGTACGCCTTCCCTCCTTCTTCCTTCCTCCCTCAACCCTCTCTGTCTCTCTTCTCTTCCCCCTGCTAGGGTAGCAAAAGCCGAAGATCCAATGCAAAGCGAACTCCCCATACCCCGACGACTCGGAGGCCGTCCGACGGGTCTCTGATTCGCCCGAGGAGATCTCCGCCTCCGAGTGGTTCTCCGATTCGCCCGAGGAGTTCTCCGCCTCCGAGTGGCTTCGCGGCTCGCCCGAGGAGTTCTCCGCCCCCGAAGAGCTCTCCGATTCGCCCGGGGAGTTCTCCGCCTCCGAGGAGTCTCAGGCTCTCCGGGTAAAACTACCCGGCCACGTCCCGGCCCATCCAGCGCCGTACCCACTTGGTACCCGCCGCGTCAGAGCATGATGGGCGTCCGTCCTTCGCCACGGCAGCCACAGTGGCACCCGTCTCATCCGAACAGGAACGCTACAGTCCTGAGAGGAACGCATGCGCAACACCGGGCGCCCAAGGACGACCCCAGGCGCCCATGGACGACACCTGGAACCCGAAGAGGACACCTGGAGTACCCGAAGGCCTCGAGCAAGTCAACCACGACCCGGGAACTACCCGGGAGCTTACCCGAGAAGACATCTACACCAACCACCCGGGATGTACGATCCCGGGTCCGGCGGGACGCCCACTCCGTCAACACCTGCTCCCTGTACGGCTCGGCGCGCGACGCCAGCTAAAGGCCTCGGGGGCAGTAACTCCCCATGTAATTTTCTTCTTTCTTACCCCCCGCTCCCTTCTCTCCTTAAGGCTATAAAAGGGGATAAGGGGACACCAGTGGGGGGACAGACGGACATCAGTCGAACATTCGGGCACAGCACGAACAGCACGCCCACTCGCACAGCACAGGGACTTGGGACCCTCTCCCTCTCCCGACCAGTTTGTACCCCCTACTACAGACTTGGACTTAAGAACATCGGCACACACTGGACGTAGGGTATTACTCTCCGGAGGCCCGAACCAGTCTAAACCCCCTGTCTCTTGAGTCACCATCCGGGCCCCGACGCGCGATCGTAGAAATTTACTTGCCGGCGGTAGAGAACCCCGACAGTTGGCGCGCCAGGTAGGGGCATTTCGCGTGTCACGACACTTCACCAGGGCCCGGATGGCCCACAGCGGCGCCTCGCTGGCGCCCGGCGATCACCTGCGGTTCGGCTCCCTCGACTTCGTCTTCGGCAAGTCGGTGGAGCCCATCATCGGGGCAACTTTCGTGCGCCCCAAGCTTGCCCGCGACGACGACAAGACGTTCCACGACGAAGGGCCCAAGCCCTCCCACGCCACGGCGGGAGCCACCGCCTACGTCCTCGACCTGCTCGGTGGGGACCTGGCGGCCGCCCTGGGACGGAGCCCGTCCCAGGAACGCTTCCGCAACGTCTCCTACATGATCACCAACCTCGCTCTCCAGGTTGGAGGGCAGGAGCAGCTCCCCTGGGACGAGTTCATCGACTGCTACAACGCCATGTACCCGGAGGGACAGCCAGGCCTGCCGAGCGACCCGGCGGCCACCCGACACCGGCGGAGTCCGACCCCTGCGTCTTGCCAACTGCCAAAAGCACGGTGAGCGAGCAAAGACCGCACCCGCGGTTGACGTGGGTTCCGCCGAACTTCGACCCTTCTCGGGAATGCTTCATGTGTCACACCCCCGATGGGGATGTGCAGTCTGCCAGCAGTTCGACGAGGGACGGTGCCCCCGCGGCGCCACCTGCCAATGCCCCTGCGGCTCCGCCTGCCCGAGCCCCTGCAGCTCCGCCTGCCAACGCCCCTGCGGCACCACCGCCCAACGCCCCGGCGGACGATGCCCGGCGGGTCAGGCTACAGGAGCTCGATGAGGCCCGGCGTCAGATCGAGGCAGAACGCCAGCAGCTCAACCGCGAGCTCGGGAGAAACGCGGACGGAGGAGCCGCCCGCGCACGAGCCCGGGACGTGCAACAGCGCATCGTCAACGACGGTGGCAACGCCAACGACGCACCGGTCTTCAACCGGGCGTCCCAGAACCTTGCAGCAGCTGCTGTCCTACTCCGTGAGCACCCTGAACCAGCGGCGCCCGAAGATCGAAGGTTCCATCAGCAGCTCCGCGCGCTCCTGGAAACTGCAGCAGTCCAACAGGCGGAAAGCTCCGCCTCACGCCAGCGAGCTCCCCGGGAGCCCGATCATTCCGTACATCATCACGGGGCCACGACCGACGGAGGCGCCAGGCGGCGGGACGAGCACCGTCAGCACCGCCCACGCCGAGCCTACAACAGGCGGCGCGGGGGACGCTACGACAGCGGCGAGGACCGGAGCAGGAGTGCGTCACCCGACCCCAGGGGGCCGCGTGCCTTTGGACCCCGCGTCCTCGGCGCTCAGGTCCCTCCGCGCTTCCGAGCTCCCACCACGGTGCCCAAGTATGACGGGGACACAAACCCCAGCGTCTGGCTGGAGGACTACCGGCTCGCGTGCCATGCGGGGGGAGCGCAAGACGACTACTTCATCATCAAAAGCCTCCCCCTCTACCTCGCCGACTCGGCTCGAACATGGCTGGAGCATCTCCCTGCGGGCAAGATCGACAGCTGGGCGCAGTTGCGTGACGCCTTCATTGGCAACTTCCAGGGCACCTACACTCGTCCCGGGAACCCCTGGGACCTCCGCAACTGCCTCCAGGCAGAGGACGAGACCCTGCGCGACTACATCAAGCGCTTCTCCAAGCGCTGCACCGAGCTGCCAAACACTGCCGACACCGACGTCGTCTCCGCGTTCCGGTTCGGAACCACCTGCGCGACCCTCATCCATGAGTTAGGGCGCAGGAAGCCACGAACCATCCGGGAGCTCCTCGACATCGCCACCGACTACGCCGATGGGGAGGACGCCGTCGCTGCAACCCTTGATCGGCCTCAGGGCAAGGGCAAGCAGTCGGAGGCGGTTGCCGAGGGCACCTCCGCCCGACCCGACAAGAAGAAAAGGAAGGACAAGCGGAGGCGCGATGGTCGCATGGTAGCAGCGGCCGAGCGGAAGGCCACAAAACCCAAAGGGAACCCGGCGCCAAGGGACCACTTCGAGAAGCTCCTCGAGGCGCCCTGCACCAACCACGAGGGCCCCGTCAAGCACGCCCTGAAGGACTGCAAACTCATGAAGAGCTTCCTCGCCGGCACCCTGAAGAAGAAACCATACGAGAACCGGGACGGGGCCGGAGGCCCGAACGACGACGACGGTTACCCCAGGGAGGACGGCGCGGTCCTGATGATCGTTGGGGGGTCGGCAGCCTGCCCCTCGAAGCGCGACGAGAAGTTGATCCGACGAGAAGTTTTCCACACGGAGCCCGTGGTACCCTCCTACCTAAGATGGTCCGAGGCCCCGATCACCTTTGATCGCTCCGATCATCCCGACCATGTCCCACAACCCGGAAGGTACCCGCTCGTGGTTGCTCCGCTCTTCGGGACAAAACGCGTCCACAAGGTGTTGATGGACGGCGGGAGCGGCATCAACATCCTCTACGCCGACACTCTCGATGAGATGGGGATCTCGCGCTCCCAGCTTCGGCCATCCGCGGCGCCATTCCATGGGGTCGTCCCCGGGGTGGACGCAATACCGCTCGGGCAGATCGACCTGCCCGTAACGTTCGGGACTCCACGGAACTTCCGCAGAGAAACCCTCACTTTCGAAGTGGTGGGATTTCCTGGGACGTATCACGCCATCCTCGGGAGGCCTGCATACACAAAGTTCATGGCTGTCCCGAACTACACGTATCTCAAACTGAAGATCCCCGGACCCAAAGGTGTCATCACCGTGGGGACTTCATTTGAGCATGCGTTCGCCTGCGAAACCGAGTGCTTCCAATTCGCGGAGGCGCTCGTCCAGTCCAAGAGGCTCGCCGCTGAGCCTTCACCCAGGGACCCGGATATCCCCGAGACCTCCAAGCGTGCTGCATGCTCCTTTGAGCCAGCCAAGGACGTCAAGGAGGTTGCCGTGGCCAACGATGGTCGCACCCTCCGTATCGGGACGGCGCTCGATCCTAAATAGGAAAGCGCGCTCGTCGACTTTCTTCGCGCAAACCTCGATGTGTTTGCATGGAAGCCCTCGGACATGCCGGGGATTCCAAGGGAAGTCGCCGAGCACAAACTTGATATTAAGCCTGGCGCTCGACCCGTCAAACAGAGGCTCCGACGTTACGACGATGACAAGTACAAAGCCATCGGCGAAGAGCTCAAAAAGCTCCTCAGCGCCGGCTTTATTAGGGAGGTATACCACCCCGAGTGGTTGGCTAACCCCGTCCTTGTAAAAAAGAAGAATGAAAAATGGAGGATGTGTGTTGACTATACCGGCCTTAACAAGGCATGTCCAAAAGACTCTTTCCCCCTTCCACGCATAGATCAGGTGGTCGACTCCACCGCGGGGTGCGAAACCCTTTGCTTTCTCGATGCGTACTCCGGGTACCATCAGATCGCGATGAGCCTGGCCGACCAGCTCGCAACATCGTTTATCACGCCTTACGGCACCTTCTGCTATTCGTCTATGCCATTCGGGCTGAAAAACGCGGGCGCTACGTTCCAAAGATGCATGCGACGCGTCTTTGGCGACTTAATCGGCCGACTGGTCGAGGCGTACGTGGACGATATAGTAGTAAAATCCAAGCGCACTGGCGACTTAGTCTCCGACCTCGCAGCTGTCTTTGAGAAGCTCCGGCTGAACAAAGTAAAGCTCAACCCTGAGAAATGCGTTTTCGGGGTCCCGAGAGGCATGCTCCTCGGCTTTATCGTATCGGAACGAGGCATCGAAGCCAACCCCGAGAAGATAACCGCCATCACCGACATGGGGCCGATCCAGAATGTAAAGGGGGTCCAACGCGTCACGGGATGCTTGGCCGCACTCAGCCGTTTCATCGCCCGACTCGGGGAACGGAGCCTGCCCTTGTACCGACTGCTCAAGAAGTCGGATCACTTCGTCTGGAACGACGAGGCGCAGCAGGCCCTCGATTCGCTTAAGCAATCGCTCAAGAACCCACCGATCCTGACCGCTCCGGCGGAAGGGGAGCCCATGCTGCTCTACATTGCGGCAACCACCCATGTGGTTAGCACCGCCCTCGTCGTCGAGCGAAACGAGCCCGAGAAGATCCAAAAGGTACAACGCCCCGTTTACTTCATCAGCGAGGTCCTGTCCGACACCAAGGTACGATATCCCCAGATCCAAAAACTCGCCTACGCCGTCCTCATCACTAGGCGGAAGCTCCGGCACTACTTCGACGCCCACCCCATCACGGTGGTGTCGAGGTATCCACTCGGCGAAGTGATCCAGAACCCCGAAGCCGACGGGAGGATAGCCAAATGGGCGCTCGAGTTGATGGGGAAGAACATCACCTATGCACCTCGGGACGCCATCAAGTCACAAGCGTTGGTCGACTTCATCGCCGAGTGGACTGAGGCCCAAACTCCCCCGACCTCTATCGAGCACGAGACCTGGGTCATGTACTTCGACGGGTCGCTAATGAAAGAAGGGGCAGGTGTCGGCCTGGTCTTTGTCTCGCCTCTGGGCGTGCGCATGGAGTACATGGTTCGGCTGCACTTCTCGGCCTCCAACAACGCCGCCGAGTACGAGGCCCTCATCAACGGACTCCGTATTGCCCTCGAGCTTGGCATACGGCGTCTCGAGATCCGAGGAGACTCGGAGTTGGTCGTCGATCAAGTGATGAAGGAGTCGAGCTGCGTCAGCCCCAAGATGGCCGCCTACTGCCGGGCGGTCCGCGAGCTGGAAGACAAGTTTCTCGGCCTCGAGCTCAAGCACGTCCAATGACGATACAACGAGGCGGCCGACACCCTCGCCAAGGCGGCCTCCAACCGGAAGCCCGTCCCCCACGGAGTGTTCGCCAAGGACCAGCACGCCCCCTCCATCCAACTCGACGACGAGCCACCCGAGCCTCCAGTGCAAGAGGAGGCGGAAGTGATGGAGATAGACGCAGCGCTCGAGCCCAACCTCGAGGATCCCGACTGGAGAATCCCGCTACTCGAGTGGATCGTGCAGGGCAAGCTCCCGCCCGACCCGACCGAGGCTCGGCGGATCGCGCGCTGGGCCAAAACTTTCACGCTCATCGAGGGAGAGCTTTACCGGCGAGGCACCTTTGGCGTCCTAATGCGCTGCATCCCGATCGACCAAGGCAAGGAATTGCTAAGGGACATCCATGCAGGAGCATGTGGGCACCATGCCGCACCAAAGACACTTGTCGGGAAGGCTTTCCGGCAAGGGTTCTACTGGCCAACCGCGGTGGCCAATGCCAAGGATATCGTGCGCAGCTGCGAAGGCTGTCAGTTCTATGCAAGGCAAACTCACCTCCCGGCGCAAGCCCTGCAGACCATCCCCATCACCTGGCCCTTTGCCGTATGGGGTTTGGATTTAGTCGGGCCACTAAAGAAAGCACCCGGGGGCTTCACGCATCTCCTCGTCGCTGTCGACAAGTTCTCCAAGTGGATCGAGGCAAGGCCCATCAGGCGGGTTCGCTCGCAAGAAGCTGTCCAGTTCTTCACCGACATCATCTACCGCTTCGGGGTCCCAAACGTGATCATCACCGACAACGGCACTCAGTTCACGGGCAAAAAGTTTATCAACTTCTGCGACGACAACAACATTCGAGTGGACTGGGCCGCCGTCAGCCACCCCAAAACCAACGGACAGGTGGAAAGAGCCAATGGCATGATCTTGCAAGGACTGAAGCCACGAATCTTCAAACGCCTCGAGAAGTTCAAGGCAAGGTGGGTTGCGGAGCTCCCGTCGGTTCTCTGGAGCCTGCGAACCACTCCAAGTCGAGCCACGGGCTGCACGCCCTTCTTCATGGTGCACGGATCCGAGGCGGTCCTCCCAACTGACCTCGACTACGGCAGCCCAAGGGTCCGCGCCTACGACGACGAAGGAAATCAAGCCTCCTTGGAAGACGCCATCGACCAGCTGGATGAAGCGCGCAGCGTCGCACTACTCCACTCGGCCAAGTACCAGCAGGCCCTACGACGATACCACGACCGTAACATCCGAAGCCGGGCCTTTCAAGTCGGCGACCTCGTCCTCCGACGAGTTCAGAGCAACCGCGGCCGCCACAAGCTGTCACCGCCATGGGAAGGCCCCTACATCGTCGACCAAGTCCTCCGCCCGGGGACTTTCAAGCTCAAGGACGCGGACGGCCAAGTCCTGACGAACGCTTGGAACATAGAACAGCTACGCCGCTTTTACCCTTAAAAAGTATCTGTACTTTGTCATTCGCTTGCGGTAATAAAAATGCTCTTCCGTTTCGAGTACTTTACGAGCCTGCAGTCGTTTCCCGAGACGCCCTCCGAGCCCTCTAAGATAAGAGGCGAGTGGCCCTTTCCCCGCGTAGGGTCGAATGCTCTCGACAACCGACACGGTAAGTACCTACTACGGCCTGTCGACCGCCAGGGGTTCGAAGGCTGGCCCGTCGAAGGGTTCGACAGCCGCCCCCAGGCACCCCGAGCGAGGGGCAGCAAGGGATGGGTCCCAGCGGCCAGTACCCAGGCGCACGAGCGTCATGGGCATCCCGAACTGCATTCGAGTCTTGATGGAAAGTAAGATCATGGTTTTTCCTCCGAACGGAAAGGCAAAGAGCCGCCAGGTCCGGTCGAACGGACCCGGTAACTAGATGATCTCGCCACCAAGAATTTGAAGCTGGTCACCAGCTGATCCGATCGGAACCCGTCGAGCGGGATGCCGTGGCTTCACTCGAATTGACCCGTTATCAGCTCACACGGACACCGCATTTTCGGCCAACGAGGCAAAAATACGGCACGGTCCGGCCCCTCCACCTCTTGCGAAAAAGGTGCATGAGGGGTAACGATGTAAGGAGAAACAGGCCTCTCCACCAGCACCCTGCATCGCGTAGGGTCCTAGGTCACGAAACGAGGCCTGTAAGAGGCCGCGCCGCGACAAAACAAGGCCGAGGATGAGCCCGAGAAGTCTCCACCTCGCCCGACGAGTCCCCGCCTCTCCCGAAGAACCTCACACTCCCCTGCGGGCTCGCACAGCTACGTCGCTTTACCCTTAAAAGTACCTGTACTTTTCAATTCGCGAGAATAATCAAAGTACTGCGCTGTTCCGAGTACTTCATTCGCGCACGGTCGTTTTCCGAAATGTACCTTGCGAGTACCCAAAGCTAAGCGGCGGGCGACCCCTTCCCTGTGCAAGATCGCCCACCGCTCGGGGGCTCCACCCGGGGCCCGATGCCCCCCCGTTTTTTCACAAAAACTCGACAATTGATCGCTCTCGCGCGCGATCAAGCGGTATACTTTTGCGCTTGCGAGAAAGGAACGTCAGCTCGAGGGGCTTCGTGACCACGCTTGTCCAAGTTTCGAGTGCTCACGCCCCTGCGGCTACGGCGCTAACTTGCGGGCAAAGTCCAAGCCCTCGGACCGACGTCTTTTTCCCGAGAAGCAATAAAGGAACCGCCTCGACTAGTTGTTGCTTTCAGCATATCGATCTGCTGCTTGTCATTGTTCGAATCTTCCGAAACTACTCGGGGGCTGCGAGTCCGAGTGCCCAATCTCCCGAGTTCCTACGCCCCGGTGGCTACGGAACAGAGTCCGACGGGCAGGACTCCGCGCCTTTCCACCTCGACCCACGACCCCCAAAGGCATTCGGAAGAAAATGAAAATGGCAAACAACAGATGAAACACGAGTTTTCTGAGCAACAACGATTATCCTTTAAAAAGGAGCTTTGTTCATTACACAACAAAATGACTAAGTCCTTTGTGTATATCCTACTCTAGCCCAAGATCCCTCAGGACGGCGGTCAGCACCTTGTCGGCAAACAAGGAGGATTCGGCTTCAATCTCATCATACTCAGCATCCTCGTAGCCGGGGGCCCACCCGCCTTGCAGAGCCTCCCGATCCATGGTCGGGTAGTGCGACAAGAACATAGCAATGATCTTTCGCGCCATGTTCTGAGCAAGATCTGTGGCCTGCGCCCGAGTCCTCCCTGTGACAAGGGCGAGGCGATCCACCAAAGACGGGCCGCCGCTGACGTTGAGCTCCTCGAACAGGTGCTCGACCGCCTGGACCAAAGCCTGATGGACCTCGGACTTCTTCTCGAGGGCCCTCTGGCTCTGCTCGCCCGCCTCCCTGGACCTCCGAAGGTCCTCGACAACCCCTGCAGGCAACTCTTCGTCAGCGTCATGCTGCAGGGAGGAAAACAAGAAGAAGGACGAGCGGAAACACGACACTTACTGGTCATCTCCGCCTTCAGCTCGTGACCAAGCTGCACCAGCTCCTGGTTGGCAGCAAAGGCCTTGGCCACCTCGCGCTTCTCGGCCTCGAGCTTGGCCTCCAGGTCAGCCTTCCCCTTCCGCAGGGCTGCATTGGCAGACAAGCCTAAGCACACTCGCCGAGAACGGAAAGAAACCGCCCGACAAGAAATGGGGAGGGATAACTTACCAAGGATCTCCTCTTCCCGCTTCCGGGCGATCTCCTTGAGGCGGGCCCCCTCTTCCTCGGCGGCCGTCAGCTTCCCGGCCAGCTCGACCAACTGATTGTTGGCCGTCTTGAGGTCAAGGTCGTGGTGCTGGACGTCTATCTGAAAGTCCACCACTTTCGCCTTCAGACCCTCGACCTCCTGCATGGCGGCAGCCTTTTCCCGATTGGAGGCGTCGGCGGCCGTCAGCGCCTCCATCACGGTCCTCTCGGCCTCATCCACCTTTGCCTCGAGGGTGGCCCTTTCCTCTGCGGCGTCCTCGATCGCCTCCTCCCTGGCCTCCCGGGCCTCGGCCAGCTGGGCCTCGAGCTGCTCCTTCTCGGCCTTCAGCTGTTGCACAGCGTGCCAAAGCCCGGACTCCCGGCGGAGGAACGCCGACTTCTCGGCACTGCGCTCCATAATTTTCTGAACGAAAACAAAAACAAGAGCGGTAAGACATACCTCAAAACGGCGCCAACACTAGAAGAACGAAGCCCAAGAACTCACCCGGGAAGGCCCGATAATCATCTTATTGAAGACCTCCTTCATACTATTGAGGCCCTCGGCGAGAAGTTAGCGCTGCTCCCTCTCCGCTGTGTCGTTCAGCTCGAAGATGGGATCCGCCGGGTTCTGACGGTCGTACCACAACAACCGACCCTCGCACGGAAGGTTCGGGTTGTTTTCGATGGGTACGATGGTGTCGAAACGACGATCCATCGTCATCATCCCCGGCGTCTCCCGGAGGAAGCCCAGGCCCTCGCTCGAAGGGCTCGAAGGTCTCAGGGACTCCACGACCGGCCCCCCACTGCACTCGCCGACGACCCTCCGCGAGCTACCCTCCGGCGAGTCCTCGAGCACGACGACCTCCGGGGGAATCACCCCGGAGGGCTCGGGGGCTGCAGCGGCTGCCGGGATGGCAGCATCTTGAGGGGCGCCAGATGTCCCCGCCTCTGCCTCCTTGGGGCCAGCCGTAGCCCCCGGAGAGGCAGCGATCCCGTGGCCATCTTCCCCGGCCGCGTCGCCGGACATGGCGACCTCCCTCGCTCCGGGGTGGGCCACCTCCTCCTGAGGAGAAGGCAGAGCCGCCTCCCCCAGCTCCTCGGCCAGCTCGGCTTGGAGCGCCGCCACGGCCGCCTCCGTGGGGACGGTCTGTGCAAAGGCTAGGCCCGTTGGGAGTGCGTCTCCCGGGCTGTCGCCGTCCCCCTCCGGCACCTTCTCCTCCACAGAGGGCGCCACCCTCCCTGTCTCCTCCTCGGCCTGCTCCGCCGAGGGCACCGGCATCTCCTTATCGGCCGGCTCCGCCGCGGGCTCCGGCGTCACCTTTTCGGCCTGCTCCGTCGCAGGCCTCGGCGTCTGCGCCACCAAGCGCAGCGTCTTCTTCGGCGCCACCTCGAGCGGAGTGTCGGCCCGACTGGTTCATCACAAGTCGGGGAATCCGGCTGAGAAAAATGGTAACTACGGAAAAAACCGAAACCACTCGAGAAACACAGATCATCACTCACCTCGACGAGATGGTCCGTGTCCGCTTGAATCCCGTCGGCGCTGGGGCCTTCGGGGATGCGGGCCTCTTGGATCCCGCGAGCGTCGTCGGGGCGGGGGCCACTGGCGCGGTTGCGGCGTCCCTGCCCGAGTGGGGCGCCGCCCGACCAGACGAGCCTCCTCCCTCGACCGGTAACGGGTCCGGCCGCCTCGTCGTGACCCTCACCGGGGCGGGAGGGGCCTGCGCCTCCACCACGGGCGTCCGGGGCGCGTCCCGCCCTTCGCTTTGCGCCCGCGCCGTTTGAGGGGCCGGCGGCGGCCGCCTATCGTCCCGCGGCGCGGGCCTTTTGGGGGAGCGCGACGCCCCCGAGGACGAACCCCCCTTATGGGCGCGCTCCGACAGGTCCCGGCTCCGGCTCCTCTCCCGACGAGGGGAGACCGGCTCCCATCGGGAACTCCTCCCCTCCTCGGGCATGCGACGGGAGGACGGAGGCGTGCGGCTGCGCCTCTCGCGCCGGCTTTCCTCGGAAGACCGCCGATGACGGTCCGACCGGGAGCTTTCGCTCCTCCCTGCGTCCGGCGGTGGCGGCCCTCCTCTCCCGCTCGACCCCGGACGCTGCGCCGAGGACGAGGCGGTCATCGCCGCGACCGCCTTGAGCTTCCTAGGAGCCGCGTCGCCGTCGCTCTCCTCGTCACTGCCACACCCCGAGTCGTCCTCCGCGGGCTCTAACTCGGGGTCCTCGTCCTCGGAGACCTCCTCTTCTCCCCTCCTCCTCCTCCTCGACCGCTCAGCGTTTCTCTCACGCTTGGCGATCTCTTTCTTCTTCCACGCCTCCCGGCGGTCTTTTCTCGCCTTGGCCCGTTCGGCCTCGGCCCGGTTCTTCGCCTTGTCCTCGGGAAGCGGCGGCCGGGAGTAGGAGCAGTTAAGGCCCTTCATCTGAAAGAACTCGGGATCAGCCAACTAAAAACCACTCGGGGATTCAAGGTGGATGAAGGAAACCTTACCAGAGCCCGGGTGCGGGTGTTCGGGAGCATGGGGAGAAGGCCCGGGGGAGGATATGCGTCGTGGCCCTTCCCCATCGCCGTCGTGACCCGGCGCTCCACCTCGGCCTCCGAAGGCAAGGGGTTCATCGTCACGGTCCCCACGAAGGGGGCCTTCTCCGGAGTCATCTGCCAAATGGGGAGGGCGCGTCGCCTCAGCGGCACGATACCTCTCGAGAGGTACCCGCCGAGGACTTCCGCCGTGGACACCCTCGCGTCGCGGAGTCGCGTGAGGGCCTCCCAGATGTTCCCGAGGAGCTTCTCCTGCAGCTTCTTCTCGGGCCCGTACGCCCACTCGTCGGGCGCCTTCTCGAAGGTCTTTCCGGTGTACTCCGGAAGGGGGTTCTTGCTGTCGTTCTTCAGGTAGAACCACATCGGGTGCCAGCCCTTGTTCGAGCTGATCAGGGTCCCCGAGATGTAGCCCTTCGACCGCCCCTGCTTCGCCTTCAGCACGGCGCAACCGATCGTCGCGGGGGCTCCGCCCTCTGCGGAGTGCAGCGAGAACTTGAAGAAGTACCTGAAGAGGTCCCAGTGGGCCTCCATCCCCAGGTACCCCTCGCAGAGCGCCACGAACACCGCCATCTGTTGTACCCCGTTGGGGTTGATGTGGTGAAACTCCAGCCCGTACTCGTTGAGCACGGCGCGGATGAACCTTCCAGCGGGGACGGAGAACCCGCGCTCGTGGAAGGCAACAAACGAGATGATGTACCCCTGCGGCGGTTGGGGATAGTCCTCCACGCCCGGGACCTTCCACTCCTCGGCCTCCGTCAATGGCGGAAGCAGCCCTTCCACCACGAGGCCCTCCAGCTGCCGGAGCGAGACGCGCGAGCGCTCCCAGGTCGACATCGTGAAGCTGTGAGAAGAAGGAAGCGCTGGCGGGACGGGGGGCTCGGTCACTCGCTCTCCGGAACGGCGAAGCGACGGCGGCGGAGGACGCAAGGGAACGAGCGCAGAGGAGACGAAACGCGCGATGGAAGTTGGAAGGCTCGGGCTAGGGTAAAACCCTAGGCCGCTGCAGCACACGGCTATAAATAGGGGCGGGACGGAACGGCCGCGACATTAATTGCGCGGGCCCACCACTGGCGCAGCGGCGACGTGCGCACGTCGCTTCGCCTGACCTCCTCAAAAGGCGCGTCCACCTCCCACGCGGCGGAGGAACGGGCCGACGCTTCCGTGCCCGGCCCGTCAACGGTTGGGCAGCTGCCCGGCCCACCAAAGAAGCGTCCCCGACAAGCTTCCCGTCCCCGACAAGTTTTTCGATCCCGACAACATCCAAGGCAAACCACCCGGGCACAAAACCTTAACAAGAGCACCAGCTCTTCTCAAGGCTCGGGGGCTACACCCGGCGGGTGCGCTCGCGCGCCCCCACCGGAAGAATCGTGACTTACCATATCTACGCTGCCACTCAGCCTGGGCGCGAGCCTCCATCTCCCCCCCAGGCTCGGGGGCTACTGACGAGGGTCTGAATTAGGGGTACCCAATCAAGTCCTTAATCCGGGTCCTCACAATAATCCACCCCTCAAAAGTAAAAGCCGAAGATCCAATGCAAAGCGAACTCCCCATACCCCGACGACTCGGAGGCCGTCCGACGGGTCTCTGATTCGCCCGAGGAGATCTCCGCCTCCGAGTGGTTCTCCGATTCGCCCGAGGAGTTCTCCGCCTCCGAGTGGCTTCGCGGCTCGCCCGAGGAGTTCTCCGCCCCCGAAGAGCTCTCCGATTCGCCCGGGGAGTTCTCCGCCTTCGAGGAGTCTCAGGCTCTCCGGGTAAAACTACCCGGCCACGTCCCGGCCCATCCGGCGCCGTACCCACTTGGTACCCGCCGCGTCAGAGCATGATGGGCGTCCGTCCTTCGCCACGGCAGCCACAGTGGCACCCGTCTCGTCCGAACAGGAACGCTACAGTCCTGAGAGGAACGCATGCGCAACACCGGGCGCCCAAGGACGACCCCAGGCGCCCATGGACGACACCTGGAACCCGAAGAGGACACCTGGAGTACCCGAAGGCCTCGAGCGAGTCAACCACGACCCGGGAACTACCCGGGAGCTTACCCGAGAAGACATCTACACCAACCACCCGGGATGTACGATCCCGGGTCCGGCGGGACGCCCACTCCGTCAACACCTGCTCCCTGTACGGCTCGGCGCGCGACGCCAGCTAAAGGCCTCGGGGGCAGTAACTCCCCATGTAATTTTCTTCTTTCTTACCCCCGCTCCCTTCTCTCCTTAAGGCTATAAAAGGGGACAAGGGGACACCAGTGGGGGGACAGACGGACATCAGTCGAACATTCGGGCACAGCACGAACAGCACGCCCACTCGCACAGCACAGGGACTTGGGACCCTCTCCCTCTCCCGACCAGTTTGTACCCCCTACTACAGACTTGGACTTAAGAACATCGGCACACACTGGACGTAGGGTATTACTCTCCGGAGGCCCAAACCAGTCTAAACCCCCTGTCTCTTGAGTCACCATCCGGGCCCCGACGCGCGATCGTAGAAATTTACTTGCCGGCGGTAGAGAACCCCGACACTCCTTCCCTCCTTCTTCCTTCCTCCCTCAACCCTCTCTGTCTCTCTTCTCTTCCCCCTGCTAGGGTTAGGGCGGGGGTTCGGAGTGGGGTGGTGGCCGGCGGTGAGCCGGGAATGGAGGTGGGTGGGGTGGTGTGGGGTAGAATGGGGTACGTGGGGCCCCTTTTATAGGCTAGGGACGAAGCGTGTGGTGTGTGTGTGGGTGAACGCCGTCGGCCGGGGACGAATCGAGCCGGCGGCGAGGTGGCACGGGGAGCAGTGGCGGCGGGGAGGAAATGCGAGCGCGTGGCTCGATGAGCAGGGCGCAATGGCGGCCCGGGGGAGATGGTTCGGGCGTCGGGAGCTCGGGTGGCGGCGCGTGGCGCTCGGTTAAAGCATCGCCGGCGAACTGGGGTACGGCGGGGGTGTGCCCGGGGCGGCGGTGATCATGCAGGCGGGCCGCGTGGTGGGGTGGTGGGGCCAGGGCGCGACGGCCCGGCCTGGCCGGCGCGTGGACGCCGAGGCCGGCGCCCCGTCACGGCATGGGCGAAGCCGTGCCGTGACGGCCTCCCCCTCTTCTTTTTTTTTTAACTCAAATTCGAATTTGGGTTTGAATGTGAAATTGAAATTTGTTTTCGATTTTGAAATTCCACACAGGCTGCTTTTTTCAAGATCCCAGTCTACTACAACTTATATATCATCCTAAATCCTAAAATAACATAGCTTATGAGTCAATAACATCTTTAAAGACAAGGCAGCATCATCAACTGAGACCACAATGTGCCAACATTTCCACCATTACTTCATATAGTCAAGGGCATATAGTAGGCACAAAACAATAATTTGGAGACCGACAAGAGGATTTGCCGAAAGAGATGGATCTTGGCTTGCTGAAGAAAGCAAACTACTTGCCATGTCCGAGTTTCCTTCTGATCTGCATAACTAATTAAGATAAAGACGCAAGAAACGTACTAAAACGAAAGCTAATCAGAGCATTTCATCCCTTCAGAGTTCAGATAGTATAATAACCAAAGAAGAATAGCTATATAAACTGTTAGAAGCAACCTCATTTTCGTGTGTAACTTTCTCGAGGGAAAACATAGTTATTTCATTATTAGCCTTGTTAGCAATAGATGTATATATATGTTTAAAAATAATAAAACTTACTAGACTTTTTTATATCTTTCTTTTAGAAACAGTATTAGACTGAGGAGAACACTCGCGCTCTAGTTTACTCATCATTGAAAACGGCAGCCAACGCCCAAAGCGGCCATCACGTTTCAGTCTCAGACATGCTCGGGTGGCGTCTGGGTAGAGGAGCCGCTGCAGTCGTGCGCATGGCGTCCTCTTCCTCCTCCCTCTCCTCCTTGCCGCGGCTATCCATCCCGGCTCACCGAGCCCACCACGAAGCAGCCTTGGCCGCTTCGCTCGGCGCCTCCCAGACTCTGCGTAACGGCGGCGGGAGGCAGATGCAGGTGGTTCTTTGATGCCCGCAGCTTCTTCTCTTAAGTTCTTGAACCTCCCGTTTCTTGGATCAAAATCTTATCCTTTTTTTGTTGATCTTGCTCCTGGTTTGCGCGGCGGAAGGATGTTGTGATGCAAAGATGGGCTGAGATGGTGTTGTGCTGTGGTGCGGATTGGGGGTGCCTGCCGCAGCTGTGGAACAGGGTGGTGCTGCGCAAGTGGCTTAACATCGGCGCGGGGTCCGGGGACTCCGACTTCAGCGCCGACGAGCGTTCTGACGGCGAGACCGACCGCGAAGGTTGCTTGTCCCCTCTTCTCTTCTCTTCCGCCCCTCCCTTTCTTGAGCGCAATGTTCTGAATTTCTGAATCGATCTCTTCGCTCAAGCTTGCTCTTGTTTGAAGCGAAATTGGGGAGAATTTGGTTTGGAAGTTTGAGCGGTAGGCGTTGACAGTAATGCGGAGCAGACAACACAGTGTTGCAATGAAAGTTCTTTCTTGTACGCTACTGTTTGGGCTTTGGTGATTTGACTTTACAAGTGGATTAGAAAAAATGCCATGTTGAATAATTGGTCAGTTCGCGCTGGATTGTGTTGTTTGTTTGATGGCTACTTTACTAGCTTACTGTAATTGTTCATTGTTTGCCATCAATTCAATATGGAATGGAGGAATGGTCATCGGATCATCTCTTTCGCCGAGAATGCCTAACCATTTTTTATTATCCGGCTAGTAGTTTCTTCTGATCAGATATTTCCTTTGGTATATTCAACCTTTTTATGGAAAACAAAAAGGCTATTAGGCATCTCACGTTGCCTTTTAAGGTAACTTGTGGATATTGTTCTCATCTTTTTAAAAGAACAGAATATCAGGGATGGTGATGTCATCATCTTCTACTTGACTTCGCTATGTAATGGTTGTTGTGCCCCCACATTCTGTAACTTTTATATCTTTTCTGTAATTCTGTTCAGTGAGAGAAAATCTGCATTATATTTATAACCACAGCTTTTTCTTTGCTTAAGTTTTTGGATTGATTTTTTTTTGCGAAGAGTTTTTGGATTGATTTTAATAATCATAAATTGTGATTCCTGTATTTTTTATGCCTTCTGTGCAGGCATGTCTGGTTGGAAGCGTGAGCTGTTTAACGAAGAAAGGATACTAGGTGGATTGGGTGCAAGCACGACTGGTACTGATGAGCACATAATATTTTTTCATAAGAAAACGAGAAGCATGCGTAATATTAGTGTCTAATAGTTATGTTTCTCTTTATGCATATAAGCATATTCATCTTTGAGTTGGATCTAGTTGACTTTTGGGCAAGGTAGTAGGCGCAGAGTAATGCTGGTGAAATAGTCACCTCGGCAGAGAAGATGCTAGTTTGGTGATGCAGAGACAGGCAGACTTATTTGCAGTTAATTTACCAACCGAGCAGTTCCTGCTGCCTCAGTTTTGGCCCCAACCTTTTCCAATGATCTTCCTGAAGCTTATAGAATTCTAAACTTACACTGTTCTGATAGGGTTTTTCTGCTCTTCTTGGTCAAATTCAAAATGATACATGAACGATAATGTAAACAAACTGGATAGTTAGCACGAAAACTTGGATGCATTCTAGTATTTGTTTTGATTTACTCTGAAGTCCATTTCTATTACATTAGTCGTCTGCTTGATATGTGCTGACACAATTGCCGCTTCTTCCTTTCTCCTTTTCTTCTTTTACCTGTGTGCTCTGCGCGAACTCTGCTTGATAAAGTATTGGATTGTCATGTTGACTTATGTGCTAACAAGATCAATGGTGCTTTGTAGGTGATGAAATGAATGATGTATCTTACAGGCTTAGAAGGAACAGATCAGAGATCCTTCGTGCTCAGTATGTTGATGTTAGAGAACTCAGGTAATCGCCTTCTAGATATCATCCCATCGTAGTGTTTCCTAGCTATATGTCTTTAACAGTACTTTTCTCTCAACATTTCCTTGTGTTGAAATGATATTCCTGTCCTCGTCCTTTTATACTGATACATATCATATTGCAGAAGATTAGAAATAATTAATTAAACTAAAAAATTCTACTATACTGGTTTAGATGATGTTCTTTCAGCTAATCTGCATGTATCATTATGCAGGATCTGCGTAGGGACATGGAATGTTGGAGGAAGATTTCCACCCAGTGACTTAGATATTGAAGAATGGTTGGATATGGAGGAACCAGCTGATATTTATGTTATCGGGTAATTAGCCATTATAAATAAATTCCTTTTAAGTGTGCCAAACACAATTTTGAGTTCTATAAATTTATTTAGGGAAAACGCACTGACTGAGTTAGTTGTATTAAAAGTTATTTGCCCATTGCATGCAGCTTAATAAGTATTTAACAGGTATCTAAGTATGTAAGCTGCTGTACATATGTTATGTGCTAGTTTACAATTTGGCAATGAGATGATTAGTGCCACTCATGTCCTTTATAGTTTTAGTTTTTTGTTTAAACAAAAAAAAACATCCATTTACCATGGAAATTCGGGTTATCTTTCAGATTTCAAGAGGTTATTCCACTCAATGCTGGGAATATATTTGGTGCTGAAGACAATCGTCCAGTTGCAGTATGGGAGCACATCATCCGCAAAACTTTGAATAAGAATTGTTCAGATAAATCGAGGTTTAAGTGTCATAGTGATCCTCCTTCACCATCAAGGTTTAATCCATCAGATGTTGCTTTTTCCATGGAACATGAGTTGCTTAGTGGTTCTGACAATGATAGTGATGGGGAACTTCATCCGTTGATTGAGCATGACCATAATTGTCGACTTGAAGATAAAAGAGATGAGAATTTTGAAGCTTCTCCAGAAGAGGATTTAGCCTGTGATGTCATCATTGATAAAAGAACAAAAGGGAAAAGACCAGAGTTTGTACGGATAATAAGCAAGCAAATGGTGGGAATATTTCTTTCGATTTGGGTTCGGAGAAGCCTACGGAAGCACATTCAGAATTTGAGAGTATCAACTGTTGGTGTAGGCGCAATGGGTTATATTGGTAACAAGGCAAGTGCCAAGTTTAATATTATTTTCTTATATTATTCACGCAGCTTGAATTTTCAGTGAGAAGTGGATTATACTTGGTTAGAAACTTGGGATGCTGCTTGTCGCATTATGTGGTATTTTCTCATAATGAGAACTGGATTTTCAGTGATGCATCCTTTGGTATCGCCATTCTTTCAAGGACACTGACAATGCAAATAGGATTTTTTTTTAAGGAGAGCTGATTAACAGTCTTAGATAGGTTGTTCCTTTTAAGTCTATATCTTCAAAATTTATCAGTTACCATGCTGTCGACTCATTCAGTTACTTACCATTATATTCAGCATTGATACACTCGTCTGTCTTCTACATGTTCTGACATTTGTTCCTTCCATATGCTTTAGGGATCAATATCAGTTAGCATGTCTATACATCAGACTCCTTTCTGCTTTGTTTGTTGCCACCTGGCTGCCGGTGAAAAAGATGGAGATGACCTAAAAAGGAATTCAAATGTCGAAGAAATACTTCGGAGAACAGTGTTTAACCCAGTCAATATTGTAGGCATGCCTATGAGAATACATGACCATGAGTAAGTTGGCTAATTTGTCTTCTGGTATTTTTTTATATGTTGCACTCAATTATCCATGTGTATATACTGTTATATGGCGATCATTCGATAGCTGGGTACAACTCAAGATCACACCCTATTGATGCTATACCCAACCATGTGATTTCTTATGTTAAATATTTGTCCTTCATTTCAGAAGGATTATATGGTTAGGAGACCTCAACTATCGGATCAACTTACCCTATGAAAGAACACATGAACTAATCTCCAAACAGGACTGGGATGGATTATTCGAGAGGGATCAGGTAATTTGATAAGCTAGTAAATTCATTTGCTTTTATAGGATTTCCAGCTCATGCTCTTCTATAACAGCTGAAAAGAGAATTGAGGAAAGGATGCACATTTGATGGCTGGTTTGAAGGAGTTATCAGCTTTCCTCCAACATACAAATATGAATTTGACTCAGAAAGCTATGTAAGCGATGAAAGTAAATCTGGGAGAAGAACTCCTGCATGGTATGCTGTTCTTCTAACCTTTAGATTCATTCACTCATTCTAGATATTAGCTCAGAGCATACCAACAACAATAAGTAAACACTCTCATCTACGTGTGTAGGTGTGACCGCATTCTCTCATACGGGAAGGGAATCAGGCTACTTTCATACAAGAGGGGGGAGCTTACACTTTCTGATCACCGCCCTGTGACTGCAGTCTACATGGCCGAGGTTGAAGTTTTCCGCCACAGAGAACTGCAGAGGGCTCTTACATTCACTGATGCAGAGGTTGAGGACCACCTATCTTCCGAGGACAGACTTTCTGAACAAAAAAGTCGTTGAACCATGAGACATGAAATTTCTTAGCTCTAGTTCCAAGGAGGTGATGCGGCCAAAGCGTTTTTCAGAACTCTGTCAGAGAAGGTTCAGCTGCATTATATGACTCCACGTATTTATATTTGCCGCATGCTTGTTTGATCAAGATCATGTCAAGCATAATGCTTCATTACTGGAGTCAACGCATAGTGAAAAATTTGCCCAATTTATGCGTAAACGTTCTCTCACTTTATTGTTGGTTAGGAAGAAATGTTTTTTCTCATTTAACATGGAGCCATTGTCCCCTTGTTAGTCCGATGCTATTTGACTGGAAATTCATTAGAAGTTCATACTTGTGTATACCAATTTTTTGGTGACCATGTCTTTATACAGCGAAGTTCTTGCGTACATTCTTTATATTGCTTTGAAATTTCCCCCGACATCCCCTATTAATTTCTCGAGTTGTTGGCACCAAATATCTTTTTTTTTTCTTACAAAGTACTCCAAATATTACGATGTCACAGCGCAACGCTATATCCTGTTGAAGGACATGACAGAGCTCCTCTTGCTGCTGTCGCCTGCAGCAGGCCAGGCCGGCAATGGTCGCGGTACACGGCACACCGTCACTCCGGTACGGCATGGGAGGCTCAAGTGCTGCCACCGTGCTCGGCCTCTGGGCATTCGCGTATTACTTTCAGCAAAGTTATGCTAACTACATCAGTTTGCTGAATCCCAGCTAGTTATGCAAACTTTCATTAATTCAGTGCGTATATGAGTAACGATTAATGTTGCTATTCACAGCTCAGAAAGAAATCATCGGTAGTAAGCAAGCTTTCAGGTAGACAACTTGATATAACCCATCAGCATAAAGAGGATAAAGATAAGGGATGATTTGTGGATAAACAACTGTATTTTCTAGACCGAGAATTACATCCACAAGTACAAAACATTCTCGGTGTATCTATCTA
>CM014272.1:75277887-75343301 GCA_004135705.1 Alloteropsis semialata | reverse complement strand
GAAAAAAAATAAACATTTTATAAGACATAAATAAGAATGAAGTCTACAGAATGTTATCTGAACCTCGTTAAAGGTAAATTACTATATTCCATATCAGATCCTTGTAAAAAAATTGAGGAATAATGAAGGATCTCCAAAAGTGATAAAATCATTCACCACGTGTTTCAAAGTTGAAAAAAAAGTAGGAGCAACCATAGAAATTAGTATTTTCTCCGCACAAAACTATGTTAAGGGTATCATGCACAGATAAATGGTCAATGAAGTAAGAGTAAGTATATTTTTTCCAGATCAAGTAAATTGTGCAATTTAATGCAAGAGTTCATTCGCTAAGTTCTTCATATATGTAGAAATTTTTAGTAGAGCTTTCTAATACAAAGTACTATAGTGTTTATTCCAAAAATTTTAAGTACTATAGTTCAGATTCTACTGAAGTTTAATGATGTTATCTCTCCGAGTGCATGTCATCTTTATGTCACGTTATAACAGTTTGAGAACCAAAGATTACCTCGTGCTTTCTAATTATCACAAGCTCTCCTCCTGCTACTTGCCATGTTCCCCAGCCCTTTGACTTCATCCTGTAAAAACAAAACATGTCAAGGACGAAATTGGAGTTTAAGAATGTTATCTGAAATTGGAGTTTAAGAAAGAAAGTTATTAAGCCAACAGATGGAGTATGCTGTTGAGAACCAGTCTCATCCCATGCCTTGTACTATTTGTTCCACCTTGGAAGCTAAGAAGTCTGCTACCAAGACTTGTCAAGAAAACCATTGCTCAGTGGGTTCCATTTGTGCCCATTCAAACATGCCATGTTATTATAAGTGGATATTGGTTTATAGATGGATCGATGCTGTGCCGATATATTGGAAATAGTAGTGGCCTGGACAATACTGATCCATACAGTCTGATGGCAACATGGTAATAGATGGAAACTAATAGCATTTATGCACATGCATTTCAGGCTCGGCTTCCATGTTGGAATGCTAACACGGTGCCGGTGCATGGTGTCATGATCCTAAAGGTGCATCGATTATGCAAACAGGATTAAAGAACACACTCCTGGTTCAGAATTCAGATCGATAGCCTAGACGGGCAAATTACAAGAATATAGAGAAGGGTATAATTTGTACCATTGTCGGACAGGATCCAAAATTCTCCTGGTTTTCTACGAAACCAAATACAGAAGGGTATTAGGGATAACTGAATAGAAACCAGGGACCTTCATGGACGTCGTCGACTTGTCGTGGCAGTAGGCAAGGGACGAAGGGGACAAGGCCGGCAGCAGCAATACGTGCAGTAACGCTGGCGGCAAGTTGTGCAGGAAGGGCGGCGAGATGAGCAGAAAAATAAGGGACGTCGAGTACGAGGCCGGTGGCAGCGAGCAAGAGGCGCCGCAGTTGCCGTCGTCGAGATGCGCAGGAAAGGAGGCGAGATTGCTTTATGTAACCGCGAGGCCAATGGCGGCTAGATGCCCGGATGCGCACGATGGCACGAACGGGGGCTTGACCTGGTTTGCTCAGATTTTTTTTAATCCCGCTCTTTTTTTAAAATTGGTAATCTACGTCCTTTTTTTCACCGGAATTTTTATTTGGTATTTATGTTTTATACTTTTAGTTTAACCACATCAATGCTAAAAATCGATCTAATGTTAATATATTGGACACTTTGTTAATTTGGTATGTATTCTACTGCATGTAATGCACAAATAACTTATGGATAATGTAAATGCTTGCGTCACAAATAACTTATGGATAATGTATATGCTTGCGTCGTTGCTTAAACATAAAGGTTATATTATTCCCTATTTTTTCCTGGTTGACATGTGACACATAATTAAATAGGGAGAGGACATGCCACGTGACCACCGATAGTTGAGGCGGGGCACACTTGTAAGGAGGGGTTTGTGATGTGACCACTACCGGTCAACATAGGACCTATATGCTAGTGATCGAGAGGCCATGCGACATGACCACTATGAATCAACGTGATACCCATGCATTTAGGGGATATTTGTATTCTTGAGCTAAAGTTTAGTTCTTGTCTGGTGACTAATTCACGAGATGAATCTATTAAGTCTAATGAGTCCATCATTAACACATGATTACTGTGGTACCAAATTGTCAACTCATGGACTAATTAGCCTTAATAGATTTGTATGGCAAATTAGCCTCCAACTGTACAATTAGTTTTATAATTAATCTATTTTTAACACTCGTAATTAGTAACCAATCATTCAATGTGATAGAGACTAGGGATTCATGATTTTTGGGAGGAAAAAAGTCGATTTCAGATAGAATTTTAAAAATTTAAAATACCACCGTTATTAGTTTGTTTTAGCTAAACTAAACCAGTTATTTGCCGTAGCTCGGTGGTCCAGCCTTCATTCAAGTTCTGTGGGGTCCCCATATCGAATCCTAGCATTTTTTTTATTTTCTCTAATATCTCTTTTTCCTCTAATATCTCATTCTCTAACTAAAAAAAATTACACTTTGAAGTTGCGTTTCAAACTGGGAGCTCTCCCATGTAACCACGTACCAAACCACTGAACTATGAGGCTAGTGGTGAACACCAATTTTCTATCAATTTTAGTAAGGTTTCAAAATTATCAAATATTCCAAATTCAAGCAAATATCTGAGTGAAAAGAAATAGAAATTCTAAAATTTAATGATTTTGATGGAGACCCAAAGAAATACGAAAAAAAATTTGGAGCCATCTCCACGTCACTTCCAACAAACAGAATTAGGCTTCGTTTGGATGTTGGCATTCAGGAGGAGGAATTGAATTGGACCCTGAATACCAAAGCTGTGCTGAATTGGAAATGGCTTGCAATGCCAATTCCGCTGTTTGGATGTTCATGTAATTCGTAGTTGGAATCAGTAGTAGCAACCAATTCCAATTCCTGTTTGGGTGTATAAATGGCTGAATTGTCAAATGTTGGAAGATTTGAGCATTGTATAATCTGTACATGTATGAAATCATTTTCTCAGCAACTAGTGAATATATTTGAATGTATGTCTGTATATATATCACTTTAAAAATAGAAAATAATGAAAATATTGTGGAAAAGGGTCATAAATTCGAAAAAAAATTGGCATAACACAACAGCATAATTGTTGATCACAGGAGCATGATAGAGCAAATAACATGGCACTAATCTTTTCCATGTCTCTTACAAGTAGCAACAACAGATTTGAGCATACTAATTATAGGAAGAAAATGACAAATCACAAGTTGAGTCCAACATAACAGCAAGCACATAACAGGAAAACATGGTCTTTTACATAACAGGATTACAGGATTACAGGAAGCATACAAATCACAAGTTGAGTCCAACATAACAGCAAGCACATAACAGGACAACATGGTCTTTTACATAACAGGATTACAGGAAGCATACAAATCTCCTTCAAGAGCCATTCTTTTAATCCAACATCATCAGCCATTCCTTCCTCAAGGCCATCGGGAGTTCCATAAGCGCATGGAATAGGCGTTCACTAAGAATAAGCTTACCATAAGCTCGCAGCTTGTCACTTGTAGCCAAATCTGGTATCATTTCAAGTGTAGCAAGGATGTCAGCCGGTGGAGTCACTTGGGGCAGGGGTAATGGCTCGGTGGACTTCAAAGCATCTTGGAATGAGGTCTTCATATCTCCTAGCATGCACAGAATTGCCTCACCAGGTCGCTGCCTCTTTTGGGGCAAATCTGGAGATGGATCATTACCTTCTACCGCTGGTTCTTCAGCACTCTCAGCCCCAGTCTTGGCACCTTCACCATTGGCATGATCTTTTGAGTAAATCGTCGAGATTGCATCCCAATTTCTCACTACCTTGGTCTTGTAACAAGCTGCTGCCTTGTTAGCCTGCATAATAAGCACATACAAGGTTAAAGTTGCTGCAATGTTATTTTACAAAAAAAATGACAGATTAAAGTTGCTGCAAGGTTATGTACAAACCTCAACATATTTGTTCCAAACTTCCTCACTATCAATCTGCAGCTTATTATTTTCCCAATCCCAACCAAAACCACTCTGAGAAAGTATCTTGCTAATGATCTCATAATGCTTGTCAAAAGTCTTACACCTTGCTGATATGTTGTCCTTAGTGATTATCACAGAACACTTCTCAAAAACATGCTTTATAGCTGCATTGTAGACATGTGGCTTCCAGCCATTTTGAGCATGATCACCATTGTTGTGATGCTCAACAAGGACAGCCAATAGTGCACTGTCCATTTCAGCCGTCCATGTGAGGTACACCCTGTTACCTCGCTTTCCTTTGCTTTCGGCCATCAGCTAGCTACCAAAAAAAGTACAGCATCAGCTAAGCTACCACATAAAGGATCTATTCACCTACCTTCGGCACAAAATCAAGGCTAGCTAGCTTGATCACAAAAAGAGACAGCATCAGCTAGCTACCACAAAATATATAGGACAGCACACATCCTAGTCAATATCTAGTTCGGCATGCCGAACTAGATACTCAGCAAACATGTCGTTAGCTAGTTGCTCCCTAAAGTTGTTCCATTCAGTAGTGACTTGAACATTTGTAATTAAGTGAGCATCATCTGTTGGCTCGTTCGGCAAGTCTGCTATTTCAGAATCAACTTCAGTCAGCAATAAATCATCCATTTGATGCTGCCTATCCCTTGCAAAGTTGTGTAAGACACAACAAGCATTGATAATTCGTATCTGCATTGATAATTCGTAGTCAGCAATTGGCACCACAAAAGGATTTAATTAATTCAGCACCATAAGGACATTTATACCTGGTCTTTATGCCAAAGAAACTTTGTTCACGTAGGATAGCCCATTTTTTCTTCCACAGACCAAAAGTTCTCTCTACTACGTTTCTAGCACGAGAATGACGTAAATTATACAACTCTTTGGGAGTTTTGGGCTGTTGTTGACTTGAAACCCACACTTTCAAATGATACCGAGTGGATCTGAATGGAGAAAGAAACCCAGGTCCATTGGTGTAACCAGCATCAACTAAATAATAGTTACCTAACGTTAAGAAACTAAGTTAGCTAACAAGCAAATAGAAGAAAAAACTAATTGCCAAGTGAAAGAGTCGTACCCGTGGGTACAACAAATGCATCTTGGCGATTCATTGCATCACGAAGAACTCTTGAGTCAGAAGCTGAACCCTCCCAGCCAGGCAGAACATACAGAAATTTCATTTTCCAATCAACAACTCCAAGCATGTTAGTAGTGATTTGTTGCTTTCTATTTCTGTACCTTCCTTGGTCGGCCACATCAACACACACGTCAACATGACACCCGTCTAGAGCTCCAAGTGCATTGCCAAACCATTTCCATTTGTTATCATTAGGAGGTTGGACAGCAGGGTCAGGAAGCTTAATGAACTCCCCAGTTAGAGAAAGAATGGCTGTTAAAACATCACCAAAGTGCCTACTGATCGTCTCTAACGAACGTTTGTAAGTGCCACGTAGTAACCTCATTTTAATTCCATGTCCAACCACCAATAGGAACATAGCAACTTTCTCTTCCACACTAACATATACACTGTCACGAAGATAGCACTTCTCTCGCAACATGGTGCACAAGTCATGGAAGTTTCTCTTAGTTAGGCGCAGCTCATCATAGCATGTAACTTCAGAACCGTCGTACATTTCTTTGAGCAAATACTTCCTAAGATTATGTCTACGCTCATCATCACTAAAGCACCCTACATCCCTTGGTAACCTCTGAGAAGTGAGATATGCAATGCCAAGAAGACATGATTCAAAATAGAGTTCCGTCAATATAATCCGTCTCCTCTTTCTTCTTTTGTTTTCTTCAGTTATAAATTGTAACTCTAATTCTGACATGATGAGCTACAATAAAATGCAATTTCTGGATATGTAAGCAAGGCATCACACAAAACACAAAACAAAAAATAAAAATACTTGCAGTACATCACTCATATCACAATTTTGCTGAAATAAACAGAGTGGGGAAATCATGAGCAATCACCTTCTCATCCTTCAACCAGCCAGCCTGCTTTCCTACCCTGTAAACAGCAAGACAAAAATTAAATTTCTGCATCACATTGACTAACCTAGGGTTTAGAAGGGGGAGGGGATGAGGATGAGCACGGATCTGAAGATTTCAAGGGCAGAGGACGAGGGATTGAGCAGGGATTCCTCCACCCACGGACCCATCCGCATTCATTGTTCCTCCACCCACGGACCCATCCGCCCGCTCCGCTCGCATCCGCCTCCGCACGCGCATGCCGGTGTCTGCGCGTGCGTGGCGAACGCCCGTGGCGGTGGAGCGGCGCTGTTGGTTGGAGGCCGGAGGGATCTCGCGCATCGAGCGACGGTCGGGGCCGGCAAGGGAGGGAGGGAGGGATTGAGCAAGGATTCCCGTCGGCCTTTCCTTCCCCTTTTCCAGGACCAGGGAGAGGAGAGGGGGCAAAAAAATGGCGGCCCCGACGGGAGAGGATGGGGGCGAGTTTGATTCACTGGATGGGAGAGGGGGGGAGGGAGGGCCGGAGGAAGGGAGGGATGGCCGGAGGTGGGGATGGGGGCGCGAGCCTCACCTGCGCCGTCGAGTTTCCGAAGAGCGGCGCCTCCTCCCGTCCTCTTCGCTGCATGCGTGCGCGGGAGACGAGCAGCAGGCGCGGCGGCGTTTTTTCTGGAGGCGGGATGGGAAAATGAGCGCGGGGGCGAGCGCGGCCGAATGCGGCTGAATACAGAGGGCGGGGCCTCCGAATTGGCCGCAGTGGCGCGGACCGCGGCGGAAAACCCTTCGGCATTCGCTCTCGATTCCGCTGCGCAATTCCGTCGACATCCAAACAACGGCATTGGAGGCTGTCCAATGCCAATTCCGAATTCTGGGCCTCAATTCCAACATCCAAACGTAGTGTTACAGATTTTGGTAAAGAAGAATAGTATTACTTAAAGTATTTACCATCGTGATATTAGAATCTACTAGACTTCTACGTGACCTTATTATTATGGCCCTGTTTAGTTCGCTCGATTCGATCGAATTCGCGCTCTGTTTTATGCATTGAACAACGTGTCCCCTCTCTGCTTTTTCGATTCCCAATGCATTTTTCTACAGTGCATTCGATCGAATTCGCGCGAACTAAACAAGGCCTATATATATATATATTTGTAACACTACAGTTGTAACATTATTCTCTATGTGTTACAATAGATCACATGTTTGTAACAATAATTTTGTGTTACTGAAATAGTAGTTTATAACATAATTTTACAAAGCTAGCGTTATGTGTTACATCGTTCGTCTGTAACACGTACCTTTATGTTACTATGAAATTTCTTGGTAACACATTGATGAATGCGTTACAGGAGTATGTTACAACATCTATGCTTTGTAGTAGTGAGTATGATAGGACCAAGCCAAGTTACGTTCATATCCCACTTTGTATAGTTTTGCATATGAAATTGACAGCTGCAAAATCCTTCCAGAAAGCAGAGATAATCAAGATAGGCTACTCCTGAGTCCTGCCTCGGGTATTGCTTCGTTGCGTTGCTCAAATATCAATACAATGGTACAGCCTAAAGTAAATCATGGTTAAAAAAACAGAAATTTTGAACATGAAATTAACAGTAATTTAAAAAATGGAAATTGACAGCTACAAAATACTCCTAGAAAGCAAAAGGGGATCCAGAACTGACCCGATTCGAAACGGTATTATCGAGGGTCGGGTCAAAAATGAAAAGGAAAAGGGTGGCAACATTTCCCCTCCAGTTCTCCTGCAGGGAAGCCTTGCTATCCGACATGCACGCACCCTGTCTACGTGCACCGGGCCTCACAACACGACCGCAGGGCCGAACTGACTGTCCCCCGCGCTGCGGAAAAAGATTCGAGCTCTCGGTGGAACAAGCCCACGGTCCACGGAAGGACAGCCCGGTGCCCTCCCCCTACGCCATTGCTGTCAGAGCGCTCCGTGAACCGAGCGCCCGTGAAGTCGTGAACCGAGCCAGCTCCGCTCCTCGCCTCCTCCGGTTCCACTCCCCACGACCCTCCTCCCTCCTTCTTACCGGAATATTTACATATTTGTTACTCTTACGATGGTTGGCACCTCTTCAAAAGCCACTCTTATAATGACTTCTATATTTTTGCCACTGTCTTCGTAACGTTGCTACAAAATTGCCACTTTTGACGACGTGGCAGGACACCAAGCGTGCCAGCTCCTATCCGATGTGGCCGCGGAGGATGAAAAGACCCCAATGCCCCTGCCTTATCCTTTACGATGTTGTACTGCCAATCCGCTAGACTGCCGCATTTGTTCGGCGCGGGCGAGGAGGATCACCGGAGCACGGCGCTCCGTGGGCAGCGCCCTCCTCCTGGTGGCCTCCTCCCAGTTGAGCAGCACCTGGCCCTCGCGGTCGCGGCTCAGCAGCTCCTGCGCGCCGCCACAGAGCATCTCCAGCTGCAGCTCGTCACTCTGGTGCATCATGAACACCTTGAGCGCGTTGAGCAGCGCCGCCGGTAAGGAGCTGGCCAGCTCTAAAGAGCGGCCTGGACAGCAACGTCTGCTCGTGGCCGCCGCAATGAACTGCAGGAAACTGATGTGCCTGCTCTGTTATGAATCGAAAGGGACGATGTGGACAGCGAGCGCGCACATCATCACGGCGGTGATCGGCTCAGGTGTGCTGTCACTGGGTGGCCGGCCCCGCCGTCATGCTATTCTTCTCCTTCGTCACCTACTACACCTCTGCGCTGCTCGCCCACTGCTACCGCTTTGGCGACCCCTGCACCTGCAAGGGCAACTACACCTACATGGACGCCGTCAACGCCAAACTGCAGTACGTCAGCATCGTCGGCGTCGCCATCGGCTACACCATTGCCGCCTCCATTAGCATGCTGTGAGTAGCAGAATAAGAAAACTTCCAGCTTCACGTGTGCTTCTTGATACGTGTTGAGCTGAGTCAGCTTAATTTTGGTGATGTATTCATGAACAGGGCGTCGCTCGTGGCACCGGTTGCCGGAGACGCGGCGGCGGTTCAGGACCGCTGCGACCAGGAAGAGCATGTCCCCAGGAGCTGAGGCACCTGCACGCTCGACTGCAGCTGCTGCGCACGACCGTCGGCGTGCTCGTACACCTGGCTCGAGTTGAGCACCGCGCCCAGGTACCAGAGCAGCGCCGCGGCGAGCAGCATGTTCGCCGCGTGCTTCTCCCACCCGTAGCTGTACCCCACGCCCTCTCCCTGCGTGTTCGGCCACCCCGCGCCCTCTCCCTGCGTGTTCGGCCGATATTCACCAACGGGACAGAGAAGCAACCGCCATGTCTGACAACGATCACGGAAACTGGAAATAGCAATCGTTCATGCGTGTACCTGGGAGACCAGCAACGCTAAGCCGGCGGCGAGGACGCACCCCGCGGCATGCATCGCCGGCGCGAGGAACTCCACGAACCCGAGCTGGGCGTCGTACCTCGCGAGCCCACGCGCCAGTCCACGTCGGCGAGGTGCGCCGCGAGGTCGTGCGCGTTCACGGCCGCGACGACCGCGAGCGCCAGGGCGGCGAGGGAATGGAGCTGGTGCCGTGCCTGATGAAGGATAAGGCAGGGGCATTGGGGTTTTTTCACCCTCCGTGGCCACGTCGGATAGGAGCTGGCACGTCTGCGTGTCCTGCCACGTCGTCAAAAGTGGTGATTTTGTAGCAACGTTATGAAGACAGTGGCAAAAATGTAGAAGCCATTATAAGAGTGACTTTTGAAGAGGTATAAATATCCCATTAAAGAGAGAACATGACTTCAACAAATGACCTCAACCACCAGTGACAGAGCTTGAGCCCCATGTCAGGGGGGGCAGTGCTAATAACTAGTGAATCAGGCAAAACTTTTGGCCAAGCATCATGTTGTGCAAAATATTAACTTGCCAAGTATGTATATGTAAATGTAAAAACAGAGGGGGAAGCTCCACCCCTGTCAATCACCATAATCCTGTACTCTACCGTGAGGCCACACGGGTGTCCCCAACAACTCAATATTGAGTAATCCTCAGTGATTTCCCAGTCATATACCGCATAGATACTCTTAAGAGGTGCATTTACAAGAAAAGCAGTAGACTGACACTGAATGGGATGACAAACCGGGGATGTACAACTAACAGTGGATCAGACAAGAAGCATTAATGGACTGAGGGCACCCAAAGATGGCTTACGTGAAAGTATAGTGCTCTTCATCTTTACTTTCCGCCTTGCGCATGTCTGCCAAAAAAGTCTTGTTTCCCGCATCTCCCTTCTTGCCTGAAAGAGGTCATTCAGTCATGCTTGCAATGGGAAGTAATTTGATAAATTGGTACACAATACTAACACAAAACATATTGTAACAGTACAGATTTCTCTGCATGGAATATAAGGTTTGCGTTAGTGAATAGAACTGATCACACTGAGGCTACGAGTAAATGAGGAGTACAATCATATATGTGATACAATCAAATTAGAGATACCAGTACCACATTGATACAGATAAGTTCCTATGCTGCGCCCAGGGGAGGTCAACGTCACCAGGCACCGTCCTGAAGCGTTCCTGATTCGCTTCCAGCACCGTCGGCATTGCGAGGATGTCAACGCCCAAGGCTTCTTCAGGTACCAGGGTGCAAAGGTCTGTGTTCAGCCTTGGCGCAGCTTCACAGGCGCCCTGGCAGCGGCGCTGTTCTACCGCGTGCGCATCTGCCTCGACGGCGTGCCGAGACACGCTTGGCAGCCCGACATTGTGGACAAGCTGGTTAGCCGCACCTGTGCACTGCAGTGCATCGACACCAACCTGCTGCACCCGACGGACACCCGCGGCATCGAGCTCTGGGCATGGACAACCGACCCAAGCAGGATCCCCAAGGTGATGTGGCTCATCTTCACCACGCGTTCCATGGATGGTTCGTCCTCTTCATGGCAGGTCTCCGACGTCCCTCCAGAGCGGTGGCAGTGGGGCATTCGTCACCTGGTCATCGTGCATCTTTGGGAGATCCACAACTACTCGGGGGTCACCACGGACCCTCACGACCCGGATGCTCCCATTGGCCAACCTGAGAAGCGGCGCCTCCCTTGGTTCTGGGGCACCAAGGATGGTGCCCCTGAGCCGGTAGCTACCTTCCCACCTTTCCAGCACCCGCCACCACCGCGGGTGATGGAACGTCGCGACGAGCGCCAGGAGGAGGACCGGCGCGATCGCGCTCGCCGGGATCGTGCCGACGATCATCCAGACTTCCATTGCAACCACTTTTGGCGGCCTGATGACGACGACTACGGCGACCACGACACCTGGGACATGCGTGGCCGTGGACGCCGCGACAACACCCTGGGCGGATCATCAAGGCATGGCGCACCACGCCGCGAGCGCTCCCGCTCCCCGCGCCGTCGCGACACGGGCGGGGGGCACAACGGTGGCCGGCGCAAGGACACGCACCCTGCCGCACGTGCCCCCCTCCACGACCTGATGGGCGAGCTTCCTCAACGCCAGGGCAGGGACGTACTGAACACGAACCCTACGGACGCCAACTACCTCGACCACCGCAAGAACGCCGACCTCAAGCTCATGTTCCGTTTGAAGGTAGGCACTATGTAGGATGCTGCACAGAAAATCTTCAACCTGCAGGCCAATAGCACTGAACCTGCGGCCAAGCCCCGAAGCATGCTCGACATTCTCGACACCACGTCTCGTCTGGTTGAGCGATGCAGGAATGACGCCTGGTTCCAAACCAATTCTAAGGTACATGACCCGGCAGTTCTCAATCCTGTACCAGTTACCACTGCTTGCAACAGAATCATCAACGCTCTACCCACACAGAAGTCACCCACTGTCCAGGAAGTGGAAGACGCCCTCTCCAAGATGTTCCTGGGGGCAGAGGTGCCACCTGTGGGGATTGCAACAGAATCATCAACGCTCTACCCACACAGAAGTCACCCACTGTCCAGGAAGTGGAAGACGCCCTCTCCAAGATGTTCCTGGGGGCAGAGGTGCCACCTGTGGGGAATGAGGAGCACGCTTTTCAGAGGTCTGCTGTCTTGGTGGAGCAGGAGCCTGAGAGCGCAACCGTCGACGATGTTGCGCCGCCTCCTCTGCAAACAACTCAGCCGAACGACAACGACACACAAGTCATCAACGTTGGCGCCGGCGCCCAGATCGGTGACTGCTCCCAGGCTATACTACCGCAGCCACCTGCAGGCCGAACCAAGCAATGGCGCTGCGCGAAAAAAGCGAAAGTCAGCATTCCAAGCCTGAGGAGCAGCAAACGCCAAGCCTGCAGCAGACTCAAGCACCTCACGGCAGAGGAACGAGCAAGCCATGTCTTATGCCGTCGCTTGGGCTACATCAAGGACGACGTCTCGCCTGCAGAACAGGCCATCAACGACTTTGTCGCCAACTTCCAAGGGCCACTTCCACAGTCCATCGTCGCCGCCTTGACGGCGCTGTTCCACATCGACGACGACAACACAAGCAAGGTGGATGCTGCACTTCTCAAACTGGGAGGCCAGGGAGCTGCTGATGGGCTCCCTGAAGTTGATCCATGAATAAGATGTATAACTTGCTTTCCTCTGGTAGCACATGGTGGATCCCGCACCCTGCAATGTTAGCGTTAGTATCAGATTGCATCCTCCAATGCAGCCCTCTGCGTAGGGCTTTCAGTGGCATGAAGAGGCAACCCGTTGTTCTAATTTTCAAGAACTGCATTTTATTTCTTAAGAACTACATCAGCTTTGTATCAGATTGCATCCTCCAATGCAGCCCTCTGCGTGGGGCTTTCAGTGGCATGAAGGGGCAACCCGTTCTTCTACTTTTTAAGAACTGCTTTTCATTTCTCAAGGACTACATCAGCATTGTAACAGATTTATTTCGTGCCAAAGATTTGCCCTCAACTGCCATCTGCATGTGCCCATTATTAAGTGATACATGCTGCTGCTTTACTACTACCACTGTCATCTGCATGTGCCCATTATCAAGTGATACATGCTACTGCTCTACTACTACCACCTGCAGTCCTCCGGCACATACACACTCGCGACTACCGCTACCTTCATCATGACAGAGCACAACCTGGATATAATTTGCTGGAACGTTCGCGGCCTTAATGCTGAAGCAAGACGCGCCACAGTGCAAGAGACTCTTGCAGCCACGACATGCCACATTGCCTGCCTTCAAGAAACTAAATTACATAACATAGATGATCAATTGATCCACTATATTGGTGGCCCAAGACTAAGCAGCTACACTTTCCTTCCTGCCTCTGGGTTCTCTGGAACGAGAGGGGGCATTCTCTTGATGTGGAACAAAAACTATATTGATATGCAGCACATAACAACTAGAGTCTACTCCATCACGGCCACAGTGACGATCAAAGAGACAAACAACACCTTTCTAATATCCACGGTTTACGGCCCTTCACGGGATAGGGAAAAATCAGATTTCCTAGCAGAATTATGTGCGATAGCGCCACAGAGAGACATCAAGTGGCTAATCTTGGGCGACTTTAATCTCATCTACCGGGCCTGTGACAAAAACAACACCAACCTAAATCAACGACGCATGCGCGATTTTAGAGCTGCCTTGAACCGCTGCAACTTAAAAGAAATCCATCTACAAAATAGAAAATTCACATGGAGCAATGAGCGTCGCCGACCAACATTAGTGCGACTAGATCGCGTCTTCTGCAATGAGACCTGGGACCTAGAGTTCGGCTCACACATATTGCAGGCACTGGCAACCTCTCTGTCAGACCATTGTATGTTGTTACTGTCCAACCAAGAAGGTCCATCGAGACCGCGGCACTTCAAATTCGAAAGCTTCTGGCCTTCCATGCCGGGTTTTAACGAGGTTGTGCTAAGGGCTTGGACAACACAAAACCACCATACAAATCCCGTACGCTGCCTTAATTTCAGGATGGCTTCCACAGCAAAGGCTCTACGACAATGGAGTAGGAGCCTTTTTTCAGAAGCCAAGCTACAATTCCATATGGCCCAATTCATCATCCTGCAGTTCGACATTGCACAAGAAAACTGAACTTTGACGGACGAGGAACGAGAACTACACTCCAAGCTAAAAAAGAGGGTCATGGGACTAGCCATACTAGAACGCCTCAGGAAGAAGCAATGTTCCCGGGTAACACAACTCAAGTTTGGTGACGCCAATACCAGATTTTTCCACCTAAAAGTCAACTCCAGACGACGTAAGAACTTCATTACCAAGCTTCGCAAAGAAAATGGCTGGGCAACGTCCCAGCAAGAAAAGGCCGAGATTGCTCAGACACAGTTCACAAGTATCCTAGGCCGTCCGCAACAAAGAGATCTCGACTTCAACTGGCAATCACTCGACTTACCATCGCTTGACCTTTCATCTCTCGATGCTGAGTTCACAGAAGAGGAAGTGCTCCGGGCAATAAAACAAATGCCGAAAGACAAAGCGCCAGGACCAGATGGCTTCACAATAAATTTCTTTCTGAAATGCTGGGACTTAATAAAGGCAGAACTCATGAGTGTCATCCACACTTTCCATAGCCAGAGACACAACCATTTTGACCTTCTCAACTCGGCTAACATAATATTGATCCCCAAGAAAGAAGGAGGTGACATCATAACGGATTTTCGTCCAATCAGCCTCATTCATTCAATAGCAAAAATCATAACAAAAATGCTAGCCCTTCGACTACAACCACACATGAACAGCTTGATTTCCAATAGCCAGAGTGCCTTCATCAAGAACAGGGCAATTCATGATAACTTCATGTACGTTCGGAACCTCGCCCGTCGTTTCCACACCTCAAGAACACCGGCGGTACTAATGAAGCTAGACATCTCAAAAGCCTTTGATTCAGTTCGTTGGGACTACCTCATGGACTTACTTCGACGTCGTGGTTTCCCCCCGAGATGGCGAACCTGGGTTGCCACGCTTCTTAGCACAGCAACATCCAAAGTTTTGATGAATGGGGCCCCGGGAGACGACATCTTTCATGGCCAAGGGTTACGCTAGGGCGACCCGCTATCCCCTCTACTTTTCGTCCTTGCGATAGACCCACTGCACAGACTACTTGAACCGGCGACCCAGAACCACGCCCTAACAAAGCTCAGGGGTAAATATGCGCGATTACGACTATCTCTTTATGCCGATGATGCTGTGATCTTCCTCAACCCGTCCCTCACAGATATCACCAACATCAAAGAGCTTCTGGATAAATTCCGTCGTGTCACAGGTCTCAACACTAACGTTCAAAAGAGCTCCATCACGCCCATCCGATGCCAAGGGATTGATCTTGATACAGTTCTTGCACCTTTCCCAGCTGCATGTACATCATTCCCAATAAAATATTTGGGTCTCCCTCTATCTCTAAGAAGGCTAAAGAAGGTGGATTTTCAGCCACTAGCAGATAAAGCGCATGGACGACTTGCAAATTGGCTAGGCAGATTTCTAACTACGGCAGGACGCAATACGCTGGTTAAGGCAGTCCTCTCCTCGCAAGCAATTTACTATTTATCCGCCCTAAGAGTACCAGCAGAAGTGCTAGAGGAGTTTGATCACCGGAGGAAACGGTTCCTCTGGACGGGAACTGACCAGATTGCTGGAGGAAAATGCAAAGTGGCCTGGACTATAGCATGCAAGCCAACACGGCTAGGGGGTTTGGGTATCTTGCATCTAAAGAGATTTGCTCGTGCATTGCGTCTAAGGTGGCTATGGCAGGAATGGGTTGCTGACGACAAACCATGGGTGGGCATGCCAACACCGTGCAATGATAAAGATCGATGCCTCTTCGCAGCAGCTACCACCATAACCATTGGTGATGGTGAAAAAGCAAAATTCTGGGAGGCAGCTTGGCTACAGGGCAATGCGCCCAAAAATCTCGCCCCAAACATCTATAAAATCTCCAAAAAGAAAAGAAGATCGGTTAAAGATGCAATCACCAACAACGCATGGATCTCAGACATAAACCTCAGGGCGATTACATCACCAGATCAATTAAGTGAATTTGTTATGCTCTGGGAGAGAGTCCATGACGTCCAACTCAACTCGAAGGTTCGAGACTCCATCACGTGGAAGCTCACGCAACACGGTGAATATACAGCTGCTTCGGCATATCAGGCCCAATTTATTGGCTCCATACCGTCTGCCATGGAGCGACTAATATGGCGTACTTGGGCGCCTCCAAGGTGCAAATTTTTTGCATGGCTTGCTTTTCAGAACCGACTCTGGACGGCAGACAGGTTGATCACAAGAGGATGGCCCAACCAGCGTGTCTGCCCGCTATGCCACTCTCGCGACGAGACGCTGCTCCATCTACTCACGCAATGCCGCTTCAGCTTACGTGTGTGGGACACAATATATGCGCGAATATCGATTCATGTGCCCCCGCGAAGCGACTGGACGAATTTCACCTCAATCGACGAATGGTGGTCGGAGGTCGGGAATACAACAGGAGCGCCGATCAAAGGACTACGTTCTCTGATCATCCTAGTATGCTGGGAATTATGGAAGGAGCGCAATATGAGAATTTTCCAAAAGAAATACCTGCAACCGAACAACGTGATAGCAAAAATCAAGGACGAGACAACATGTTGGGCCTTGGGAGGAGCCAAACACCTAGAGGCTCTCTTTTGCGCTTGAGTAGTGTCTATAAAATACTTCATGTACAGTTTTCTTTAGTTTTCTCTAGGCCTAGGCCTATGTAACTATCTTCTATATCAATATAAAAGCCTGGCAGTCTGCCAGCTTTACTTTCAAAAAAAAGAGTGAAAGTTTGTATTCGTTACACTGTTACCAACATAAAGTTTGCTAGCCAGATAAACTAAGAAGTGTGGAGGAATGCTAAATGAGCATTTATACTCTTTGAACCAAATTATAGAAATATGGAAACACAATTTCAATCATGTAGTGTAAATTGAAAGTTGGCAAAAGAAAATAACTCAGTGTCTAACCAGGTTTATATACCCAAAAATTAGGACTTGAAACAAATACTCAAAAAGCCTGTTGGCTGTTGCTACTTTGCTAGTTTGGAGCAGAAGAAATTCTGCTGATTTAGTTATTTAGCTAAGAGACAATTAATAGATGCAAGGAACCTAGCAATCATAGCATGCTTACACAACCATACATCATTGCAACGTGCCAATGTGGTTACCTGTAATTGGGCTTGATGCTAGCCATGGCGTAAGCACGCATGGAAGAAAGAAACTGGACGAGCACTTGGTTGGACAAACCCCAGTTACTTTCTTCCTGCGCATGTCCACGGCAAGCGTAATCTCTCTGTCGATTGACAGGTATAGAACATCGGCGTTCACCGGATCAATAGCGCCAAGCAACGGAGCCGGAGAACAGCCGTCGCGGGACAGAAGAGCGGCGAACGGCACCTGATGGTCCAGAGTCCAGCAGCCACTCTGCTCGTCCAGCGTGAAGTACTTGATCAGAAATGGCTCCTCCCCGGACACCTCGGCGTAACGCAGCCTCCCGTTTCTGACCCCCATACGGCGGCGTTTGATCAGCGGCTTCATCTCGCCCTTCTGGTCAGGAAGCATGCTGCCAGCCGGCAGCTCGATGGAACGGAGCTCAGGCCGGTCGCTGAACGGGTCGGCAGAGACGGCGCCCCAGCTCACGTCCACCCACAACAGGCGGCCACCGAAGGTGAGCACCTCGTGGTTCAAGTCCATCCGCCGCCCAGTCGGCAGCGGGGATGGCAGCACCAGCTTGTCCCCCCCCCGGTCTCCGAGGCGAAGCGGCGCCAGACGAAGCGCCGCCCGCCACCCCCGCCGTATTCGACGTCTTCGAGCTGCGCCACGGCGTACCTTTCGGGCGGCCCGTCCCGGCCAGCGACCTCGGTTATTATGCCGAGGTATTGGTCGCCCATGTTCTTCTCTTGGTCGTCGAAGTCCGGGAGGCGGAACACCTCGCCGCTGATCGGGTTGCAGACGAAGCGGAAAAGGTACTGGTACACGACCTCAAAGGGGCGGATCCTGGCGAGCACCTCGATTGGGAGGTCCAGTTGGCCCAGCGGGGTAAGTCTGTAGCGGACCTCTCTTTAATTGAAGAAATAAGTTCTTGTGAACTATTAAGCTCTGCCAATTTCTTAAAGACACATCAGAATTTAGAAGCTACAACACCCTTGTTTCTAATTCAAGTTTTTCATGGGTTGAATCCTTCTTGGCGTTTCAGTAAACTAATGATACTAGTTAAATTTCGGAATCTGTATATGCTATCTATGCCAGGCGCTACCGTTGGTTACGCTTATTTCCAAATTGTGGAGATCAGTTCTGTTGAAGCATGCTGCTTATTGTTTTAACTTCTGACTTCCAAACAACTGAGGCTTGCTCAGTTATTGGAGGTGCCTTCACCACCTGGGTTTGAATCAGGGTGCTTTTCTTCTAGTAAATGGATACACGCAATTGCTACTAGTTATTCTTATTTCCGTTGATAAGGTTCTTATTTCCGTTGATAAGGTAACCCACACATCTCAGTCATGTAGTAGTATGTTATGCTCCCGCTGTGAAATCTGACCTTTTGTTCTAGGATAGCATTACTGTTTTCATAACCAGGAGACATATGATCGAGTGTAAACTACATGATTGTCAAAATTTATTTGAAATAGAAAGATGTCCAGCCCTGCCATCATGTAGGCTCCAGCTATTCCTTTGTCCTAAAATATTATTACTTGCGAAAAAACCTGACATAAAGCATGCTATTTTACTTTGTAATGGACATGAATCTATTATCTTTCAATAATCATTAATTTATTTAGTAAAGGGACTAGATTGGCAATACTAATGATCAAGTTTATAATTGTGTTTATGCTGAACCCAAGGAATTATTGTTTTCCCCATCTTCTTGTGGTTATTCTGTCCATAACATTCCACATTTGTTTTCAGGTCTGAAATTTCATTTGACAGTGGCGTCTAAATCATTAAACGACTGATTGTGGTAATTTGCGAGCCTTTCTTCTGGAGAATATTTGTGTTTTTGTGGGGCGTTGCCGATAACAAACTTGTGTTATTTGCAGGGGAAAGGTCTGAAGGATGTTTCATATTGTTAGGCTGTTGCAAGACTTGTCAAGAACGCCTCAGTATTGACTCCGTTAGATTACCATGAAAGACAATGCGCTGATCATTTCCTTTGAAAGGTTCTTGCCTTTGATGTGGGTTATCTCTGCTTACTCGGCCTCTGCATTAAGAGATACTACATGTGATCTGATTCGATGTTTAAGGCAGCAATGATCTCTAGCGGTCTAGACAATGGTCACTAGTCACCTTGCTTTGTTGCAATGCCAATCCAATAGTGTGAGTAACCGGCGTGCGAGTAGTAAATCCTCTGTTATTTTAAGTATGGATTCATAACTTCTTCAAATAGATAGCTCTAGAACATCTCCACGAGTACCCAAAACAAACACCTAAAATCATGTATTGGGAACAAATGAAGAAAACGCTACTCCAACAGTGGCCTAGATGGGCTCTCAATTTATTCGCGCGCCCAATCGAGACCGCATCCGGGGCCAGATTTCCGCCGGCGTTTTGCACTTCCAATCCTACGTGAGGAAACGTGGATGTCCGCCAAAATTCTGCTTCTCCCGCGACATTAACCTCCCGAGCACGTCATTTTTTTTGCCCCATCCCGCTCCCTCCGGCCTATCCCCTCCCACTGGCGGCGACGGCGCACGCCCTGCTCTCCCTCCGTCCGCCGCCCATCCGTTCTCCGACTGCTAGCGGCGACGGCGCCTCGTTCGCCAGCTCTCCGCGAGGGGACACAAACGTGCTATCGCTGTCGATTTGCCTCCTACCACGGTTGGACACCAATTCCTATCCACAGCACCATGGGATCAAGACGTAAGCTATGGCTGCACAGCTTCTGCAAGGCTCGCAGTGCTTTGTCAAGTGGAGGCAGCGACGATGAGAAAAATAAAAAAAAAGGGCGTGACTAAGCCTGGAGGAAATAAGATGGAGACGATTTCCCTTCGAAAAAAAAATAGATATGCCCCTGAGTTGATGACGTGGAAGCATTTTTTTTTAGGTATTTGGTTTTGGGACATGTTGGATAGAGGGATATTTGTTTGCTCCCAATAATTTTTGGCAAGGCCCAAAACCAGTTTTTTAGACTCTTTTTCTTGGGAACTCTTGGAGATGCTCTAAATTAACAAACTTTCATATTCACTTTTACGAATCATGTACGTCCTAACTTCCTAACAGAACTGATCTATGCTGTCTCCTATAAGCACACAACCAGCCTTCGTTTTATGCTGACAATACCCCACCTATATCAGAATCAAACTATTTTCACTTGACGAACTTGGGCATATGAGACTGCACGATGTGGTCGGAGAGCGCCTTGTAGGTGGCCTGCGTCGGGTGCACCGAGTCGAAGAACATGTACTGCGCCGGCGACCGGCACTGCGGCAGCACGCTGGTGCACAGCATCCCCATCGCCAGCATCCCGTTCCCGCAGCAGCCCTGCCCAGTCTCCGTGAAACCTGCATCGCACAGACGACACGGCAAAGAAAGAGTCAGCGGCAGGCGCGATCGGTTTGGCTCTGCAGGCTATATCATTCTGCTAGGCTCACCGTATTTCTGGGGCTGCGCCGCCATGTCCATGAGCGGGGTGTACACGTCCACGTACGCCAGCGTCGCGCCCGGGGACGCCGCCTCCAGCTTGGCCAGCATCTCCTGCAGCGCCACGTTGTACCGCTCCGCCGCCGCGTTCTGATCGGCGACGCAGCCTCCGGACCCCAGGTTGAGGCTCCTGGTCACCGGGAGGCACCCCACCGGCGGTAGCCCGGACACCATGAAGTTCCGGGCTCCCATGTTGTACAGGGTCTACATCGTTAGCACAACATCATCAGCGATCAAAAATCACTTGAGCATTAGCTTTCTGGCCTTTATTCTGAGGTCAACAGATCTATTACTCCAAGAGGAGATCAGCAGCTGATCATCTTGTGAAAGCAACCACGTACCTGGATGTAGTCCTGGAGCCTGCCGATGAGGTAGCTACTGTACTGATCGACGGTGGGGAAGCTGGCGGTCCGGGGGGGCAGGATGAAGTAGTTCATGGTGACGTCGTTGGTGCCGGCGGAGATCACGTACAGAGACTTGTTGGCGATCTCGTTGGCCCTGGGCGCGCCGATGCTGGCGAGGAGGCCCCGGAAGTTGCTGATCTGGGAGCCGAACGTGGACACCATGGCGGTCTGCGCGGTCAGGTCGTCGAGGCCGGACCCGCCCGACGCGAAGCTGACCCCCGTGGACTGCTCCGCGACGGTGACGCCCGGGTCGTGGTGCGCCGGGAGGAGCTCCTTGATGCCGAGCGACTCCACGATGTAGTCGGTGATGAGCTTGCCGTCCGAGAACCGGCCCGTGGCCGCGCCCCCGGGGAAGTCGCAGCCGTAAGGCGCGTGGTCGGCGCGCACCAGCGTCGCCATGCCGTTGTTGTTGCCCGGGTCCAGCGTGGAGTCCCCGAACGCGAACACGGCCGGGATGTCGTGATCGGCGGCCGCCGCCGCCGCGGACAGAGGCGAGGCGACGAGGAGCGTGGCGAGGAGGAACGCGACGGCTGCTAAGGCTCGCGCCATGGCTACGTGCAGGCGAGTCGATCGATGTGCTTGGTGAGGGTTCATGGGGCAAGGCGTGTGGTGGCCTTATATTAGCCCGCGGGAGAGGCAGGAGATTAGACACGGTGTCCTTCTGCATTGGGACAACCGGACAATGGGACATCTCCACATCGGGCGGTCGGAGTCGGAGACTCGGGAGTCCGTCTGAATTGGGACAGCCAAAACGCGCGAGGTGGTTCAGCTCGAGTAGAGCTGTCAAAAAAGCTCGAGGATGGTAGATCGCTCGAAATCGACTCGCTAAAAGCTCGGCTCGAGCTCGGCTCGAGCTCCAAACGAGCCGAGCTCGAGCCCAATCTCGAGCTCGCGAGCCCCAACGAGCCGAGCTCGAATAGCTCGTTAAAGCTCGGTAATATTTTTACCTCTCGGCTACTGGGTACACTATTTTGTGTTTTTTTTCTATATCATTTAAAATCTCAGATTAGAGAAGCAATTCTTAATTAAAGTGTAGCCTATAGGAGCGTAGTGATGATTCGTGAGCTATTGATTAGAAAAAAAAAACAAGATGTTGACTTGCTGTTTCCGCTCGAGTGGGAAGAAACAATATTAACGAGCCCATGCAAACCGAGCTCGAGCCTTCTCGAGCTTGAGTCGAACCGAGCTCGAGCTTATCAACAGGCTCGGATGGATCTCAGTCTCGGCTCGAGCTCGGCTCGAGTTTCTATCGAGCTCGAGCTTGCGGCTCCAGGCTCGCTCGAGCTCGGCTCGTTGACAGCCCTAAGCTCGAGTGCCCAGCGTTCACATCGCACGTTCGGAGCTATTTTTGGTAGGGTAGGCGGGTAGCACAGTTCTAAACTGAAGTTTCTGACAAAGAGGGGACCGAGTACAGGGAAAGGTCAATGTTTATCTGTAACTTTGGACCCCCGGTGAAATGGATAGAAATAGAGACCTCTACCTCTGCTAGCTCTATCCCATATGCTTCGTCCAATTTTTAGGCCCCGTCTGGATGAAGGCAGATTTTGAGAATCCGATATCCAGAATCTTCACGGCCTCCAAACGTTCCAGATTCTAGCGATGATTCTGGAGAAAGGATTTTAGGATTCTCAAAATCCTGAAATCCAGGGAAGAGGCGCTTCCAGCCGATAATGGACCACAAAATTACCATTCTACCCTTGGTGAATCCAATAAAAAATCACGCAGACTGCCATCCATGTCTCTCTCGTACTCATCCGCAGCAGGCCGCTTTCCTTCCCCCGCTGCATCTTCTGCACGTGCTGTCGTCCCCCCTCCCCGTGTCTCCCCCTGGCCCCTGCTCCATCCCACGCCGCCCCTGCTGTATCCCCACGCCGGTCCCTGCTGCCTCTGGAGGCCCCTCCTTCTTCGGTTCTCCCTCTCGCGAGCAGAGCCGATTTCGCCAACTACGTTCGGTTAGCTGGCGGCTGGTGGCTGGTGTTGATTTGTTGTGAGAGAAAAGTACTGCTGGCTAGCTGGTGGCGGGTGGCTGGTGCTGATTTGTTGTGAGAGAAAAGTACTGCTGGCTGGTGGCTGATAAGCCAACCGAACAGGCTAGCCGGCGCAGCTGTCATCCGCAGATGGATCCGGAAGTAGAGCGGAAAGAGGAGGGGTTTTGGGGACTCCAACACCGCAAACGATGAATGTGTGCGTCTCTGTGTCTTGGATGGCAGGGTGTCTTGTTGAGCAGCACCATGATCTGGTTAACGTAGAATCGTAGATGCATTAGCAGGAAGCACCGCTGCACTTGGCGGCAACATAATATATTAGGATGGGCATAAAAGGGATACATGTACCAAACATATCTAAATCAGCTACCAGAATCTATAGGCCCAAACAGCACCATCAGATTTTATCTAGAATCCAGATTTTAAAATTTCATCCAAAATCTTGATTTTTAGAATCCAAAATCTGATCCAAACAGCACCTTATTCCAATAACGTAACGGGACTATTTGTGATGGCCAGCACAAACTTGTGAAGGGCTTGGGCCTTCTTCCTTCTCTGCCAACATCTTTTCCAAACTTAAACTAAGCCCAACGGAAAGACCAAAATCAGCCCAAACTTCCCAGACAGATGGGCCTACATAGAGCCCAAACCTTCCAGAAACAGCCCACATGCCCAATCAGAAGCAAAAGGTCAACGCGCCGAGACCGTCGTCGTCTCCCCTTGTGGCCGTCAGCCCGTTCGGCTGGCTGATTCGGCTGGTGGCTCGGTTGATTTTCTGTGAGAGAAAAATACTGCTGACTGGCTGGTTGGTTGGTGGCTGGGCTGATTTTTTGTGAGGTGAAAATACTGGTGGCTGGTTTCAGCCGAACCACTGTCCCCGACTTCCCCGTCTCGGCTCCGCCGACCGCCGACCCGAGCCGTGTGGGCGTGTGGCCACGCACGCGCACAGAAGGCACCCGAGAATCCACCAGACCGGTACCGTATCGCCCGAGAGCATATGCCCGTCCGCCCCGCTTTTCGCTCTCACGGCGTGGTCCTCTTATCCCCTCCCCCTCCCGCTCTCTCGCCTCTGCGGCTCTACCGGCCGGCGCCCGTTCGCTTCGCTCCCCAGCTCGGCAGCTCCACATCATGGCCTCTCACGCTCAGCCCCCTCCCCCGCCTCCGCCTGCCCACCTCCGGCCCCGCCTCCACGCCGCGCCGCTCTTCTCCCCGCGCGCCCCGCGATGCCGCGGCGGCCGCAGCACCCGCCTCCTCTCCGCGCTCCCGTCCCCGTCCCCTTCGCCGCCCTCGCGCTCGCAGCGCGTCTCCACCGCACCGCAGCTTGAGCGCGACCGCGAGCCCGGGCCCGCGCCCTCCTCCCCCAAGCCGCAGCCGCAGCCGCGGCCGCGCGGGAACCCGGCGCTCGCCGCGGAGATCGCTCGCCTCTCCGCCGCCCGCTCGCGGCTCCGCGCGGCGCGCACTCTCGGCGACAAGCTCCGCGCGCTCGACGCCGAGCCCCGGGTCGCGGCGTTCTTCGGCGAGGAGTCCAGCCGCGGGGTTCTCGGCTCGCTCGAGCCCCGCGAGGCGCTCCTGCTGAAATGCCTCGTCGCGGCGGGGCAGGAGCACGTGCTCGGCGACGAGCTCGACTGGTACGGCGGCGGCGATCATCACGAGCGCCACCACCGCAACGGGGTCAGCGGTGGGAGCGCTCTGCGGGAGGCGCTGTATAGCCTGGCCGGTTTGGTCGGGAAGTGGAGCTCGGAGGGGGTGGTGGGTGCCGAGAAGGGGAGTGGGGACACGGAGGTGCTCCGGAGGCTGCTCAATTTCCTCGGCGATATCGAGGAGTTTTACGACTGCATTGGGGGCATCATCGGGTGAGCATTGCTCTGTTGGATGCATTACTGGAGTTGGAGACAGTAAACGACAAAATAGCGCAAGTTGCCAAATGTGGTCCAACCTGAAATCGAAAGTTAGTAACTGTAGAGTAGCAACAAGTTAACAGCCTTTTATGAGCTAATGCGTCACTTTAAAAGTACAATCATACACATACAGAGCTGTAATTTGGTCATGTTTTGAAATAGCATGCCTTGGAACACGTTTTGATTAGCAGCAACATTTGGCTCTTGTAAGTTTTATAACCATTTCATTTATATTACAGTTATATCTTCAATTAGTACTAATTGTATTGATGTTCCCTTTATTCGCTTCAGCTATCAAATTATGGCATTGGAGCTCCTTTCAGCCTCAAAGGATCACATGCACCGGCCTAGCAAAGACAAGTTTGTTGATTTCCATGTTCCCAGAGGACTTAATCTTTTGGAGGATACAGAGTATGCATCACAAGCAGCTCTGTGGGGAATTGAGGTTATTTCACATACCCTATTAATTACAAGTTGATTATAAGGATGCCATTACTTATCTGTATTAGATTACTTAAGGCATCTGTGTTCTGTCATAAGGTACAAACTGAAATATGATCTTTTCTAGGGTTTGCCAGAACTGGGTGAAATTTATCCGATTGGTGGTGCGGGTGATCGTCTAGGTTTAGTGGACTCAGATACTGGTGAATCCCTTCCTGCTGCATTGCTTCCTTACTGTGGGAAATCTCTATTGGAAGGGCTGATACGGGATCTGCAGGTACTGTTGTTTTGCATATGAAACTTTTCTTTGCGTATAGTTTATTTCTCACTGACTTATGGCACCAACATACAGGAGTAAATTGGTGTTTTTTCTACTCTAGCACCTGTATTTTGGACTTTTGTCCTGTTCCTTTTTAGAAGGATATAGCACTGTAGCAGCTAGCTTTTCAATAACTTTTTCGGTTTGTGAAAGTGTCATGGTTTTTTTGGACCTCTTATGTTCATAAAAGCTTAAATTTATAGTAAAGCTCTATAGGTAGCTATATAATTGTGTGGGGTGCTACTTTGTTTGACAGGCTAGAGAGTTTCTCCACTTCAAGATCTTTGGAGGTCAATGTATAACCCCGGTTGCAATCATGACAAGTTCTGTGAAGAATAACCATGAGCATATAATTGCAATATGTGAAAAACTTGACTGGTTTGGCAGAGGCCGTGACAATTTCCGGTTGTTTGAACAGGTATATAACTGGGGAGCTTTGGTAATATCTATTCATTAGAGTATTTTTTTTGTTGTTAGTAGAATCTGAATTTAATCAAACTGCCCAGAAGTTTTATATAGCTCTAATGGAATTTCTTCAATGGTTCTTGTAGCCATTGGTACCTGTAGTAAATGCTGACGATGGTAAATGGTTAATCAGCAAATCACTTTTCCCTGTTGGTAAACCTGGTGGTCATGGTGCTATTTGGAAACTTGCATATGATAAAGGTATATTCCAGTGGTTACAGCGGCGTGGTAGAAAGGGTGCAACTGTACGGCAAGTCAGGTGTGTATCAAGAATGAAATATTTTTTCTGGTGTCAATCAAATCATTTTGAAGGGTAATAACTGTAGATCTTGCTATTTCCAGCAATGTTGTTGCTGCAACTGATTTGACCATGATGGCATTGGCAGGAATAGGCCTTCGATGCAATAAGGTAAAGTAAACATTAGACAAATCACAAATGTTACCCTATTCTGAGATGGCTCCCGTCAATTGCTGATTTGAATCTGAAATACAATGCCTATTTTTGCACCATCAAATTCTCGTAGTGCATTGGTTTCTAACCTTTTGAGTTCTCACATATCACACCTCAGAAATTAGGTTTTGCATCTTGTGAGCGAAGACCGGGTGCTACTGAAGGGGTGAATGTCCTTATTGAGAAACAAAACCTTGAGGGACTATGGTCATATGGTATCACTTGCATTGAGTACACTGAGTTTGAAAAATACGGCATCCCAGAACCTACAGTAACTACTGGCAGGTAATGTTTCTATGGATCACTCTGAACTAAATAAAAAATCATGTAATGTTGACTTCGTGAAAGTGGAGATGCATGTATGCACTGTTATGGGGAAAATAATGGTTATGTGGCCTTAGCAAAATACCACTTGAAGTGGGCCAGAAAAGTTGAGAGGTCCACGGTCCACAAAGCCAAATTCCCTACTATATTTTTTTGTTCAGTTAAGCAATAAAATGTGGATGACAATCATTTTTTGGTATTATATATGATGATAATTGTAGTCTTAGAACATTTTCTTTCTGTGCTTCCCTCCTTGAAGAATATTTGCTTCGGTTCAGTCAGTTTGGCTGGACAAAGAGAGCCAGAGATGTATTTAACATTGCAAAGGGGCTCATGGCGCAGTGGCAAAGGCCACTGTCCGGAGTGCTCCCACCTAGGGTTCGAACCCTGGGTGCCGCACCTTGTTAGCACCACAACAAGAATTACTTGTTGTTTAAACTGCTGGGATTGAATCACTCAATTCCAGCCTAGATCTCTCTCTTGCTTGAACTCACAAGAATAGGCAAGTAATAACTCAAAACTTTATAGATTCACACTATAATCTTACACAACATACTAGGTCTTCACAACCTAGCACTACTAGCTTGATCTTCACAACCAAGCACTACTAGTATTCTATCTCTTATGCTCATCCTCAACACAAGAGGGGTACATGTCCTTATATAGGACTTACAAACCATCATACAAGAGCACAACTCATCTCTAGCTAATCACTAGCTAGCTTACTCACTTTATAACTCATTGACAACTCCATGTCCTAGCCAATTTGACTTTGATTTCTTCAAGGATAACCAAACTACTACCTAGAAAATTCAAGTAGTCAATTCTAACTTTTACTTCCTAATGCTAACTAAGCATTAGCACAAAGAAACAAGTCAATTTCCTTTTGACTTGGACAACTCATGCCCATAGATGCATGTAGATGCATCCACATATTTCTTATGACAAGATTATTTCCAACATTCACCCCCCTAATCTTGTCATAATGACTCACAATTGTGGATCACCCATATCTTCATGCTCATGAGCAGCAGCGCCCTTGTGCCATCATTGCATCCAGTAGCCTCACGCCATCATCACCTTGCCATAGCTTCACACCGTGGCCTTCACATGGCGGATTCACACCACTCCTTTTGTAATAGCTTCACACCATCTCGCAGTAGTTTCACACCACTTGCATCTTATAGCGCCCTCGCAGCACTGTTAACACTTTTTAGTAGTATCACACCACTGTACTTCTAGCAGCCTCACGCTGCCCAAACCAAACAATATCTCACTGTCTTGGTTGCCGGCATCACAACAAAAATACTTTTGGCAGCATCACACCACCATAAAACTTGGTTTCACACCAAACAGAACAGCATCACGCATTCATGGTTATCAGTTTCACACTGACATCTACTCTTAGTGACTTCACGCCACCAAGTCCGAACACGGCTTCACACCGTCACATCTATTGTTGCTGCCTTAATCATAATAAGGCAGGTTCATCATCGGAATAACCTTGAGTTAACAAGGCCTTTTCCTCCTTTCTTTTCTTAGGAAATTCCCAAGCAAAATGCCCATAATCTTGACAATTATAACATTTTACCTTACTTTTGTCTTTGCGTCCTTTATGGCTACCTTTGGCATGGCCCCGACCTTGCACCGAGTCCTGTTCTCTTGCCATGAGGAGCTTTTCTTCAGATCGGACCTCCTGTCCCTTGAGCACCTCTTCATGAGCCTTCAATGACCCAATGGCCTCCTCCATGGCCATATTGTTGATGTCGCCGAACAGCACCATTGATGACGCAACATTGATGAATTTGGTGGAGACGGATCGTAGTAGCTTCTTGACAACATACTTCTCCTCCACCGCATCTCCAAGCTCACGGATACGCCCAACTAGCGTCATGAACTTCCCAGCGAAATCATCAACAGATTCCGCATCACTCATCTTGAGGTTATCAAGATCAGCTCGCAAGGACTGGACCCTTGCCTCCCGGACACGCTCAACGCCCACATGCATGGAGCGCAGCGCCTCCCACACATCATAGGCGGTCTCCTTCTTTGAAACTCGCAACAGCGTCTCATCATCGACCGACTGGGAGATGATCGATAAGGCCAGCTGGTCCTGGACCTCATCGACAGCCTCGGTCGGTGGCTTCTTCCCACGATCAACAGCACCCCACGCGCCGTTAGCTCGTAGTAAGAACTTCATCCTCATTGCCCACGCCGCGTAGTTTGTCCTTGTGAGCATCGGGAACGGGAGCCTCCCCGTTGTTGCCGTCGCCGCCATCAAGCTTCCTAAGCCACTGCTCACGATGGCTTTGCCTGATAACGAATCTTCGTGCGGCATCGTCTTCATCAACCTTGGCTCTGATACCAATTGTTAGCACCACAACAAGAATTACTTGTTGTTTAAACTGCTGGGATTGAATCACTCAATTCCAGCCTAGATCTCTCTCTTGCTTGAACTCACAAGAATAGGCAAGTAATAACTCAAAACTTTATAGATTCACACTATAATCTTACACAACATACTAGGTCTTCACAACCTAGCACTACTAGCTTGATCTTCACAACCAAGCACTACTAGTATTCTATCTCTTATGCTCATCCTCAACACAAGAGGGGTACATGTCCTTATATAGGACTTACAAACCATCATACAAGAGCACAACTCATCTCTAGCTAATCACTAGCTAGCTTACTCACTTTACAAACTCATTGACAACTCCATGTCCTAGCCAATTTGACTTTGATTTCTTCAAGGATAACCAAACTACTACCTAGAAAATTCAAGTAGTCAATTCCAACTTTTACTTCCTAATGCTAACTAAGCATTAGCACAAAGAAACAAGTCAATTTCCTTTTGACTTGGACAACTCATGCCCATAGATGCATGTAGATGCATCCACATATTTCTTATGACAAGATTATTTCCAACACACCTGCGCCTCAGGGATCTCCCTTGGGGTATTCCTCTAAAAAAGAGATGTATTTAACATTTATTTTTTGCTGTATAGATATCAATAATTGAAAATTGGCAATGTCTTATCAATTATTTTGTCATCTATTCTCCAAATTTAGTTCGCAGATTAGCTATCCAGCAAATACAAACATTCTCTATGTTGATCTGCAAGCAGTAGAGGAAGTTGGATCCCGCAAAAATTCTAGTTGCCTACCAGGGATGGTACTGAATTTGAAAAAGGCAGTATCTTACGTGGACCATCTGGGCTTTGAGTGTAGGTACTTCCTTTCCAGTAATTCACCTTAAACTTCCAATGTTTTGTATGCCCACTTGCAACTATTGTGTTTTCGGTACTGCATGCTTAGGCTTAGGCTTATCACACGGTAATTTCTGAAGTCAGCACGGCTACTCATTAACATGCTGCTGCATCATTTATTTTGTTTATAGAAGACTTGTTTGATATTTTGGCCTAAAATCATTGCATATTGCTTTGTCGTTCATGTGAAGTCGCAAGAAAACCTGTAGTAATTTAACAACTGCACTAAGGTAGCGATGGCTTATTTCTGGCAAATCATAGATAGACCCCTAAACATGCATGACGTTCAGATTGGACCCCTTATTTGCTGTAAGATAGTTTCACACATTGTATAATCCAAAATCGGCGATGGCTGTTGATTGTTTGGTGCAAATCAACTGCTCAACTCTTTTGCTTTATGACATATGTAGTTTACTAGATTCACATTTTCCTGAGCATATCCAGGTCTTCTGTCTTGCAGTGCACAATTACTGTTAACCCATACTGTACATTCAAAGACCCAGTTTAACTTGTGTCTTGCAATGCGCAACTACTGTTAGCCCATAGAGTACATTCAAAGACCCAGTTTAACAGACATTAATGACTTGAGGGTCTTGATTCTACAAGTTTGAACATCATGCCTCACTGTAGATCTGTCAGATTGAACTATTCCAAAACATGATTTATTTATTATTGTATTGTGCTGAGTATCAATGGCATGTTTGCTTGTGTAAAATACTGGCTTGTGAGCGGGGCATAAATAGGCAGATATACGCAACTCAGTTTAATTATTATGATTCTACTGCTTATCATTTCAAGTAATTTACTATTACTCGACATCTTATTCTTTTAATTAATTTTGTTGTGACAGTGCTGCTGGAGGCAGGCTAGAGTGCACGATGCAAAATATTGCAGATAATTTTATGAACACGTATAACTACAGATGCAGCAAAGGAATAGAAAGTATGTAAGTAGTTACATGTTTGCTAACCAATTTATTGAGAGTTCTTTTACGGTACTCCATACTACTCTATACTAGTGCCTAAGAAGGACTAGTATAAAAGGATCGTACGGTTCAGATTAATTATATACTACTGAAAACTTTAACTGCAGTATCGTAGTATACAGTGGGTAGTATAATAGTATATGGGTATTTTGGAAAAAAATTAATGGTGTAATTGATTTTTAAAAATCACTTTGATCCTTGATATATATTTTTGCATCTTCAATCTCTAATTTCATTTTTATCTAAGTGAAATTACTAAACTACCCCTTACTTATGGGGGTCTATACTATATACCACTCATTGGTAGTATGGAGTACCGTAAAAGAGCTCTTTATTGATATGTCTGCTCACTTGCTCAGTTACCTGTTCCCTTTGTTATGTTGAGTTTAAGTTAATTCCTATTTAACAGGTGAGCTTGACACTTTCATCGTATACAATGAAAGGAAAAGAGTAACTTCATCTGCTAAAAAGAAGCTAAAATCAGAAGCCAAATCATTACACCAGGTAATATGTCCTACCCTGTGAGCAATGCATAGATCACATGCTACCCTGTGTAGAACTTGCAGATTAGGGAAAATGCTTACACCACTTTTTTAATGGTACGATTTATCATAAAAAAAATTGGACATCCCTGTGTTGGTGTACATTCATAATTTGTCTGGAAATCTGGAGATTGTCTTAACAGAGTAAAGTTCAAACCAGTGAATCACATAAACTCGCTTTTTATACAAACTGCAAAAGTAAAAGTTTGATCTTGTGTTGTTAGTTACTTGGTGTTCCTGAGTTCTGTGTTTTCAATAGGTCAGCACTCAGCAATGTGTATACTGAACGTGCTTTCTGATATGTTCATGTGTAACGTTGTATCATAACAATGTTACGGAATTTAAAGTACTAACTTGACTGAAACATATTTTTCTAACTCATGTTTCAAAATGTATACTTCACTTTCTCTACAGACTCCAGAGGGTTCGCTCCTTGACATTATGCGCAATGCTCATGACCTCCTTTCTAGATGCTGCATAGATATTCCAATGGTAAATGTCCTTCTGTTCCTTGCCTACCTATGTTCTATAAACTTATTTCACATGTTCCATAAGGTATTACTTGTAGGTGTTTTGCTGCTCATCTTTCTCATAATTTATTTAAATATTTTTTAGTCACGAGACGTTTACTGGATTACCTTTCTTATAATTTATTTAACTCATTTTCAAACAGATCAAAGACAACAGCGAGTATTTGCATTCTGGACCGCCGTTTCTCATATTTCTTCATCCTGCTTTAGGTCCATTTTGGGACATCATACGACAAAAGGTGTGTTACTTTAACAGACTAGCATTTGATGGGTAAACATGATATCTGTAGCTTTCTTTTCTCCATTGTTATAATTTATTCTACATGACATATGTCTTTGAGCTGCAAGCTGTCAAGCACCATTTAGAAGGGCAAAGTTTTTTTTTTTTTGTGACCCGCATTGTCTGTATATTTTTTAGCAGCAACAACAAGATTGACAAGGCAATTGCTCACTATCTCTCTCATGAACTTTGAGCACTTGTTACATATCATGTGACGCTTCTTGACACATGTTATGATGTAATGTTGTTTGGGACAGAATACATAACACCACAATATCTCAGTGCCTATGAAATAAGCACCATTCTCCTCTTGGGTGCAGCGACACAATGACATGTTCCTTATATCTGATATGCATAAAACACAAATGTGGATCTTGAGCAAGTTGTGCATGAAAGAGATGGGACTGATTTGAATTGTTTGTAGAAGATGTGGTCAATTGCTGCACAAGAAGAAACTTGAAATTGAAAGAAAGAGTAGCTGTTTCTTCCATGTCAAATAGATAAAAGGGAAATGTGGTAGAATTACCATTACCAAGTGTGTGAGATGGGCAAGTTGGTCCTTGTGCCTTACTGCCTTGTGGGGTGCTAAATCCTTCAATAGACTGATATGCTTAGTTGCTAGTTCTTGGCTTCTTACATTCTGAAACACTGTTCTATATCTATCCTTTCGCTTTTTATCTTATCTACCTTTGATGGTTACCCAAATTTTTCTCCACGCAGTTTATAGGTGGCTCTGTTTCAAAAGGTTCAGAGTTGCAAATAGAGGTCGCAGAATTTCTATGGAAAGATGTTGAGGTGACAATTCTTTTTTAAAAAAATCTTGTTTTGCATGTACTTTGCCCATCTGTACCATACTAAGTTTACATGTTAAATTCTTAAGCTCGATGGAAGCCTTATTATTCTAGCTGATAACATCATGGGTTCAACCAAGAAGAACAGAAATGGTGAACAAATACTGCACTATGGTGCCAGGTAGCATCCTACTTTAAAAATACGGTTGCTTTGAACATATATCCAGTATGAGTATGGAATTTTAATGCACTTTTGTTGAAAGGTGTGGGAGATGCAGACTGCAAGGTGTTAAAATTGTGAATGAAGGGATCAATTGGATTTCTCCTAGTAATGTCTATTGGAAGCATGACGTTGAGAGATCAGAATCTGTAAAGATCATTCTTCATGGAAATGCGGAATTTGAGGCAAAAGATGTAGTCTTGAAGGTGCGATTATTAATAATAGCACATTTTTTCACAAATCATTGTTTTTTGTCTTATTTTCTGATCTCCTTGTTCTATCAGGGTAACCATGTATTTGAAGTTCCTGATGGTCAGAGAATGTGCATTGTTCAGGACAAAACAGGTTTTTTTAATTCGCTGTATCCTATGATTCTTTATATGCTCTTTCTTAGTTATTTACTAGTTGATGAGTGCGGAAACCTTTTTTTCGCAAAGTGAACCTTGTTGTCCTCTACTTTGATTAAAAGTTGTGTTCTGAAGTGTATATCATTATATTGCTGCTATTATATGCAAATGATATGACTTGGTCTAATTTTGTTAATGAGAATACTTCTATATAGATTTCTGAAGAGTCATTCAAATATGCATAAAAAAGTCTGTAGCGTTAGTAATACAAAACTTTAGTTCTGAAAAATCCAATCTAGAAACATGCTTCTATCTTGGCTTGTCCCCACTAATAACTTATCCATGAATCCTTTCCTGAATGAATTTCTCGTTGTCCATCAGCATCAGGTTTTGTTGTTAAATTGGATCCTATAAGCGAGGAACTGATGGACAGTGGAAGCTGGCACTGGAAGTATACAGTTGATGGAGCCCATGTGAAGTTGAATATGATAGAACTATAAGGATGTAGTATCAACCACAGATTCTTGATTCATTGATTTCCAGCTCAATTTTATTGAGGGTATGCTTGGCGTTGGTTGACTTTAGTCCAGATTTTAGGTGGTGTTGTAAAAGGTAAGGGGGGCATTGATTTTGTACAGTACGAGTGAACTATTCCGTTCACTGAAGAGATCATGTACAAGGATAGATATTTTTTTCAAACATGAGGAGAACACTCGTTCTCCAAAAGTTGTCGAAGAACATTTTTTATGTTTGGCTTCCATCATTGTTATATTAGTTGTAATCTCTGTGTGTCACCCAGCTCCAGTAGAGTTCAGGTATGCCAGGACTCGGGACCACGTTTTAGTAAAATTCAATTCTGTTAATTGTGTTGCCTTTTGGAATTATGTTTTAACCTTGTTGGTACTTTTCCAGGAAATCTTACATTTTTGCTTCCAGCATTGTCATCGTTCTGGAGCAGTGGTGGTCGACCGGCTTCTGCACTGGTATGGAAAGCTATATAATGTACCAAACAGCTGGCAGTTAACAAAAGGTCCCTCAACAAAATTAGAGAACTCGACATGTTGTTGACAGTTGAGAATAACTGAGCACAGGTTTGTGTATTGTCCAAATATAAGTGTTGTTTTGAAATGAATAGCACAGTAATTGTAATTAATCAAAATCAACCTGCCTATTTTCTCCTTGTATCACTGTTAAAGATGCTAACCTACATTTGACAAACCAAATTGATTTCACAAGTTGTATTCTTCGAGTAAAATTGATATTCTCTTGATTGATCGGATCCTCTATCCATGGCTGGTATTCGATTGTGATTGTTTCTAACATGCAATGCTAGCATAACTCATATCTATGTATGTATAGTGGTTCCTCCTGCTTCAGCATTTGGAGCAATATGTATGTATAGTGGTTCCTTCTGCTTCAGCATTTGGAGCAATACACACGCACCCTATCAGCACCAGATGGCTTCCATTTGACTGTTCATTTAACTCCATCCCAGTAATTGGAAGGTTGAGGTCACTTTGATTCTCCTTTTCAGATGTTGACCATTGGCATTTATGATGATACCTAGCTGTTTGATTTGATGCATAATCAAATTCATGGGATCACCGCCGTATTAATCTGGTAGTACCTGTTCCCCGGATACTAAGCTGAAGCACTGACGCTGTCCGCTAGATTCACCTTGCCAGATCCAGGAGGCAAGCTTGCAATCGATTACTTTATTATGCCACCAGAAGAAGCTTATCCCAACTTGGTGTCTTTCATAATCCAGCAATGATGCATGATGGTGGACATGTCTCCCATCATCTGACCTCCGGTGAGTATTCCGGTGTACCTGGTCGCCTTAGCCCTTATGGGATCTAAATCTGCACAGTGGCATGTAGAATAGTACTATAACTATAGTATATTGTTCTTCTGATAATATGGCCTCCGGCTGTTTGTCACAGCACGCATTCATGTGCTTCGCCTGTTGCAAGCATAGAGGATTGGCGTTGGATAATCAAGTTGTTTTTAGAAAATTCTCTGGCAGCTATTAGCGAGACACTAGTATTAGTAGACCGTACCTGTAGGGATTAACGGCCAGTCGAGTTGGTTACCAGTTGCCACGATCACCATCATGTCCGGAGCTTTGAAGTTTGGACTTTGGACTAGTAGTAGTCTCAAATCATCGGGTACGGTATATTTCGTTTGGTTCTGACTCGTATGATGATGATCACTACACACTGGTATGTGGGCATCCAGTCTTCAGAAGCCCTGACCTTGAAGTCGATTCACGTTCACGCGACGAGCAGAGCTGGCAGTGTCTGGAGCAGAGGATGTCCTGAGTTCATACGTGAAAGCTGTGTTGGCTTGCAACATGCATGCTCAGAAGCCATAAAGAAAATTTTGTGCCTGTGCTGAAAAAATGGCTCAAAACTCGCACCATGGTTAATTTCATCCCAGCATAGCTGATTGTATTCTGTCGTTGGCTTGCATGCTAGGCCTCGTTCGGCAGCTGTGGATTCAATCCATAGCAGTTTTTATTCCAGGCCAGGATCGAGTGGATCCTGGTCTGTCACCAAATCCTGGTGACACATCATTCCAGGTCAGGTTTGAAAACAGCTCGTCCACAATTTCTTGTTCGGCATGAAAACAGGAATGAATCCTGGTGTAAGTTCTGGTGATATCCCACAATCCATCACATGGCAATAAGAAGACTTGTCTCCCATATAGTTCATAGTAATCTCCTACAATTTATAAAGGAACTAGTGATCTCTTACATGTTTACATCATCACATATTTTGTAAGTTGCCTTCTCAGACTGGACAATGCTAGAACTCTTACACTCCACGGTAGTTAAGATGATGGCGCCCTAGACTCATCTTCATTCACGCCATCTTCACAAACCTACATAGGCAAACCTTATACAGTTAAACCACACAAGGAAATATTAATCATGCTTGTTCCGATTGTTTAATTAATGACGGCATTATGCTATAGAAATGATATATTTTTCTATAGTACATGACCAAAACAAGAAGTGGTCATCCATTGTATGATTCTATTTGCCATAGGAGACGGTTTTCTAAGTAACATATGCTAGCATGAATTAAGAATAACTCTTTACAGAATCTTTAGTTACATCCTAAAATGCCACCTGTCACAGCTGTGCTTTTGTTACCCGTTATCATTGCATTTAAAATAACACAAACAAAAACATATTCTTTTTTAAAAAGAACAAAATAGATAAGCAGTAATTATGCTTCAGATAGCAAATAATGCCAAAGGAATCTATGGACTTACCACGAGAATCAGTAGTTCTTTTCTCTTCAACATAACATTGCCGTTCACCAATCATAACAGGAGAAGCCTGCAATCACAAGTTATTGTCAGGTAAAGTATCATTCATGTATGCAGCGTTCGTTGGACCGGATGTAGAAGCAGATCCCATTATAAAATAAAAACATAAGCACAGCATATGTATTCAAAATTGCTGAGTTCCACAACATCCAGGACACCTCTACCAGATGACCGAATCCACACCACCCAGCAGAAAAAATAAAAATAATAAAAAATACAAACAAGCCTACCAGGTTCTGCAGACCCTAAGCTCAAGCAATGTAACCAAAAATATATCATTTCTATAGCATTATAACTCTACAACGATATTATGTGACAAGCATTGGCCAGGACTGACCAACAGAAAATCAGAAATTCAAGGGCTGACAGTATTATGTAACAAGCATAGAAAAAGAGTCTTTGGACTAAGCTTTGTGCATACTGGAATTGCATAATGGAATGTAGCAAATAAATAAAAGGAGCTGACAATAATAGACATATACATACTGGAATTGCATATACTAGTCTTGCTGATGTGAAATTGGATCTTAGCTTTTGACACTGGTGGCCAGTCTCATTATCATTTGAGACCTCTCTAATTGCCGTGTTTTTCAGAAATTAGGTGAGGCTAGAAAACTAACACTAAACATCTGCTGCCTTGGTTACACGGCACGCTGCTCTATCAAACGCGTGATGTACTGTACTAGTAGAAACGAGCGCCGCCGCCATAGGGCCTCCATAGCTAGAAAATGCTTCNTTCAGTTAAGCAATAAAATGTGGATGACAATCATTTTTTGGTATTATATATGATGATAATTGTAGTCTTAGAACATTTTCTTTCTGTGCTTCCCTCCTTGAAGAATATTTGCTTCGGTTCAGTCAGTTTGGCTGGACAAAGAGAGCCAGAGATGTATTTAACATTGCAAAGGGGCTCATGGCGTAGTGGCAAACGCCACTGTCCGGAGTGCTCCCGCCTAGGGTTCGAACCCTGGGTGCCGCACCTGCGCCTCAGGGATCTCCCTTGGGGTATTCCTCTAAAAAAAGAGATGTATTTAACATTTATTTTTTGCTGTATAGATATCAATAATTGAAAATTGGCAATGTCTTATCAATTATTTTGTCATCTATTCTCCAAATTTAGTTCGCAGATTAGCTATCCAGCAAATACAAACATTCTCTATGTTGATCTGCAAGCAGTAGAGGAAGTTGGATCCCGCAAAAATTCTAGTTGCCTACCAGGGATGGTACTGAATTTGAAAAAGGCAGTATCTTACGTGGACCATCTGGGCTTTGAGTGTAGGTACTTCCTTTCCAGTAATTCACCTTAAACTTCCAATGTTTTGTATGCCCACTTGCAACTATTGTGTTTTCGGTACTGCATGCTTAGGCTTAGGCTTATCACACGGTAATTTCTGAAGTCAGCACAGCTACTCATTAACATGCTGCTGCATCATTTATTTTGTTTATAGGAGACTTGTTTGATATTTTGGCCTAAAATCATTGCATATTGCTTTGTCGTTCATGTGAAGTCGCAAGAAAACCTGTAGTAATTTAACAACTGCACTAAGGTAGCGATGGTTTATTTCTGGCAAATCATAGATAGACCCCTAAACATGCAAGACGTTCAGATTGGACCCCTTATTTGCTGTAAGATAGTTTCACACATTGTATAATCCAAAATCGGCGATGGCTGTTGATTGTTTGGTGCAAATCAACTGCTCAACTCTTTTGCTTTATGACATATGTACTTTACTAGATTCACATTTTCCTGAGCATATCCAGGTCTTCTGTCTTGCAGTGCACAATTACTGTTAACCCATACTGTACATTCAAAGACCCAGTTTAACTTGTGTCTTGCAATGCACAACTACTGTTAGCCCATAGAGTACATTCAAAGACCCAGTTTAACAGACATTAATGACTTGTGGGTCTTGATTCTACAAGTTTGAACATCATGCCTCACTGTAGATCTGTCAGATTGAACTATTCCAAAACATGATTTATTTATTATTGTATTGTGCTGAGTATCAATGGCATGTTTGCTTGTGTAAAATACTGGCTTGTGAGCGGGGCATAAATAGACAGATATATGCAACTCAGTTTAATTATTATGATTCTACTGCTTATCATTTCAAGTAATTTACTATTACTCGACATCTTATTCTTTTAATTAATTTTGTTGTGACAGTGCTGCTGGAGGCAGGCTAGAGTGCACGATGCAAAATATTGCAGATAATTTTATGAACACGTATAACTACAGATGCAGCAAAGGAATAGAAAGTATGTAAGTAGTTACATGTTTGCTAACCAATTTATTGATATGTCTGCTCACTTGCTCAGTTACCTGTTCCCTTTGTTATGTTGAGTTTAAGTTAATTCCTATTTAACAGGTGAGCTTGACACTTTCATCGTATACAATGAAAGGAAAAGAGTAACTTCATCTGCTAAAAAGAAGCTAAAATCAGAAGCCAAATCATTACACCAGGTAATATGTCCTACCCTGTGAGCAATGCATAGATCACATGCTACCCTGTGTAGAACTTGCAGATTAGGGAAAATGCTTACACCACTTTTTTAATGGTACGATTTATCATAAAAAAAATTGGACATCCCTGTGTTGGTGTACATTCATAATTTGTCTGGAAATCTGGAGATTGTCTTAACAGAGTAAAGTTCAAACCAGTGAATCACATAAACTCGCTTTTTATACAAACTGCAAAAGTAAAAGTTTGATCTTGTGTTGTTAGTTACTTGGTGTTCCTGAGTTCTGTGTTTTCAATAGGTCAGCACTCAGCAATGTGTATACTGAACGTGCTTTCTGATATGTTCATGTGTAACGTTGTATCATAACAATGTTACGGAATTTAAAGTAATAACTTGACTGAAACATATTTTTCTAACTCATGTTTCAAAATGTATACTTCACTTTCTCTACAGACTCCAGAGGGTTCGCTCCTTGACATTATGCGTAATGCTCATGACCTCCTTTCTAGATGCAGCATAGATATTCCAATGGTAAATGTCCTTCTGTTCCTTGCCTACCTATGTTCTATAAACTTATTTCACATGTTCCATAAGGTATTACTTGTAGGTGTTTTGCTGCTCATCTTTCTCATAATTTATTTAAATATTTTTTGGTCACGAGACGTTTACTGGATTACCTTTCTTATAATTTATTTAACTCATTTTCAAACAGATCAAAGACAACAGCGAGTATTTGCATTCTGGACCGCCGTTTCTCATATTTCTTCATCCTGCTTTAGGTCCATTTTGGGACATCATACGACAAAAGGTGTGTTACTTTAACAGACTAGCATTTGATGGGTAAACATGATATCTGTAGCTTTCTTTTCTCCATTGTTATAATTTATTCTACATGACATATGTCTTTGAGCTGCAAGCTGTCAAGCACCATTTAGAAGGGCAAAGTTTTTTTTTTTTTGTGACCCGCATTGTCTGTATAGTTTTTAGCAGCAACAACAAGATTGACAAGGCAATTGCTCACTATCTCTCTCATGAACTTTGAGCACTTGTTACATATCATGTGACGCTTCTTGACACATGTTATGATGTAATGTTGTTTGGGACAGAATACATAACACCACAATATCTCAGTGCCTATGAAATAAGCACCATTCTCCTCTTGGGTGCAGCGACACAATGACATGTTCCTTATATCTGATATGCATAAAACACAAATGTGGATCTTGAGCAAGTTGTGCATGAAAGAGATGGGACTGATTTGAATTGTTTGTAGAAGATGTGGTCAATTGCTGCACAAGAAGAAACTTGAAATTGAAAGAAAGAGTAGCTGTTTCTTCCATGTCAAATAGATAAAAGGGAAATGTGATAGAATTACCATTACCAAGTGTGTGAGATGGGCAAGTTGGTCCTTGTGCCTTACTGCCTTGTGGGGTGCTAAATCCTTCAATAGACTGATATGCTTAGTTGCTAGTTCTTGGCTTCTTACATTCTGAAACACTGTTCTATATCTATCCTTTCGCTTTTTATCTTATCTACCTTTGATGGTTACCCAAATTTTTCTCCACGCAGTTTATAGGTGGCTCTGTTTCAAAAGGTTCAGAGTTGCAAATAGAGGTCGCAGAATTTCTATGGAAAGATGTTGAGGTGACAATTCTTTTTTTAAAAAAAATCCTGTTTTGCATGTACTTTGCCCATCTGTACCATACTAAGTTTACATGTTAAATTCTTAAGCTCGATGGAAGCCTTATTATTCTAGCTGATAACATCATGGGTTCAACCAAGAAGAACAGAAATGGTGAACAAATACTGTACTATGGTGCCAGGTAGCATCCTACTTTAAAAATACGGTTGCTTTGAACATATATCCAGTATGAGTATGGAATTTTAATGCACTTTTGTTGAAAGGTGTGGGAGATGCAGACTGCAAGGTGTTAAAATTGTGAATGAAGGGATCAATTGGATTTCTCCTAGTAATGTCTATTGGAAGCATGACGTTGAGAGATCAGAATCTGTAAAGATCATTCTTCATGGAAATGCGGAATTTGAGGCAAAAGATGTAGTCTTGAAGGTGCGATTATTAATAATAGCACATTTTTTCACAAATCATTGTTTTTTGTCTTATTTTCTGATCTCCTTGTTCTATCAGGGTAACCATGTATTTGAAGTTCCTGATGGTCAGAGAATGTGCATTGTTCAGGACAAAAAAGGTTTTTTTTAATTCGCTGTATCCTATGATTCTTTATATGCTCTTTCTTAGTTATTTACTAGTTGATGAGTGCGGAAACCTTTTTTTTCGCAAAGTGAACCTTGTTGTCCTCTACTTTGATTAAAAGTTGTGTTCTGAAGTGTATATCATTATATTGCTGCTATTATATGCAAATGATATGACTTGGTCTAATTTTGTTAATGAGAATACTTCTATATAGATTTCTGGAGAGTCATTCAAATATGCATAAAAAAGTCTGTAGGGTTAGTAATACAAAACTTTAGTTCTGAAAAATCCAATCTAGAAACATGCTTCTATCTTGGCTTGTCCCCACTAATAACTTATGCCATGAATCCTTTCCTGAATGAATTTCTCGTTGTCCATCAGCATCAGGTTTTGTTGTTAAATTGGATCCTATAAGCGAGGAACTGATGGACAGTGGAAGCTGGCACTGGAAGTATACAGTTGATGGAGCCCATGTGAAGTTGAATATGATAGAACTATAAGGATGTAGTATCAACCACAGATTCTTGATTCATTGATTTCCAGCTCAATTTTATTGAGGGTATGCTTGGCGTTGGTTGACTGTAGTCCAGATTTTAGGTGGTGTTGTAAAAGGTAAGGGGGGCATTTATTTTGTACAGTACGAGTGAACTATTCCGTTCACTGAAGAGATCATGTACAAGGATAGATATTTTTTTCAAACATGAGGAGAACACTCGTTCTCCAAAAGTTGTCAAAGAACATTTTTTCTGTTTGGCTTCCATCATTGTTATATTAGTTGTAATATCTGTGTGTCACCCAGCTCCAGTAGAGTTCAGGTATGCCAGGACTCGGGACCACGTTTTAGTAAAATTCAATTCTGTTAATTGTGTTGCCTTTTGGAATTATGTTTTAACCTTGTTGGTACTTTTCCAGGAAATCTTACATTTTTGCTTCCAGCATTGTCATCGTTCTGGAGCAGTGGTGGTCGACCGGCTTCTGCACTGGTATGGAAAGCTATATAATGTACCAAACAGCTGGCAGTTAACAAAAGGTCCCTCAACAAAATTAGAGAACTTGACATGTTGTTGACAGTTGAGAATAACTGAGCACAGGTTTTGTGTGTTGTCCAAATATAAGTGTTGTTTTGAAATGAATAGCACAGTAATTGTAATTAATCAAAATCAACCTGCCTATTTTCTCCTTGTATCACTGTTAAAGATGCTAACCTACATTTGACAAACCAAATTGATTTCACAAGTTGTATTCTTCGAGTAAAATTGATATTCTCTTGATTGATTGGATCCTCTATCCATGGCTGGTATTCGATTGCGATTGTTTCTAACATGCAATGCTAGCATAACTCATATCTATGTATGTATAGTGGTTCCTCCTGCTTCAGCATTTGGAGCAATATGTATGTATAGTGGTTCCTTCTGCTTCAGCATTTGGAGCAATACACACGCACCCTATCAGCACCAGATGGCTTCCATTTGACTGTTCATTTAACTCCATCCCAGTAATTGGAAGGTTGAGGTCACTTTGATTCTCCTTTTCAGATGTTGACCATTGGCATTTATGATGATACCTAGCTGTTTGATTTGATGCATAATCAAATTCATGGGATCGCCGCCGTATTAATCTGGTAGTACCTGTTCCCCGGATACTAAGCTGAAGCACTGACGCTGTCCGCTAGATTCACCTTGCCAGATCCAGGAGGCAAGCTTGAAATCGATTACTTTATTATGCCACCAGAAGAAGCTTATCCCAACTTGGTGTCTTTCATAATCCAGCAATGATGCATGATGGTGGACATGTCTCCCATCATCTGACCTCCGGTGAGTATTCCGGTGTACCTGGTCGCCTTAGCCCTTATGGAATCTGCATCTGCACAGTGGCATGTAGAATAGTACTATACTATAACTATAGTAGATTTTTCTTCTGATCATATGGCCTCCGGCTGTTTGTCACAGCACGCATTCATGTGCTTCGCCTGTTGCAAGCATAGAGGATTGGCGTTGGATAATCAAGTTGTTTTTAGAAAATTCTCTGGCAGCTATTAGCTAGAGAGACATTAGTATTAGTAGACCGTACCTGTTGGGATTAACGGCCAGTCGAGTTGGTTACCAGTTGCCACGATCACCATTATGTCGGAGCTTTGAAGTTTGGACTTTGGACTAGTAGTAGTCTCAAATCATCGGGTACGGTATATTTCGTTTGGTTCTGACTCGTATGATGATGATCACTACACACTGGTATGTGGGCATCCAGTCTTCAGAGGCCCTGACCTTGAAGTCGATTCACGTTCACGCGACGAGCAGAGCTGGCAGTGTCTGGAGCAGAGGATGTCCTGAGTTCATACGTGAAAGCTGTGTTGGCTTGCAACATGCATGCTCAGAAGCCATAAAGAAAATTTTGTGCCTGTGCTGAAAAAATGGCTCAAAACTCGCACCATGGCTAATTTCATCCCAGCATAGCTGATTGTATTCTGTCGTTGGCTTGCATGCTTAAGCTTAATTTGGACGCACAAACCCGGCAATGTATAAGCTCTTTCCAAGAAACTGCATATATATAGGCTTTGCCACACCGTATACGTACACTTATTCATTGCCCAATAATGTAGATCAACGCAATTGAGGCCATAGTCTTGATGCATGTCAGTCTGTCAGAACTAGTGTACCAGCCGTTGCCAACGGCGACTAGATACAGGTCGAGTCACGGACCCAGCGAATTCCGAGAAGTTGCGGTGCTTGCTGCAAGCATTCATGCAAAAACCCCATCCGCACGGCATCTTCTTCCATCGCCCGCATGGCATGACCACGAAAAGGTGAGGCACCATAGTATGTTGCTTTCAGTATCTTCCATGCTCCAACAAGTGCCTGCCGTTCTAGGCGGTTTGACGCAGCGACTTAGGAATCTCCTCAACTAACACGTGCAGAACAGAATAACAGAAATTTTCCATAGAAGAAAAAAAAACACGTACACAAATGTCAAGATGGGCACATACTAGATAAAACAAATTCTAATTGTCATCTTCAGAAAATTAGAACAATCCAAGACATGTCGCCATCTAGATTGTGGCGGGAGCATTTTTTCAAAAAAAAAAAAAGTGGGAGCAGGAAAAGAAAACGTCCCATAAACTAGCCGATGGGCAAGTGCTCCACGCAACACGCCGCATTCCGTGTGCCATTCGTGGCTGCCCGGTTGACCTTCCTGCCTGGGTCTCTTCTCCCCTCGCGCCAATCTAATTGGCCGCTTCATGCCTCTCACGAACTCCCCCCTCCGAGCCACTGCAAGCAATTATCGTCCACTTGGTTATTAGCCTGCATAATCAATCGCAAAAAATCAAGAACCAGTGCACGAAACCGCGAATTTAACCGGCTAAAAATTACCCATATAAAGCCCGGCCAGTTGCATCGTGGTACTAAACTCGCGCGCGCCCGGGCACACAAGGGGGCAGCACCAGCTATCCAGTCCTCGTCTCCTCCCGCCCGCCACTGGCGTCCGGCGCGCACGGAGGAAACGAGCGAGCGGCATGGCGGCGTCGGGCGCGTACGCGGAGGTCTCCGCGGCGGTGCCGGAGTGGCTGAACAAGGGCGACAACGCGTGGCAGCTGACGGCGGCGACGCTGGTGGGCATCCAGTCCATGCCGGGGCTGGTGGTGCTGTACGGCAGCATCGTGAAGAAGAAGTGGGCGGTGAACTCGGCCTTCATGGCGCTCTACGCCTACGCGTCGTCGCTGCTGGTGTGGGTGCTGGTGGGGTTCCGCATGGCGTTCGGGGAGCGGCTGCTGCCCTTCTGGGGCAAGGCCGGGGTGGCGCTGTCGCAGAGCTACCTGGTCCGGCGCGCCTCGCTCTCGGCCACGGCGCACGGGGACACGCCCCGCACCGAGCCGTTCTACCCGGAGGCCACGCTGGTGCTGTTCCAGTTCGAGTTCGCCGCCATCACGCTGGTGCTCCTGGCGGGCTCCGTGCTGGGCCGCATGAACATCAAGGCCTGGATGGCCTTCACACCGCTCTGGCTCATCTTCTCCTACACCGTCGGCGCCTTCAGCCTCTGGGGCGGCGGCTTCCTCTACCACTGGGGCGTCATCGACTACTCCGGCGGATACGTCATCCACCTCTCCTCCGGCGTCGCCGGCTTCACCGCCGCCTACTGGGTACGTTGCTTACTTGTACACATGTGCCTTCAATTATTCCTCCCCCTCCTCATTCTTTTTATTTTGTTCACCCCACGTCCTCGCCGGAATAGTGACGTCACCCTCGGCCCCGGCCGCCGGCGAGGTTAGCTAACGTGTTTGGTAGGCAGTAAGCCTAACTTCCGACATTATATTAGTTTGACCCAGCGGCCATCAGCGTGGTGTGGATTCCTCGCTAGTGTGGGAATGCACGGGTGCGCGCTGCATCCAGTCTTCACAAATTCACGGTGACAGAATCAGCAGCGTCCAGATTCAAAGTCATCTCGGAAGAAAGCATGTGATGCGTCCGGTTGCAGATTTCTTTTTGGTTTTTGACAATCACATGACATTTTAGTATGTGGGTGATGCTCCCCTAAAAAAGTATATGTCGCTGGTGACTGCACACCAAAAAGGCCAAGAACTTTTACATCGAGGAGCATGTGAACAAGTTGGATGGCCTTTCTGCAGTAGCGACGGTTCGTAGCCGCCGCCGAGGCGAGGATGGTCACTTGCGCAACTTGCCATTGGTCTCAATCGTTCTCATTTCGCAATGGCAAGGTGCGAAGGCCCTGTTTAGTTCACGCACTATGCATAACATTTTGCATAATGCACGTTCTCCGATGTACTTTTTCTCTCTGTAAACACTATGCATAACGCAAAAATACTATACATAATGCTGCATCTAAACACCCCTTTGGTGGGTAGTGTCCTGAACTGGTACTGATGATGACTGGTGGTTACGTGCGGCTGGCAGGTGGGCCCGCGGCTGAAGAGCGACCGGGAGCGCTTCTCCCCGAACAACATCCTGCTGATGATCGCCGGCGGCGGGCTGCTGTGGATGGGCTGGGCCGGGTTCAACGGCGGCGCGCCGTACGCCGCCAACATCGCGGCGTCCGTGGCCGTGCTCAACACCAACGTCTCCGCCGCCACCAGCCTCCTCACCTGGACCTGCCTCGACGTCATCTTCTTCAGCAAGCCGTCCGTCATCGGCGCCGTGCAGGGCATGATGACCGGGCTCGTCTGCATCACCCCCGGAGCAGGTAAAAAGCCATCTCTCTCTCTATACCCGTGGTCCGGTCGTCCCCCACCTCAGCTCGCCTATCCCGTAGCAAGCACGTACGGCATCTCCCCCTCTCCGTACATCTCAGAAAACCTATTAATTCCACGGCGGGTCGCGTACGCCGAGACGACATCCCTGCTGATTTGGCCCGATCCATCGTCTGGGTTGTTGGAGCGTTCGACATTTGGCTGCATCAGGTTCCGTTTCAACGTCAAGTGATCACAGGTTCAGAACGGATGGCAAAAACTAAATGCGGAGTCAAAAGAGGACGGTGGAAAACTGGCAGCGGGTAGCCAATTCCCGGGCGCGGCAGGCTCGTATACGAAGACGAACGCTGCCGCGTCACGACGTGACGGGATTCCGTTTGAGCGCGATCGCTACCTTTTTTCCTACTCCAAGAGCCACCCGAGTTCCGGGCGCCGCGCCTCACTGTCACTAGCCGCCGTGCTAATACTTTACCCGGCACGATTAGCCGCCTTAAATCAAGCTAAGCATTTTTAATTACCTGATGTAAACATGATCTGAATCAAATCAGTGGTAAAAAATGTACTGTGGTCAGCGGTGCAGTGTAGTAGTTTTCAACTTTTCATTCGCTTCATGCTTGGTGAAAATTTACTATTTGAAATGGCAATAATCTTTGTTCGTGGTTGCTCCCGCAGGGCTGGTGCAGACATGGGCGGCGGTGATCATGGGCGTGTGCGCGGGCAGCGTGCCGTGGTTCACGATGATGATCCTGCACAAGAAGTCGGCGCTGCTGATGCGGGTGGACGACACGCTGGCGGTGTTCCACACGCACGCCGTGGCGGGCCTGCTGGGCGGCGTGCTCACGGGCCTGCTGGCGACGCCGGAGCTGCTGCGGATCGAGTCCCCGGTGCCGGGCCTCCGCGGCGCATTCTACGGCGGCGGCGCGCGGCAGGTCGGCAGGCAGCTGGCGGGGGCCGCGTTCGTGGTGGCGTGGAACGTCGTCGTCACGTCACTCATCCTGCTCGCCATCGGCCTGGTGGTGCCGCTGCGGATGCCCGACGACCAGCTCATGATCGGCGACGACGCCGCGCACGGCGAGGAGGCCTACGCGCTCTGGGGCGACGGGGAGAAGTTCGACGCCACGCGGCACGACGCGGCCAGGGCCGGCGGCGGCATGGAGAGGGAGAGCTCGGTGGAGCGCCGCCTCTCGGGGATGGGGGCCAGGGGCGTCACCATCCAGCTGTAGACCGCGCGGCAGGGCATAGTGTTTAGCGGAGGAGGTAACCAGCATCAGATCCATGTATGATTTCGGATCATAATCGGGCGCGACTTTTTTTTTTCTTTGTGAGATTGGCTAGAGTTTAGTACTACCACCAACGATGGCGGATCACAAACAGGCCGCATGCCTGAGCCGGCTTGAACTGCTATCCAGCCCAAAGCGGATCGTAAACAATACCAGATCAGGATTCCACAGATCGTTCATATTCTGGGCCAAATTGACGTCCATCCTTGCTTGTCCTCAAATGACGGTCCAGCCCACTTGAACCCTGCTTCCGTCCACCCGTTTTACTAACGACGCGTCGACGCCCGTGGACCAGCGTCGCCTGTGTTCACATCTGCTGCACTCAAAAAGAGTTCGTGCACGGACCGGGAGCTCACCGTTTTAGCAATTGCAATCTCCGCGCTCTGCCAGACTGCTGCCATGCCTGCGGCGGCTGCCGCCGGTGGATGCACGGCCCTGCGTGCCGCACCAGCTTGAGGTGGGCACCCGCAACGTCAGACATCAAATTTTTTTCGAAGGTTTCGATCCCAAATTAACCCGCAACGCACCGCAAGATTCACGCCAGAAGCTCACGTAAAGAGTAAGTAAGAGTCCTTTATTGGATCAAAATTACAAAGGTTGCCACACATATACAAGGCACACACGTCAGAAGCCATGGTGCGTGGCACCGTCTCCTTAGAACACGGCGATCAGCTCGGCCTCTCCCAGCACGTGCCCCTCGATGGCCTCCATGAGCTTATCCTTAGTCACCTGCAAAAAATCCACGGCACGGCCCCCAATCAGCACGACGCCAAGAACATCACGTCACAGCACAGAGATTTCTGATGACTATGCTTTACCTTGTTGCCGAGGTGCACCTCGTCGTCGAGCGCGTAGAGCTTGAACTGGATGCGATGGCCGTGCGACGGCGGCACGGGCCCGCGCCACCCGGGCTGCTTCCAGTCGTTGATGCCCTCCTGCAGGCCGCCGCACTCGCGCGCCGCCGCGCCCACCCTGCTGGAGAACCCCTCGGGGAGGCCCTTGAGGGTGGGCGGGATGTTGGCCACCACCCAGTGCGTCCACGGCACGATGGGCCCCTCCGGGTCCGGCGCGTCGATGTCCTGCACCACCAGCGCCAGCGACCGCGTGCCCTCCGGCACGCCGTACCACTCCAGCGGCGGCGACATGTCCTTCTTCGCGCCCTGCCCCTCGGCCGTGCACTGCCGCGGCAGCCGCCCGTCGTGCGCCGCGATCGGGTGCGACACCAGCCTCAGGCTCTCCTGCGCCATGTGTCCGCGATGATCCGTGTGCCGGCTGCGCTGTGCGACTGCAATGCTCTGCGTCGTGTGCGCGGGTGATGCGTTGCTTGGCTGAGCGTTAGCTAGCTGGTTCTCTGGAGCTTGACGACGGCGAGGGGGGTGTCAGGCGGGGGCTTTTAACAACGGAGCGCCGCGGCGCTCGGCGGACGCGTGTCGCGGCGGCGAGGGGGTACGTACGTGGTGTCGGTGCCTGGAGGCGTGTCGTGTTTTCCGGACGGGGAGAGGGCGGGACCGGCCATGAGAAGATTCCAGAAACTTACAGGTCAAGCATCGATTAGCGCTGGAGAATTGGATTACGCAGCTGTGTTTGTGTCCTTGCTTCGTCGACATGCTTCGAGTTTTGATGCTTCGTTCATTGCTTGGTACACTCGCATTTGACATCCAATAGAGAGGCTTCAACTTTGTGCACACAAAAAACGTACCCAGCAATTCAACAGCCTACGCAATCGACGGCCCAGATCACCTCTCAAACATTCTCTCTCCTTCGCCTACCACATCCGACGACCGTCGTTGAATGTATCTGGAAGCAACCCTCCTCCCAAGCCGATCCCCCCTCCCTCCCACGCGCGACGCCTTCCCAGGCGCGCCGATTCCCCCGCCTCCTACGCACGACTCCCAAAAAACGATGCTCCAGTTTTTCCCTCGGACCTTGTCGACCCCGACGCTTCATCTTGCTGGCGATTGGCGCCCTCGGGATCCAGTCGAGGCAGAAGCCGTGCAGCACGACGAGAGGCGGCGGCGGGGCATGCAGCCCCAAGGACTGGAGGCCTCGCCCGAGGTCCATGGCGGCGGCGACACCCGCGGCCACATCCGTTGTGTCCTCTCCCTCCCCTCCGGTAGTTGCTCGAAGCTGTGCAACGGACCCTCTTGGATGGCGCGGCCCTCCATTGCAGATCGACCACCACCGACGAGGGGCGGCGCGCGTCCTAGCCCGGCGAGGGGCAACGCAGCCCCCTTCCTCTCCGATTCGAAGCCGCGGCGGCAATTTCTGGTGGCGGTGGCTCCCTTCCCCTCCAGTGACGGGGCCCCTTCCCCTTCTTGGTCTGCGCGGGGCATGGCCGCGGGTACGGCCGCCGTCCTGGCTCGGGCGCCGGCGCGGGAAACTGAGGTGGCCTGGATCTCGCCGACAGCTCCTCCCCTGCAGGACCCCCCACCGGTGGCGCCCCCCTCCCATCCCACGAGGAGCAGTGGTGGCCGAAGTGACGTTCACAGGTATGGTGTTGCTGCTGTTGCTCCATTGTTCCTTCTTCGATTCAATTGATCCTTGGAGTCGCAGACTCGCAGCAGCTGCTAACAACAAGGCCAGGTAAGGCCGCCAGTTGGAGGCGCTCCTTCACCTACAATCACCTGCAGGAACAAGGCTCGCAAGCAATTGAAATCCATGGCAAAACCACGTTACCTCCACTGCTTGCAAGGTGTTCGGCAAAATCTCCCGTCATACTGCATGCTATAATCTTTGGGGAATCCACTGGCTTCTTTGTTTGTCTGTGCATTTTGTTTAGAAACTCAATGAAGTTGCTAATCTGTGTTAAAAGTGAGTGTGTGTTGTCAAATTTATCGATTATTTAGGAGTAGCAAAAGCTGAACATGATGGACAAATATATAATTTCTGACTCTGACTGAAAATCTGCAGCCTTCATAAAAGGTGATGGGGGCAATGTGAGCACGAGGAGTGTTGACGGTCCATAGACGCGTCAATTGTGAACCGCAAGCGCACGGATCATCGTAGTTTTTTCCTTAGAGTATTCTATCCAAGGTTTATCAATCCGTGGATCGACAATGAACTACCTAGGGTTTCCCATCTAATCTAACGGATCTATTCCTAGCATGAAGCGTTGATTGCATATGAGGGTAAACCTTTGGGATATGAGTGAGTGCAAAGGTTGATCACATCCATAGACATAGGCAAAGGTAGAGCAACCAAAGGATAAATGAGCCTATCGTCTTCTAGTTATAGTTCTAGCAAATAAGAGTAGCGCATCATGCATCTCATCTAAAGCCGTCTTTAAACCCTTACCTCCGGTCAACCTTCCGAGAACGCTACGTTACACGGGATCACACCCTGTCACGATGCTCCCTATCGGCGTGGTTAGTACAAGGGCACGTCCACAAGTGAACGTGTCTAGATATCATGAAGGGTCGACATACTAGATCTAATCGCCATGATTACATAAAGCATGCTAAATAGTCTAACCATGAATTAGACTAAGGAACAATCATATTCATGATAGGTAGAAAGCATAGAAGGAGGCATCAAGTCGCTAAGAGATCGGATGACATGAAGAACATTACTCATATAATAGATGCGTTTGGATCATGACCACCGAATACATATCATTGATGACTCCAACTTGCTCATGAACTCCACCATGGCACAACCACGCAGGGAGGTCATGGCGGCTAGGGTTGGACTAAGCCATCCCTAGACAACTTCGAGGACTTGCGGCGGCTGTCGTCTCCTTTTGGTGTATACCCTAGGTTTCACCGAGTTCTAGTAGATCAATATGCGAGCCCTCAGGGTACAGGGGCTATAAACAGTCCAAGGAAACCCTAGCTCAAATGGGAGGTCGAGGCGGCGCAAAAACGTGCCAGGCCGGCCGGCCTGGGCCCCTTTGGGTCGGCCAGCCCAGGGCTTTTTTGCAGCCCCTCGGCCCCATCTTTCACGTGGAAGCTTCTAGATCCTCGAGGAGTTGATTTGCCAATGCATGTGGGTATTTGACGTCGGTTGCTTCGGGATAGGATTGGGTCTTGATATCTTTTCATATGTCTGCTTGATTTGCCTTGATCCCGAAGTCATTCGACCTTATCTTCAAGTCTTTGCCTTTTCACATTCTTGGAGGTTGGTTCACCATAGATGAGAGCGAATGAAATCCGAGTCATATGGCCTTCATTCCTCCGCTCTATGCATGATCTTGTTCTTTGTCCAAAAGTGCTCATTTATAGCTCAAAAACCTGTGTAAACCAAAATCCTCCGAAAATACATGCATATGCGAAAATGGGGTTATTTCAAGTGCCAAGTGGCGGGTTAGTATATGAATTGGTCCCAAAACACCACTTAAATAGCACTAAAAGTGTGTCGCTAACGAGCGTCAACAAGGAGTGGCGGCGATGGGGTACCTCCTTGACGCTTGCAGCTGCGATGGTCGCCATCGTCTGTGAGCTGCTCAAGATGGAGGCTGCCGCCGGCGAGAAGATGCGCTCTGGCGGCATCAGTTCCAAGCTGTAGCTGACATGACCATCTTTGCATTTTTTTGTTTTATTTTACTTGACCTGTCGCAGATTTTGGGGGTTCTTGAAGCTTCTGTGTGAGCAATGCAGGAGTCGAACCCATGGCAGCGCTAATGGCTTCGCGGTCCGAATGTTCATTGGTCGACATTTTACAATATTTGTGCCCCTCTCCCTTCCAAGAGTCCGCCTAAGCTCAACTGATATGCTGGCATTGGTGCTATTGTGAATCCAGAAATTATTTGTAGATTAAGAGACCAATAGATACAAAACACCATGTTATGCATTGGAGGTTCTCTTGGCCAGTACACAAAGTATATAATTAATTATTTGTAGATCAAGAGACCAATAGATACAAAACACCATGTTATGCATTGGAGGTTCTCTTGGCCAGTACGCAAAGTATATAATTTCTAAGAGTTGCAGCTTCGTACATTGGGGGTTCTCTTGGCCAATATGCAATGTATATAATTTTTTGACTGACAAATGTGTGGTCTTCATAACTTTTTCCTTTTGTTTTGATTATTCTTTTACTGTGATTTCCAATCAGAGGTACTTTTGACATTGTGCAAGCTTGGAATGGCCCCATTCTGAGCTAAAATGCATCATAGACAGCAGCACGTTTCTTTGTGTGCATGTGTATTTTTCATCCATCCATCTGAAAAGTATAGGTTGATTGTGGTTAAAGGTTATAGCAAGTATCTATTCCTTTCAATTTGTGTTCTGTGGCTTCTGTATGTGCCTTGCCCATCTTGCATTGCTGTTCTGTCTTATTGTCCCATTGGATCTGATCATATATTAGACAACCTTGTTTCATTTTAGGTAACCTCCAATTTTTGCAATGCTTGAGAAAATAAGTTCAGCACCTCTGAAAGTTCAATAGCAAATGGCGGTTAACATTAGTTGAGCACTTTTACCAAGATACCTCTAAACAGAAATTAGGATCGGCAACTACCTCCTCCACGACCGGCGATGGGGTCCTAGCCATCCCTGCCATGGATCTGGTGAGTCCGCAATGTGCTCCCACCCTGATCGACTTTTCCAGAGTTTAATTGGTCTCATCGCATCCTATATTCCTATTTGCTTGTTCGCACTACTTTTCACTAATCTATTCGGTTGGTGGTGCCTTGATTTGCTAATTCTTGCCACAGTTAGCTAATACGTGCTTTTGATGGCCGCGAGAGATCTGAATGGCGCCTGTAGGTGTTAGATGTTTTTTTTTACCGTGAATTGATGTATACACGAACATGGCTTTCCAGAAGAATGAAACTCATAGCCTGTTGCAACCCACACTCATAATCAATCATTAATGTTTCCTCACCGTAGGAGATGTTGGGGCAGGTATGGAAATCTCGGTGTTGTACATCATGTTTCTATGCAATTTTAGTTTAAAAAAAGGCATAAACTTGTGCCTGTCAAGACCTGTGCTCACTATAGGGACACCTTTACTGTTATTTCTTCATGGCTGGGAAATAAATTTTTGTTTTTTATCAGGATTGTTTTCAATCTGTGCAGAAACTAATTCATATTTGAATTTTGTGTGCCATGTTAGTTCCTGTAATTCAGGGTTTAAATCTTGAAAATTTTGTATTTAGGTACTCTATGAGCCAGTTGCTCTTGGCTGAGCACCACAGGTTAAGTTTCAGGAGACATCGATAGTTTCCAGCATCGCTACCGCAACCTGTTGTCACTAATTGGAAGATCTCAGGCCCTGGTATGCACAAGGCACAACTATGTCACACATTCAGTGTTGGTTATGTTCTTGAGTTTTGAGGTGACAATATGCAGATCTGTTAAAGGCCTTATAAATCAGCTGAGACATTTTTTTTCCATTCATCTGGACCCTGTAGAAACTATTAGTCAATAACTTTTGTCATATCTGATTTAGCAAATAACTCCATTATGATATCTTCAAGACAGCTAATCTGAATCTTGCTTGTCATATCTGATTTTGCAATTAACTTTACTAGGATACCTTCTGTATTAGCAGCAGCCAAGTTTTTCATCTTTCGTCCTAGATCAGTAGTTGATAGCCAAATAAGAATTGTGGATGTAGGCTCTTGATTGAGAGTCATCTTTTGATGTCGAAGTTAGTCTAACTCATACTATTATTTAGCTATCTTACTTTGGAAAAAAAAAACTAAAGAAAAACATTTGGCTTATCCCATCTTGTACTAGCAGAATTGTATGGTCTGAACTTTCTTTAGGCCATTGCATAGACCAGTAGATTAAGAATTGCATGCCTATATAGTTGAGTTAACATTGAGGAATGAAAAACAATATATTGAAATATTTCGTGTCTCTACCCCTGAATAATCCAGCAGTGCATTCATCGCTCTATAAGAAGTCCCCGTGGAGTGAGACAGATCTTGAATAAGGAGGATAAAGCATAATACTGCAGCAAGCAAGAACGACTCAACGATGTTGTCCAGCTGATGGCCTGAAATAAGGTGGATACAGAGTTTATAGTTCATATGCACAAACAGCTAAAAGATTCAGATTTATGTTGTTATTTGTAGCAGTTAAATTTTAGTACCATGTTTAGGCATGGACATCGATTAGTTACATAGAAATCATAATTTTAGTACCATGTTTAGGAAAAGATTCAGGTTTAGGCATGGACATCGATTGGCTACATAGAAAGATTCAGTTCTGTATCAGTGTTTTAGTAACTGATGATGTGTCAAGTGGAGCTGAAACGAAGAATGATGCCTTTCTGTCATCACTACCATATTCAAAACTAGGAAGGTTTCTTTCGTGCTTACCTAACATCATTTTTTTTTGGCACCCCGTGGCTTCTCTAGAATCAAACAGAAGATGGATTTCAAACTATAGAGTTCCTTCAGAGCTTTTCAGTAGCATTGCTAGGAAGCAGCCACACGAGAATTGTAAACCTGGGTGCTAAGGTTTCTTTCCGAAATTTGATGTTAAACCAAATGCTTGCCAAAGCTGGTCAAGGCTACCATTCTACCAAATTCTGTTAAGAAATCACTGAGAGAGAATCCAGCTGAGCCTGTTCTCGTGGCCCCATGGTACAAAGACCATTGCTTGTATTACTGTAGCCTTGCCTAAGAGTGGTTTCATTCGTTTTACAGTTGTTACAACTCATAACCATTTTCAAGATTTTTTTTAAGATTGTACTATTGTTTCTTTAGCCTCAGATTTCCATAGCCCTGTTCTGAGCTCATATATTTATTTTTTACTATCTTGATATCAAGACACCTGGGCATGTATACATTCTATTGTATTGTCGTATTTCCAAGATATTCTTAGATCCATCAATATTGTAAAATACCAGTGAAATATTTCTATGGATAACTACAGTCTTCTTTTGTAGGCCCCTCTTTTAGCTACATATATGTATATATGTAAATATGTCAACTATGAATTGTCAACTTTACAGCTGGTTCATGATCAGGAAACGTTTAGTTTGTATCTGTGTCCAATATTCAATATTTTTATCGTATTCTTTTTTGGGATCCTTTTAGTGTATACTTTTTTTTTGTGAATAGGGCTGACTGAAAGCTACATTGACCACTAATTTTGTTCAAATAATTTTACAATGATGAGTATGGTTCATGCTTGTAAATGATGTGTTAGCCTGAGCCTGACAATTTTATATATGTATGTCCAGTATGAGATTTTGCTCTGCTGTGGCAGAGTTCCTTCAACAATTGGTCATCGTTAGCTGCAGTGCAAACACATGGGAGTTATATGAGCATTGTCATATGAATGCTAAATTACCTGTTTGTGGACACAACATAATGGTGGTTTTGAGGACTACAGAGTTACACAACATAATTCTTCTCAAATTTTGTTACCAGTTTTTTTGGTTGTTTGCAATTATAAAACGTATTTGGTTGTTTGTTTGCATTGTCAAATTTAGCCGTAGCGTTAGCACGGGCATGCTATTAGTCTCCAGGAAAAAGAGACGCAGGATTTGGAATTTTTGCTGGGCTGTATCTGTTTTTTTTTTACAGTGGGCTGTATCTGTTCTCTCTTTTTTTTTAAGAAACCGGGATTATATTTCACATAAAGTTTTCGGTGGTTACATCTCAAATTTTACAAGAACACTCTTGAAAGAAAAAGAAATTACAGCTCAGTCCTTGTAAACTCCCGGTCTTCCTAGCCACCGGCGGCCGGGTGACGCTGCCTGAAGCCGACCACCTCTCCGGCGAAGCCACATAATTTTTTATTGCCGTCTTGTGCAGCAAATCAAACTTGACTTGCTTTTTTGACGCTCAACGACCCGGCTGGACAACATCGAGGGATCTGACGCCGCAAGTACCAGAGTCCTCAGCTCACCGGATGACGACGAACCCTGAGGGGGAAGCAAAACCACCACAGAAGGTGGGAACCAAACCTAACCTAGTTTGTCTAGGAGTTAGTAAACATACCTTCCAAAATTTCCCCACATATCCATTACCGTATTCTGGTTTACAGGTCCAGCCCTGTCATTGGCACTGTAGGCACCGACGGCACCAAGAAAACCTTAGGGAATCCGAACACCAACGCAGAAGATAAAATCGATGACAAACCCATCGATATCCCACAAAAGATATCACCATCAAGCACCACTTGCACATAAGACAGCACCAGGACTCGCTCACCCCAAAAACAAGCAATAGTAGAAAAACTCTGGAAGGGATAAAAGCTTACCGACGAGATCTTCACCGGTAAGAGCTCCAACCTTATTCTAGATAAAACTACTCTGTTAGANAAACTTAACACACTTACTGCTGGTTCGCTTTAGTAGGATTTTTACTTCTGTTTTCATCCTGCTCCTCTGTCCTTTCAGTTTGGTAAAGCTCGAATTCATCAGGTAATCCATAAAGATTCAGATATCGTCAGCGAATCCGGCGGGGAGTCGAGAAATCGCCGGTGCGTCGCCTCTCTCAACCGTTGGGGAACGGACGCTTCGAGAGAGCCCTCAGCGTATCTGTTCTCCTCTTGATGAAGCGGTTCAAATGTACTTGGGCTTGACCCCGTTATCATTGGTCCGAGTAAATTTGGCCCAACCAACGCCTTGTTTAGTTCGTGAAACTTTAAAAACTAGTTTGCAAATTTGTAACTTTAAAACTAAACACTTCTCTTCAACTATTTTTTCGAAAAGTCACCCTTTTCAACTAGTTTGCAAAGTTGCAAAAGTAACACATTGGAAAACATGTCCTCTCTCACGACACGTTTTTCAATGCAACTTTTGCAACTTTGGAACTAAACACCCCTTCAACTCAGGGGCGAAACTAGAGTAATTTAGAGTAGTGCACACTAGTATAATTATGTAAAAATTTGCTAATTTTACTTATCAAAATAAGATTTTTACAAAGAAAATTGATTTTTGGGTGGTGCATGTGGACCACCTACACTCAACGTGGCTTCGCTACTGCCTTAACTAATTTACAAACTTTAACACTTTTACAAACTAGTTTCCAAAGTTTTACGAACTAAACAAGCCCTTACTCTACCAGCAGCAGCACACGATCCATATTCCATTGCCGAACCACCCGGGCTTCCCCTGCATCTTGCTGAAGAAACCGACAGCTTGCCCCTGCAACCTGCGTTCATCGGCTTCCAGAACAAAAAGCGGCACGGATTGTCTGACGTCAGGAAGCCACCCCTAGATGCCATCCATCAGCCATCCAACGGTTGCAAAAGTTCTTTTTCTCAATACAAGTACAGCTCATATTTCAGAAGCGAGACAAAATATTTCTTAGTTTAAAATGCATTTCACTCAGGTATTTTAAAAATTTCAATTTTCCAATAGCCAAAATAATTTCCACCCATAGCCATTACTACATCAGATTAATTTGTCATAAAGTCACCATTAAAAACCATTAATTAGCATGTAAGCATACAAAAGACCCAAAAAATTAAACCGAAAAGTCACTTTGTGTGCTGAACTGATGGGGTTTTTTTGTTATTATGAAGCGATGAAAATTATGGAACTAACGTAGCTTAGTTGGTTAGGTTTCTTGTGGTGAAACCTGCCCACCCAGGTTTTAGTCTCCGACTCGGCACGGGTGTCATATTTTCTTGGATTTATTCTATTATTTAATTGGCGCTATTTTTTCAGTGGTAGGCGGCGTGCCGTCGATAGCGATGCGTCTGTGGTGACTTCGTCAATCTCAAGATCAGAACAGCCGGCCCAGTCTCTTGGAGGTGCTCATTGGGTAGGGTTGGCGTGCGTGTATTCATAGGGGTGAGTGCGTGTGAGTGTTTGCATCTATACTTGTCTTTCGAAAAAATGAAGCGGTGAAAATTCTGTGACTAGCTAATACTTTTTTTATGATTGTTTTATTATTTGGAGCATAGAACTTTTTATAATACACATGTTTTTTTTCTTTTATCTCATTCTAGTCGTTGGTGTTATTTGAGCCAATAACTACAGCCGGACCAACTTTTTTAGCATTGAAAAAGCTGATTGTTACAGCAACCGTTAGATTGGTAATGGATGGCATCTAGGAAGGCAAACACCCCGTTCGGCTGATATGGAAGTGGCTGGGCTGGAGCTGCTGTTGGAAACCAGCCATGTCCAGCCAGGTGCTGCCACGCAGCCATGTCCAGCCAACTAGCCATCCAACAGTTGCAGCAGCCAATGGTCCATGCACACAATTCAAATTCAAAAATTACAAAGTCACCAACAACACCATTTTTTGCTGGTTGGCGCCAACCCACAAACTGATGAACAAATTAAAATCCCCTTAACAAATTCATCGGCATTCCTCTACAAATTTAATCACGGCACCATAGTCTCTCAAACCATTAAACCTTACAAACAGTACATTGCAAATTACATACCACCAATTAGTTGGTGCATAGCAGTCAGCCCATCACAGCACGTCCCAGACACAAAATTCCACGAATCATACCACATTGGCGCTGACCAGGAAACCACAATCATCTGCAGTTTGACAAAATGAATGACCCTCCTATCCAATTGATCCTACTACTACTTCAATTGGCTGGTCACAGACAACAATACCAAATCCAACACACTAATATATATCACTAGCCCTGCTTAACCTCCATGCCTCCACAAACTACAACCTGCAATTGACAAAAGCATACATATCATAATTGCAAACTTATGGCAAACAAGATCAGATCCATGGACAGATGTATACAGACGGCTACGGCTCACCTGTTTATTGCGCTAAGAACCCAAGATATGAGCTCTCTCATCCCCGAAGTACTTGTTGTCTTGTGCATCTCCGCGAACTCTGATAGAGGGTACCATCGACCATTTCCAAACTTGCTGCGCCACAAGTAATTGTCCAAAGCAAAGCACGATATGATAATCTTTGATTGCTTCTTCCTTTCAAAGAAAGGCACATTTTCCAATATCTGCCATCGCTCCTTCACCACCCCAAACCTACGTTTGATTACATTGCGGAGCTTCGAATGAACATAGTTGAACTTCTCCTTTCTAGCCAAATCGGCAATTTCCACATCCTTAAACTCTGGCTTATGGTACCTGGTACCCGGGAACGGAACCATGTATCCTTCCTTCTCCATATAACCCGAGTCCACCAGGTAGTACCGTCCTACATCCACAGATGCAGGCCCTAGTGTCAGTACAGGACAACATTATACAAATTAACATGATTCAGCAAAACAAGCTTGTCACACATAGCATTTACCTTCTGGCTGAAAGTGCATCTAGGCTCCCTTGTGGGTTTTGGTGAATTGAATGACAAAAGGATTAAAGGACTAACATGTTTGTTAAAGATTATGAGCAGGAATTAAATTGTATATTGATGATTCACTATTGGTCATTGGTTGAATTCAATGTGGATGGCTCATGTTGACATGAATAAATAAGTGATTGCTCCCATTATATATGAATATGAAAGATGGCAAGCTATGGTGCAACAAAGAAAGAGACATGAGGATGTGTGTGATATATTGGTCTCTAAAAATTAATGAAAGCTTGTTTAACATTGATATGGGACATCTTAGATCATGTTAGATCAAAATGTTGCATAATGCAAGTTTGGTTGAATGGACAAGAGACATGGTGATATGGATTATTCTTGGTCTATATTTGAAGAATGACTTGCAAACAAGACATGATGACTTTGATAGAAATGAAAGGTTAAAGTGAAGTGAATATATTGCAAATCAAGAATTGGTTTTCATTGTTGATACAAACTAGTGTGAAGCTATATATGATGCAAGGATGAAGAGGTGGAATTCGGATAGCGTTTCTAGGTACTAAGCAATGTGTGATCAAGTTGCGGACTTGAGTCATGTATCTTTGCTAGGGTGACGAAACTTTCTTTGGATTTCAACTTGATGAATCTTGGTCACATGTGGTGTTCATATTGGCAAGTATCAATCTTTCTAGAAGTAAGTTGTGAAAAGGTGAATTGAACTAGAAGTGGATTTCATTCAAAGACAATGGTTCAAGTCACTAGCTCAAGATTGAAGTGCTCAACTCAAAGAGACAAGGTTGGATGCAACTCTCAAGTGGATATGTTGATCAAGAGTGGCATGACTCAAAGTGAAGAAGCTCAAGTGCATCATTTGTATTTATATTTGATCTTGAGTATAGGTATGCCGTACTATCAAGAGGGATGCATCACATGTAGTCTTGAAAGTGTCTAAGTGCTCAAGTAACCCATGTGAGTTGTTGAGAGACACAAAACCCTCACTTAAGCACCGGTTTTGGGAAACCGGTGGCACCGGTTTTATGTCAGAAGCTCCAACGGCTAGTTTGTTTGAAATCTCGGTGGCACCGGTTTTAGGAACCGGTGGCACCGGTTTTCACTGGGTCTGTAACGGCTAGTTTTTGTGGAGTGGAGTATTTATACCCCACGACCTCCACAGTGGCAAGCTGCTGTTCCTGAGGTTGCTATAGTGCTTCCCTGCTCTTCCTTGCCAAGCAAAAGCCATATTTGCTCTCCCCAACCCCTCTTTGTGAGGTAGCTTGCAATTGTGAGATCCTTTGTATTGGGTAGTAGAGAGAGCAGCCATTGTGTGAAGTTTGAGAGCACCAAAAGCACCTTGAGCACTGTTGGACTTCATCAAGCTTGTGTGATTCATTTGTTACTCTTGGAGCTTCGCTCCTAGACGGCTAGGTGTTGCCCGTGAGCTACCAAGGTGTGGTGAGCTGCGGGAAAGTTTGTGCAGGTCGTGCTTTGCCTCCGAAAGGGAAAAAGCAAGCTAGTGGAAGGAGGAGATAGCTTGACCTAGTGTGGTCGCATAAGCTTCCTCAACGGAGAGTAGGATTCACCGTGCCTTGGTGGCTGCGTGGTGCAAACGGTGAATCCGAACTTCGGGAAACAAATCTTGTGTCTCCCCACTGGTTTGAACTTCATTGTGCTTATATTTGATTATTGGTGAAATTGCTCGATTTTGTTGTATATGTGTTTTGGAGTGCAGGGACTTGGAGATATTCCTTAGAAAGATATTCCAATCATCTTCTCCAAGTTTGGTTTGATTCCGAGCTCTCTAGCATTCTCAATTTATCTGGGGGTTCACTGCTCGGGCAAAACCGGTGGAACCGGTGGAACCGGTTTTGCAAAACCGGTGGTACCGGTTTTGGTGGCAGTGACTCATATCCGCTGCGTTAGGCGTGCTATTCTTTTATTTGGAGATTCTAAAGATCCTTTTAGAAGTTCATTTACTGAATTTCTAAAAGTGATATTTGGAATACCCAATTGTTGCTAATAAATTTGTTTTAAGTGGCAACTTTTTCAGGTCTCGCCTATTCACCCCCCTCTAGGCGACATCAAGGTCCTTTCAATTGGTATCAGAGCTTGGCTTCACATCTAAGCTTAACCGCCGTGAAGAAAAGATGTCGATTGAGGTAAACTTTGAGCCTCTCAAGGTTGACTACTCAAACTTTGCGTCATGGGTTGGTAATGTTCATCATGCTCTTAGAAAAGTAGATCCTGTTGTTGAACATATTTTAGTTGAAAGCATCCTACCTCCTAGGTGTGACACTAACAATTTTGATCGATCAAATGTCACTCAAGGGGAGTTGGCTTGCTTGCAACTCAATTCTTGTGTTACTAACTTCTTGCAAAGATCTGTGTGTAAAGCTATATGGAACGTCATCTCTAGGGATGACGTAATTCAAAGAGACGCACATCGCATTTGGACCCTCATCACGGATACATATGAAGATATAGAAAGTGATGATGAAGAGCAAGAAGACATGGAGTCACTAGAGAAGTGCTCAACATCACCTATGTGCTATGAGCCTCAAGTGATATCATCCAAGGAGCAAGAGGACCACGAGACTACACTCACTGGTTCTGCTCAGGCAGAACCGGTGGCACCGGTTTTGACCAGGAGCAAGCTGATGAGCCTTCCTCGAGTGAAAATTCGGCGACGCATCAGCACAGTGATGTATCTACCACTCCTATTCATTCCTCTTTGAATGCTGACGTTTCTTACTGTCTTATAGCTGAAAGCAAAGAGGAGGTCAAGGAGTCAAATGAATCCTTGACCAATTCATTGAAGGAAGAAAATCAAAGGCTCAAGGAGCAGCTTGAGATGCTCGCTAGTAAGTATGTGAACTTGCAGGTTACTCATAATGAACTAGAGTGCTCCTATGAGAAGCTTGTAGATTCACACACAATCCTTGAAGTGAATCATGAGGTTATGCTTACTACTATGAAATCATTAGAACCTCAAATTCATAAGTGTAAATGTTCTCTAGCTGAAATCGATATGTCTTGTGCTAACCCTTACGACTCGCAAGCAAAGACTTCATGGTATGATCAAGTTCTTGCAGAGTCACATCATGAATACATTGCACAAGACAATGTTAATCTGAAGCTAGAGGTGGAAAGGCTTAAGATGGACTTGTCAAAGCAATCAAAAGAGAAGAAAGGTGAAGCGCCCCTGCCTAAGCAGAGACTAAATGTGATACAAATTATCAGTCCCAGGAGGCTGATACACATTTATTCAACAGTTGGTACAGAAACTTACAGCCCACGAGGAAGCGGGCACCTGATACAAACTAAGACTGCTAAAAGGTAAACTACTGCGGTAAGCCAAAGGATGAACCAGAACGGTTCAACTATGGGATCAGAGTTCTGCGACAGCGAAGCCATCTTGGGCGGGACCAAACTCCACAGGCAAGGTTGGGTGCGGAAGCGACCACCTACTCAGCGTCCTCAACAAAGTCCGGGTCTTCTTCTGGATTAACAACAACAAGGGTGAGTACAAAAGTACTCAACAAGTCCAACCACACCCACGGAGGGGTTAACACAGAATTATGCATATGATAAATCAAGGAATAAGGCTAAGGTTTGAATTTGCAATAAAGCTAATTTTTTTCTCATGCAATGGTTTAACAAGGAACAACTTTAGCAAAGCAAGCTCTTAAAACAAGACAATTAAGTGGGGGGGTTGATCCACAAAGGATCCATCTTTTAAGTGCTACCGGATTTCCCATCCGCCGTAGCTTTTGGCACAAAGCCGAACTCTTTCCAAAACACACACTCCAAACCCATCCCAAAACCTTAGCATTGTGACCAAGCCATAACTCGCCCATAACCGTGGGCACGGCTATTCGAATAGATTAGGAAACTCTGCAGAGGTGTACACTTTCACCACAAGTAGGGTACCGCAGCACGATCACCTTAGTGTCAGTGCGGATCCTATCGAAGCCATTACCCACCATAGCCAAAACTGCCTAGCCATCACGAGAAAACACCAAGGGGTTTGTGTCACTAAGACGGCAACCATGTCACTAAGACGGCACTTGGTTTTCCCGCTGCACACCTGCCTCCAGATAACTAACAGCACGGCTAGTGGGATTTAGACTAAGCCCTTGCACCATACAAGAGTCGAGTGGTTGTACGAGTAAAGTGGGTTAGGCAAGATGACACATCACCTCGGTTTAAAACCGGACAAAATGGATATCTCCCACTTGCTTAACCACAAAGGTACAAGCCTCCTTTTTGGCATTTCACAAAGTTATGCCCATCCATTTTATCCACACAGTTTTACTCTTTTCAAACCCAAAACCCAAAACCAAAACCAACTCACACATTTATTCTTTGACAAAACAGTGTATAGTCATGGTTGAGTAAGGGTAACAAATCCTATGCATTCTAAACCTAAGCATTCTAGAAAGTGTTATCACTTAAACAGAGTAAATCATGTTTAGTGATAACTAAGTGATCAAGGAATGTCATATCAATCAAGGAATGGCTAACCAACCGGGTTTTGAACTGAAACAATGCAATAATCAAAGGCTTAATGGGTTGTGTTTATAAAACATGGGATAAACATGCATCAAAGGATGGGATTGGACTTGCCGTCAACAAAAGCTTCTGGGAGATCCTGCTCGCGGTACGGGTCCTCGGGGTCGGGCTCGCGGTACTCTCCTGCGTAGTCCTGCTCGCGGTACTGCTCCTCCTCGTTCACTCCGTCGTCTAGGGCACGATCAAACAACACACAATAAGAAAACACATTCCTTAACCGATGAGTTGGAAACAGGAAAGAACAAAATAAAATAGAGAAACGGAATTATATTGGGATGATTTGTGTAAAGCTCGGCCGGAATGGATATAAGATAGGCATGGTGGAGTTTGGTGGAAAACTGGAGAGATTTGGCGCATGAAATGACGAGTTAGAGGAGGTTTAGGGCTTAAACGGGGGTTT
>CM014272.1:75251813-75277119 GCA_004135705.1 Alloteropsis semialata | reverse complement strand
GAGCACAGGGGAAAGGGCGGAGCGCGCGGGCGTGCTGGTGCGCGAGCGGTGGCGGCACAGGGAGGAGGTGGAGGCGGCGCGCGGTGGAGCTCTGGGCGGCGCTCGGGCGCACGGAGGTGGGGAGGCGCCGGGGTGGTGCTCGGGCGGTGGCGATGTTCGGGCGAGAGCGAGCCGAGGAAGGAGAGGGCGCGCGCGGGAGCGAGCTGAGGAAGAAGAGAAGGAGGAGAAAAAAGAAAAGAAGAAAAGAAAAGGAAAAGGAGAAAAGAAAGAAAAGAAAAGGAAGAAAGAAAAGGAAAGGAAATTTGGAAAAAGGAAAAAGAAATTTAGAAAAAGGGGAAAAGAGAAAAGGGGACGACGGCGGGAATCGCGGCGTCGGTCGGAGCACGCGCGACGGTCGGTCGACCGGCGCGACGCGCGGTTCGAGAAAAGGCGGGAACGGGGTTCTGGGTTTTCGGATGATTGGATTTTTCTGGAAACTGGATCAACGGGAAGATCAGGAGTTTGGGTTTGGATTCAGGAACAGAGGAACTCATCGATCAAAGGATTTTTAAAACTCGTGATTTAGGATTTGATTTTCCGGGTCGTTACAAAAGGCCATGCACAGAGAAGGTGTTATGGATGCCGCAAGAAAGGGCATAAAATTGAAGCTTGTGTCAACAGGTCAAGGGTGCCCTCAGATAAAACCGGTGGCACCGGTTTACATAAACCGGTGGTACCGGTTTCCACTGAGAAACCACAAGTCAAGCAAAACAACCATGGTCTGAAGGCACAAGCAAACATCAAAGAGAAGAAATGTTCTGCAAGAAAGAAAAATAAAGGTAGCAACATCAAGCACAAGACTTGCTACACATGTCGTGAGAAGGGACATTTTGGTAAGGATTGTCCAAATGGTAAAAATCCTAATCTTGAACGTGTCCATAATGAGTTTATTAAGATTAGGAGAAACTCATATGACTCCTGTGCTACTAATGTGATTAGTTCACCTAGGACATGCACAAAGGCCATTTGGGAACCTAAATCCTTGCTTACTAACCATAGAGGACCCAACACATGTTGGGTACCAAAATGTGCCTAAAGGAATATTTGTAGGTACTTGGAGCAGCATTGGAAGCTTGGTTCACTTGAGAAGAATTCCATCTTACATCATTTACATCTCAAGAGAAATTTCATGTCATAAATGAACCAAGTGAGATCAATGGAAGAATATGTTATCCAATGCTTCTCCCATGACAAGTACCTCTCTAAGCTGTCCACTCATGTATATCTATCTATACATTTGTTGTTTCTAAGCATGTGTAGTGGACAAGCTATATTTGTTGATAATGAAAAGTTATGACAAATAACACTTAAGGCTACTAACCGCTTCATCAAGAAGCTTTGAGTGTTTATAAATGCAGGGCAATGAATAAGTAATGAAGATAAACAGAAGTGAATCAAGACAAGAAGCACCAGAATAATCTTTCTGAAGAAAAGCAAGGTTCAGTTGAAATCCGGTGGCACCGGATTGGTAAAACCGGTGGCACCGGTTTTGCCAGTATCAGTAGGAAGCAAAAGCATAAGTTCCGGCCGGCTTCAGATCTTCCGACCCAAAAGTCCGGCAGCCTCTGTTTTGTATCAGAAGTTCTGGCATCTATGCCAGAAGTTCCGGCAGAGGTTGAACTGTCGTGCTTCATCTAAATTGAAATATCTCAAGAAATATTCTTCTAATTATATCTAAAGCTTCAAACAAATGTCTGTAAGCCTGTCTTGATCACATTCACTTATTCAGGAATTTATTTATAATATAGCCACAATATGAAGCTAGCTACCCTAGTGCCTTAATTGAGCTGAAAGTGCAAGTCTCAAGATTTGAATCCTTGATGCACATATTTAGGGGGAGCTCACTTCATATTTTGTGTCTCTTGGTACTAACATCATTTGCAAGTTTTCATGAGTAATAGTTCAAGTGTGAGGATCATACTTATATTTATATACTACACTTGAGCAACTCCAATGCAAGTGAGTTGGTAATGAGTAAGCTACATGACAACAAGGTCAACAAACTAACATGGTAATTGTATCATCTTTCATTTAAGTTGGTTTGAGTTTCACATATATAGCTACTCACCATAGCATGGCTTAGATTCCTTAATTGGGATTAATTAACCAAGATGGTGTACATATACTTGCCTTCCACATAATCTTGTGTACACCATATGTTTGAGGGATCTAGTCCATGTTATGAGGTTTCGTGTTTTGTGACTCACTCCCCGCCACACTCAAAGAGTCACCAAACATGAGACTAGGGCTTGTACTACTAATATTTGTATTGTCTTGTCATTTTATTGAAACTATGGTTAGATCACACTAAAATGACAAGATGAAAAGAAATCAAAAGCACAAGTTAATGGATATATGAGTTCCTCTATGTGAAGAATTTATTTGTTCAAGACCAAGGTATGTTTTTCAAATTCATATATTCATTTCAATGCATCTAGGCCTTCCCTCATGCTAGTGTGTTTAGCATGAAAAGTTTTATATGACTATGATTGAGATCCTTGGCATAATTTCAATTTGTTTATTACCTTCTATATGCCTTGACCAAGATTGTGAATAAACTCCTCAATATTCATAATTGAATAAAGTGCAACTCAAAAGAAATTCAAAATTCTTATGCACTATCTAAGGGGGAGCTTATTCCAATACTTGTGTCACTTGTGGGACTAACAATTTCTTCTAGTGAATTTGTAGTCACATGTGCTAGTGTATCTTGTGCTAACTCAATACTTGAATAAGAAAAATAATTATGAGAGCTAGCACCATGCTAAATTGAAATATGCACAAATTGAATGGGCTTAAGGCAAAGGTATGTTTTCATGAACCTTTTATTCTTATCTTTTGCATCTAGGCTTTTGTACCTTGCTAGTATGTGTTGTTTGCATGTAATTGTTTTAAGTCATTTTGAGCTTCAAATATAGATATTTAGTTGATGTCTTCACCTAGAATTGACTTGGTGTCATTTCTTGCAAGATATGAGCTAAATATACTAAAATGGTCATTGACTTGAGATGGATGCATGCCTTGTGTGACATAGGATAGTTTTTCAAAATTAACTAGCATGTGTAGGAAGTGTGCTTTTTGAAAATCTTTTGGTGTTGGTCCTTGTGGCCAAGTTGATCCATTTGTGGTTATTGTTATCCTTGCTTGATTGCTGGCTAACTACAAATGGTGAAACACTCCCAAGTCCATTAGATCTACCCAATCTCATCTCAAGGGCTATGCTTATTGGATTTCCTTATCTCATCCCTATCTATCAAAATCCTCCATCTGAGTCAAAGAGTAGTGAAATATGGATAAATGGATTAAAAAATGGAGCAGAGGAGAAAAGGGAAAGGACACGAGTGCAAAAATGGACAAAAGTCACTGGGTCAAGAAATTCCGGTGGCACCGGTTTTACAAAACCAGTGGCACCGGTTTCTGTCGGCTGGGTACTATTTACCCGTGACTTACCCTTTCACTCTTACATTTACCCCCCTCTTTCACCCACGACCAAGAACAGAAAGGAGAGGGCGTTTTGGGGCGATTTTGAGGCGATTTCAAGTTTCCACCGTGGGATTCAAGTGTTGAGGCAAGATTTGGAGTCTCCCATTCGGTGTGACCGGATTCCCCTCGGTTCTAGGGCAGCAGCAACTCACCCCCCATGTCGGGAGGTACTTAAATCAAGTTTTTGCCCGATCTATTTCTCTAGATGTTTCTTCTCGGATTCCCTTGGTAGAACATCTTGTTTTAGGCCCTAGAATCATCTCAGTGCAAGAAATCAATGTTTCCTTGGTGGCATTGATGGGGGCCATGACCTAGGGTTTCTGGGCAGAAACCCGTGGCACCGGTTTTCCAAAACCGGTGGCACCGGTTTGTGCACAGACACCCTGGTCAATGGTTCTGCTCGGTTCTAAACGCTCAAAATCAATATCCATGTCAATGGTCTGTTTCTCAGAAGCTTTTTCTCCATGTGTTTGTTACAGATCTAAGCAAATATGTTTCTTATCAAAGAAGGCCAACTCGCTCAAAAAATGCCCAATTTGAGTTTCGGGCAAGAGATGTTGGAAGTAGCGAGCAAGAAATCCAACCAGCTGAACAAGCACAGCCTAGAAGATCCACGTGGACAGCAGGGAGAGTGAGACTTCCTAGGGGTGATATTCGCATTGCAGATTCTGAGCCCGAGGACACCTCTAGTGATGATGATGAGGAGAGTCCTTATGAGAGGGATCGCACTCCTTCCGAGTCTATTGCAGCAGACTCTCCCTCAGCTAGTCAGCGCAAGAGAAAAGGCAAATCCATTCGCACACATAGCCATGAGCATAGTCAGGGGACAGGCAGCGGTGGCAGAAGTGGCAGTGGTAATGGTGATGATGAGGAGGATATCATTTCAGCATTTGGGCCAATGCCATCTCATAGTGCTCCTCCCACACATGTTAGTGATGTGACTTTTAGAGCTCCCATGGCGCCCCCAAACCGCGCCAAGGTCAACTATAAGGTGAAGGGCATGACAGAAAAGGCCAGAATTGAGAGAGCAAAGAATCCTAAGGAAGTAGGTGGAAAACATCTTGATTACAGGTTTGGCACAGCTTTTCTGTTCCTATTGCTCAGGCTCAATACATTGATTGGAAGTTCATGAGGGCCTTCAAGGATCCTAGAATTGATGAAATTATTAGGGAATGCAAGAGGAAGAATATATACAAGATCATGAGCTTTTGCCAAGTCATGGAATAGTGAGGTAATTGCACAATTCTATGCCACTAGTTATTTCACATCTAGAAATGATGAAAGGATTGTGCATTGGATGACAGAGGGCAATTGGTATGGAGTGACCTACACTCAGTTTACCTCACTTTTGGGCTTTGATGGAGAGGATGATAAGAGAGTTCATATTCATAATGCTACATATATGGATAAGAAGGATATGAAATACATGTATTTACCAGGACAGGAGGGTTACTTTGGGAGAGTTAATGGCATGCAACCCTACTATGCATATCTCAACCGCATGTTTAGAAAGACACTTGCTCCTAGGGAAGGTGATCAAAGCAACATATCTTTCTATCTTCGTGATTTGTTAAGGTATATGACACCTAGTGAGCCGGAGTTCAGTGTGGTGGAATTTATTTGGGAAGAAATGAAGTCTATTGCTGGATCTCCACAAAAGAGCTGTGGGTATGCTCCTTATCTCATGCATGTTATTGAGGCCGTGACTAATTGCACATTTGATTATGATCATGAGATTGAGCCCTTTCACATGAAGAATGATATCAAAGGTCCATCCCTAGCCCAAGCGGCAAGCATGGAGGCCAATATAGAGGGTGGAGATGCTCCTACAGCTGCTGCCCCTTCTATGGCAGCAAGAGAGACGTCCCATAGTGGACGTGGACGTGGGCAAAGAGATGTGCACAGGCCCCCTTCACCTCTTAGAAAATTGTTCAACTTTATGTGTGGGTCTTGTATGAGTACAAATGCAATTGCTCACAAGGAAAGGCAAAGGAGGAAGAGGGATTCGAGGATGATTAGGTAAATGTATGAGGATCCCTCCAATATGCCTCCCATCCCCCGTGCAGAGTCTGATGATGAGGAAAGTGAACCGGAGGGATTTGATCAAATTTGGACTAAATCTCAAGAAGTGGATCCGGTTACTCAAAAGGATTATTGGGATCGATCCATAGGCAACACATATTACAATCCATCATATGAAGGCATGCAAAGTGGAGGTGGTTCTTTTTCTGAGATGCCTTTTGTGGGAACTCAAGGGCAAGGTGGTTCTTCTAATATGCCACAGATTGATCCTTATGCAGCTGGGGGTTCAGGATCTGCTCAAGGTGACATTTTTGGAGGGATTTTTGGCCATGTCAATCCATATGTTGGTACATTTCCTCCAACTCAATTTGCACCTCAACCTCCACTTATTTCCCCAACTCAAGGCCAAGAGCAAGATGATGATGAGGAAAATGATGAGTAGGGACAGCAGGAGATCCCCCAGGATCTTTGTTGGTGATGGATGACAAAGGGGGAGAAATTGGAACGATTAAAGGCTGCTGTTCTGTTTCTGTCTGCTGGCTGTCTGGCAAAACCGGTGGCACCGGTTTTGGCTGTTGGATGCAACAGGCTTATGTAATAATTTTCAAACTTTATCTTAGCTCTTTTGGACTTGAGAACCTTTGTAATGAGTGCTATTCTGTGTGTTGAACTCATTTATGTGTGTGGAACTTGTTTAAATTCTATTTAGATCCATTTGCTCAATAAATGCTATGTGTGTGAGAATTTCTGGTTGGGCCGGAATTTCTGGTCTAGAAGTTCCTGTAGCCTCTGTTTGTTGCCGGAAGTTCTGGTCTGTTGTGTCGGAAATTCTGGGTCTCATTGTCTGGTAATTTTCCGGTGGCACCGGTTTTTGTTGCATGCATTTCATTTTAATTGTTCACACACATGTTTTGCATCCCCACGGATGTTGAGATTTAGGGGGAGCTCCATGTTTTCTTGAAAATGTGCAAATTGGCATTTTAGGCCAAGTTATTGAATTTCATTCAAAGCACATATTAAGGGGGAGCTCAAACTAAATCTGAACATTCAAAAGCGTTATTGATATATCTATTGTAAGCTTTAATCAAGTTGTCATCAATCACCAAAAAGGGGGAGATTGAAAGTGCATCTAGGCTCCCTTGTGGGTTTTGGTGAATTGAATGACAAAAGGATTAAAGGACTAACATGTTTGTTAAAGATTATGAGCAGGAATTAAATTGTATATTGATGATTCACTATTGGTCATTGGTTGAATTCAATGTGGATGGCTCATGTTGACATGAATAAATAAGTGATTGCTCCCATTATATATGAATATGAAAGATGGCAAGCTATGGTGCAACAAAGAAAGAGACATGAGGATGTGTGTGATATATTGGTCTCTAAAAATTAATGAAAGCTTGTTTAACATTGATATGGGACATCTTAGATCATGTTAGATCAAAATGTTGCATAATGCAAGTTTGGTTGAATGGACAAGAGACATGGTGATATGGATTATTCTTGGTCTATATTTGAAGAATGACTTGCAAACAAGACATGATGACTTTGATAGAAATGAAAGGTTAAAGTGAAGTGAATATATTGCAAATCAAGAATTGGTTTTCATTGTTGATACAAACTAGTGTGAAGCTATATATGATGCAAGGATGAAGAGGTGAAATTCGGGATAGTGTTTCTAGGTACTAAGCAATGTGTGATCAAGTTGCGGACTTGAGTCATGTATCTTTGCTAGGGTGACGAACTTTCTTTGGATTTCAACTTGATGAATCTTGGTCACATGTGGTGTTCATATTGGCAAGTATCAATCTTTCTAGAAGTAAGTTGTGAAAAGGTGAATTGAACTAGAAGTGGATTTCATTCAAAGACAATGGTTCAAGTCACTAGCTCAAGATTGAAGTGCTCAACTCAAAGAGACAAGGTTGGATGCAACTCTCAAGTGGATATGTTGATCAAGAGTGGCATGACTCAAAGTGAAGAAGCTCAAGTGCATCATTTGTATTTATATTTGATCTTGAGTATAGGTATGCCGTACTATCAAGAGGGATGCATCACATGTAGTCTTGAAAGTGTCTAAGTGCTCAAGTAACCCATGTGAGTTGTTGAGAGACACAAAACCCTCACTTAAGCACCGGTTTTGGGAAACCGGTGGCACCGGTTTTATGTCAGAAGCTCCAACGGCTAGTTTGTTTGAAATCTCGGTGGCACCGGTTTTAGGAACCGGTGGCACCGGTTTTCACTGGGTCTGTAACGGCTAGTTTTTGTGGAGTGGAGTATTTATACCCCACGACCTCCACAGTGGCAAGCTGCTGTTCCTGAGGTTGCTATAGTGCTTCCCTGCTCTTCCTTGCCAAGCAAAAGCCATATTTGCTCTCCCCAACCCCTCTTTGTGAGGTAGCTTGCAATTGTGAGATCCTTTGTATTGGGTAGTAGAGAGAGCAGCCATTGTGTGAAGTTTGAGAGCACCAAAAGCACCTTGAGCACTGTTGGACTTCATCAAGCTTGTGTGATTCATTTGTTACTCTTGGAGCTTCGCTCCTAGACGGCTAGGTGTTGCCCGTGAGCTACCAAGGTGTGGTGAGCTGCGGGAAAGTTTGTGCAGGTCGTGCTTTGCCTCCGAAAGGGAAAAGCAAGCTAGTGGAAGGAGGAGATAGCTTGACCTAGTGTGGTCGCATAAGCTTCCTCAACGGAGAGTAGGATTCACCGTGCCTTGGTGGCTGCATGGTGCAAACGGTGAATCCGAACTTCGGGAAACAAATCTTGTGTCTCCCCGCTGGTTTGAACTTCATTGTGCTTATATTTGATTATTGGTGAAATTGCTCGATTTTGTTGTATATGTGTTTTGGAGTGCAGGGACTTGGAGATATTCCTTAGAAAGATATTCCAATCATCTTCTCCAAGTTTGGTTTGATTCCGAGCTCTCTAGCATTCTCAATTTATCTGGGGGTTCACTGCTCGGGCAAAACCGGTGGAACCGGTTTTGGTGGCAGTGACTCATATCCGCTGCGTTAGGCGTGCTATTCTTTTATTTGGAGATTCTAAAGATCCTTTTAGAAGTTCATTTACTGAATTTCTAAAAGTGATATTTGGAATACCCAATTGTTGCTAATAAATTTGTTTTAAGTGGCAACTTTTTCAGGTCTCGCCTATTCACCCCCCTCTAGGCGACATCAAGGTCCTTTCACTGGCGGACGAGGGAACCTTGCTTCGGCTTCGCAGTCCCTCAAAACATGGATGTCATGACATGAGCCTGCCATTCCAGATCCAACATATGTCCACATGCCATGCAAGTCCACCACGGCACACACATTGATGCTTACATCACCATTCCTATCCCTGAAATCAATTTTTGCTTCTCTGTTGACCTCTACTGGGATGTGTGTACCATCTATAGCTCCTATGCACCCATCGAAGTATGGTTCATATTTTTTAAGTTTCCAGTACACTGACCTATACTCTCTATCCATAGGTCGTAACACATCATGAGACCACATGAACACAACTTCAGCCACCTCTGACATCTTCCTACTAACTGTGTCCAAAGACCTTTCGAACCTATACTTGGTTCGCCTACAAGAAGCTCGAGTTGCACAGGCCCACACAAACAACCCTAGAGCTTCTACTGACCCAGACTCATGAGTAATGGGCAACCCATAATGCCTTAATATGTCATGCAAATAGAGGAAATCATCACGGTTCATACGAAAATTGTCATAGCAACTTTCCTCGTCTGAAAGCATCAGCTGCATCCACTGTGCACCGGTCAGCTTGGGTACAGCACAAGGAGGATTTACCTGAGGCTGCTGCATCTGGTGCAATGCCTTGAGCTTCTTCAAGATGACACCGATCCTGCCAGCAAACTGCAAACGCTTCTCCGTTGACGAATCGCTTTTGGTTGAGTCGCTGTTTGAGTCCGTCTCCATGTCCCTGTGACAACAATACAACAGGCTCGTTACAGGAGATTATCAGAATATGGACAGTTTTCACGAAATGCGTCAAATTCAATTGATGCCTCATACAAGTGGATCCGCACTTCTACAACAACAACCACCATATCCACAGAGATACAAATAATAACATTCAGGTACATATAAAGTCTCCGAGCACAATGTTATTACAACTTTTTTATTCGAAACTGCGAAAACGTCTGATAGAACGTCAAACTCGAAACAGCATGATATAAACAGCCACAAATACCCACAGATCCACACTAACTGAACCAAGATACATATGCCACTTGCAGATGTACACAACATGATCACAAAGGCTTGTTGCTTCTGTTGGTGAAGTAGAAGTTCACATAGTTCTCACGACCCTCCTTTGTTTTGTAATCCAGGAATGCCTTACGATGCATCCTGTCCGTGCAAAGATGCTTGGTTTGGGTGAAGAACATGTCAGCCTCATTGTACCCATCTTGTTCCAAAATCTGATGAACTTGCTCCATCTCCTGAAGGTCTGCAGTAGTCCTCGACACCGACAGTTGACGACGGCCCTCATTAACGAAGGAGCTGATGTCACCAATCATTTCATCGTATGAGGGAGTCTTGCTTGCCTTCTTTCTTGGGCTGTGAACAGAAGGTTCGTCCCCGTAGGGTCTCTTGGAGGGCTGACCAGAACAACTTGGGAGTTGTGAATCATGTGGTGGAGGCGTGGGAGTGTGTGGGCTATCACCAGGTGTTTCCTCACTAGCATGACCCCCCGATGATACCAGCACTCCCCTATCCCGAGGTGTATGCCCTAACAGTTTGTACAGTTCCTCACAGCATGTGGGACATTTGAACTTCTGACCAAGTCTCTCACTAGTTTCCTGCAGGGGGCATAGGATGACAAGTTAGTCGAAGTTAGATAGGGAAAAGCCTAGTGCACTACAGGCTACGACAAAGTTGTAGTCAATACCCCGGTGATGGCTGCATACCACACTGGGTCATAATCAACTTCACCAGTAACTGGGTCAAGACCCAGCCCCGTCTTGTTGAGCAGAGCATCGCGCTAGTTACAGTAGGCATTTTTCAGTTCAGTGTACTTGTTTTGCAGTTGTCTCTTTCTATACCCAAGGTTTGTGCGCTCGTTGAAGGCACGGTGCACGTTGGTCCAGCCGTTAGGGGTTGGGGTTTTATCACCCCAAAAGCATTTTGCTTTCTGTCCAGCTATTAGTTGAATCAAAAGGGTTGTGGTGTTTTCATCCCAGTGAGCACGATTCTGAGACATCTGCGTGTAGGTAACCGAATTCTTACTTATGACGAACAGGTGCAGCACGACACGTTTAAGCAGAGACGGAGTAACAGGGAGGAAGTAGGTTCGAATGTATGCATGGAAACAAAAGGGTACTTGCCTTTGCACAGCGTGTAGGTGGCGAACACGATGATGCGGAAGAATCGGGCAAAACCTCCCTGCAAGCAAGAGAGGCACTGAAATGAGGAACACATTTTGTGTACAAGGCAGGCAAAGGTCACGTATGACTAAGTGAGAGGTTATGTATGGCAATGGAATATCACAAATTAATAGCAGAGATTGAAATATGATTAACTATATTCCCCTATATGCAATTAGTTCTCAGTTGCACAACATACTGTAAAATACTGCCAGATTGTGCCTACCATGGTAAATAAACAAAGTAGTTCCTGATTGATCTACATCAACCATATTGATTTAATGACCGTAATTATAAAAGCAATTACTGCAAAAGCAGGAGAGGCAACAATTTAACAAAAGAACCGGTAATCTCACCGTACAAGGTCACTGAATCTTTCGATGCCGGTTGCCTGGCTGTTTAGGTGGAGTTCCTGCATGCAGCAGTTGAAATGCGGAAGCATGAGAGGGAGGACGACGCAGCAGCACATGGAAACGAAACAAACCTGGATCGTAGTTGTGGGAGTGGAACGACGGATCCGGTGGCGGCGACGGCAGGGGAGGCAGCCGCTTGTGTCGTCGAGGTCGCCGGATGCTCTGATGGAGGAACTTAGGAGGGAGCCGCGGAGATGTCCGACCTCTTGGCGTCGCTCCCGACGGCGGCCGCCGGGAGACTGTATCGGGGCCAGTGTGATGGCCCACAACCCGACTCGAGGCCTGCAGGGTGAACCCTAGTCGTTGGGTGCGTAGGCCATGAAGGAAGAGCGCGTTGGGGGTCGAATGGAGTGGCGCCGGCGATGAACAGCCCCGCCTCCCTGGATCTGCCGTAGGAGGCCGCAACGAGGACGGAGGGGAGCCCGACCCCGGGAACTATGGTGGAGGGAACGACGACGGTGGTGGGAGGCCGCGTTGCGGCTCGAAGGGAGGAGCGCCTGGAACCAACAGCGCTCCCCTGCGTGGATCTGCAACTGGTGGCGGCGGTGGACCTACGGAGGTGGTGGGAACGACGGCGGCGGTGGGACGGCACGTGCGTGAGGGAGAGAGGTGACTGAGATCAGATGAGGGGCGGCGGCGAATGAGAGGAGCAGGGGAGGAGGGTGAGGGGCTACCAGCCGATTAGGGCAGCCGAACGGCTGCGGCTGGGCCTGCCGAACGGCTGGGCTGATCAGCCCATCAGCAATCAGCCCAGCACCCTGTTTCCAGTCCAGCCGAACGGGGTGAAAGTCACCGGAGATTTTGCTTCTGCAAGTTAGAAAATCTGCGCCGAACAAAAAGGACCCCCGCACCGTACCAATTCCAGCGTTCCCCGCTGTCTTCCCTTCGGTGCTGTTTAGTTCATGGCATTTTGCAAAATAAAGGTGCATTAGGCCACATGTATGAAGAGAAAAAATACATTGGACCACGTATATTATGCAAAATTTTGGGTGAACTAAACACCCTCCGCAATCCACCACCGAGGCTGCCCCCAACCCCCGATTCCTCGCCCCAATGGCTGCACCTCCTCGGCCATGGGCGGACCTCCCCGCCGACATGGTGTTCGAGATTTTCCGCTGCCTCCCCTGCGCAATCGACCGCGTCAACATGGCCGTCGCCTGCCGCTCATGGCGTGCGGAGCTCGCGAACGCCCCGAAGGTCCCACCGCGGCTGCCGTCGCTCCTCCTCCCGCCCGCCGACGCGACGGCCGTCTACTGCTACCTCAGCGGCCGCCGCGACCACAGCAAGCTCCCCGGCCCCCGCCACTTCGGCTCGTACGACGGCGCCTGGCTCTTCCTCGCCCACGGCCACACCCACGGGCACCGGCTGCTCAACATCCGCACCGGAGAGTCCCACGCCGTCCCCGACGTGCTCGAGGATGACGACGATGACCGAATCCACCGCATGGTCATCCTCGCCGCCTCCCTCTCGTTCCCACCGGATAACCTGGAGTGCGTCGCCGCTGGCATCGTCACCTATCAGCCGCACGTCGGCGCGCCGCGCCGGCAGCACTTCGCGTTCTGGCGCCTCGGGGATGTGGCGGCCTTCTCCGATGTTTTGGCTGCCGCACCAGTTGGGCCGGGGTTGGAATTGGAGGACGTCGTGTACCACCATGACTCCTTCCATTTCCTCACCCAAGGCGAACACATCATCGAGTGCGCGCCGATCTTGGATGGAGATGGGGCTATCCTGGTCCTGGCCGTAGTGGCGGAATTAATCCACTTCGAGAACGGGGGCCGCAGTTACGATGAGTTCGTCCGCGCTCGCTACCTCGTGGAGTCCCGCGAGGAGCTATTGATGGTCGTCAGGCTCGCTCCCGATCCTCACGCGCCGACGTCATCGTTCAAGGTGTTCCGTATGCTTCAACAGCAGATGCCAGACGATGGCAACAAGGAGGCTGATGAGTACCCTTGGTGCTGGAGCGAACTGGACACGCTGGGTGGCCGGATTCTGTTCGTGGGGCGAGGCTGCTCCAGATCCTACGAGGTGGATCAGTACCCGGGGTTCGAGGACGGTATCTACTTCTGGGATGATGGGTGCTTCTACGACTACGAGATGATGTTCCGCGGTGTCAATGAGAGGCAGTACCCCTGCAGCGACATCGGCAAGTGGTCCGAAGGGCCACCTCCCCATGTCGACCGCTACTTCCCGGAGCAGGGCGCTTCGTACAACTCTCCTCCGGCTTGGCTTCTCCTTTGACACGGCAGGTTTTTTTGCTAGGAACCTCCACCAGTTTGTGATCTTTGAGTGCGATAGATGATGTGAGGGTTCGTCTTGACATAATTCTCAGTTGATGTTTGAGTGCCTAGTGTTGCTACTAACCTGTACTTTGTGGCAATTCCATCTGAAAAATGTTTGTGATAGTGCCCAGATTCTTACGAGTTGACTCTATCATGGGATTGGATTGATGTGCATGGAAACTGAACTTCTTTGAATCAGTATCCTTACATTCATTTGTCATGGGCATTACAACAAGAAATTGATGCAGGTGAGTATCTCTGTTTTAAATTCTGATGCTCTAAGGAGAAAAGCAGAACCTGGAATGGCTGAATGATATTTCATTTTCTACTCTTTCCAATGGTTATTACATGACATTCTTCTCTCGTCTTACTGAATATTCAGTGTGCAGTTGAAAAGAGAATATTCAGTATGCAGTTAAAAAGAGAATATTTAGTGTGATCTCGGTGTTGCACAATGCATGTTGTTTGTCATTTGGATGAAGATCATTTCTGTTCTTTGTGATTGGTTGGCATGGGAACACACAAGATGCCGCTTGATATATATCCATGTGCTATTTTGCTTTTTTCTATAGATGCAGGTCCAAGCTAGTACTGAATTATGTCCTTGTGCCTTAACCTAGCTGCTAGGCTCGTAATTTGAAACTATAATATTTTGAATTGTGCCTTAATCTAGCGCTAGGCTCGTAATTATGTCCTTGCTACCATTATTTCCATTTGGTAGTTGATACATTAGAGTTTAATGACCTAAAGTGCATTACGTTTTTCTGTTGAATTAAAATCGATAACTCACGGCAAAAATGTGCATGTCCATGCTTACACTTTGCTGGTAGATTATTCGCCAATGCATGAAATGGATCGGAGTTGCACAGGATCTGTGTGGCTGCGTCTCCATTGGATAACTCAATGTACAGAGTGCTTATTAATGCTTGGTTTTTTATTGACTGATACATTCATTACATGGAATGGATTTGCATTGAAGCTGGATTGCATAGCTTTCATTCCGTTCTTAGTTACTATGCTAGATCATGCAACTGAATAAAGTTCTCTTCGCTCTAGTCAGAATTCAAAATGGTTATGAATTGATGGTGCTTAGAAACTAAACTTGTTTGAATCGGTATCCTTAAAACATTTACCATGGGCACTGTAACAATGTATTGATGCAGGTGAGAATATCTCTGTTCTGAATTCTGATGCTCTAAACAGAAAATGCAGAACCTTGGAGGGCTGAATGATAATTCGTTTGCTACTCTTTCGTTTGTTTAGTTTTACTGACATTGTTCTCTATTCTTACTGAACATTCACTGTGCAGTTAAAAAGAGAATATTCAGTGTGATCTCAGTGTTGCATCACGCAAGATGTTTATCATTTGTATGTATAGATCCTTTCTGCTGTTCACTATTTGTTGGCATGGAAACACACAGGGTGCCACTTGATATATATATCCATGTACTATTGTCTTCTTTCTATGGACACAACTTGGTAAGCAAGTACTGAAATTTGTCTGCCTTAATCTAGCACTAGGTTCACATTTATAAGATTTTTGAATTGTTTGAAAGTTTTTGTTACAAGTGGCCAAGTGGGACTGTCAAGAGACTGTTTTTGCCCATGAAACCTCTTAACGTGCTTTGCTATCATCATTTTCATTTGGTAGTCTAGTACTCGATCGTCACTTCATAAACTCTACAAGTTGCTACATTGGAGTTTCATGTCATAAAGTGCAGTGCATTTTGCTGTTCTGTAACACATGAACTGATCAGCAGGTGATTAATGGCCCAAATATAGAAATGTCAGGTATGTTGATAGGTGCTGTACTGCTATGATCGCTGCTCTAATTCTAGGATAGTAGTGCTTACCGGGAGGATGATTTGCTCTGCAATTTAGCATTCCAAAAAAATCGCTTTTCTGAACTTGAATGGTGTACTTGTTACATTCTATTCTGTATTTCTGTTCAATAAGAATCTGGGCTGGCCAGAATGGGGCCAGGCAGGCTAACTTATGAGCTCGGCCTATAACAACGTTTATCACATGCCGATTCATTCACAAAAGCACAGGAGATTTAGCAGCCAGCCCTGTGTACTGAATATAAAAAAAAATCTTTTTTAAAAAGAAGAAAAAGAAATACCCAATTGGTCAGGTTACAGACTACCAACTAGGTGCGTTTGGTAAGGTAGTTCCTAGACACAATTGGTGCAAGATGGTCTAGTTAGTAGGCTGGAGAGGGTCTCGGGCCAGGTCCAACGGGTGAAAAAGAGCCCGAAAGATTGCACCGCATGGAACGAATTTTACATCGCTCCATGCGGTGCAGGCTGAAAGCGGTGTATGCAAGGAGATTCGATGACCTCCAATATTTCTCATACCTAGACTTCCATGACCGCCATCGAATTCGAGGATGCGGAGGCGGATGGCTACAATAAAAACGGTGACGGCGTGCGAGGGCTGCAGTAGTGTGCCAGCTGCTCAATGCATTCAACCCTGTCACAGAGTAGCTCAAGCTATTGGCCATGTTTGGTTTATGCCCAATGTAGTCCTATCAAATTTTGAAAATGACCAAATCATGGGCGTTGCCAATTATTGAAAAAATTATGTTTGGATTGTAGCCTAACCAAATCTTGCCAAAACCAATTCAACTTCTTAGTATGACATGTGGGACCTACATATTATTATTATTTTTCTGGTCAAAATATAGTCAAATTTGTTTTGTAGATTTAATTGTCAAGAATATTAATCTGCAAATAGATTTTAAATCAGATAAGCAAATTGGAATATATTAGCACAAATGTGTAGCTAATCTAGCAATCTCGGGTGCACGTTGCCACGTTGGTCCTGAGCATAGCATTGGCCGCCAATTCAAGGGCGAGCATTTTGCTCGCCCAGAATCTGCCCGCGGTGCTAGTTTAATTTTGTTTGGTGTAGCTTGGCGAGCCAATCATCGGCTCTGAAGCAAACGATGGCCAAAATCTGCTGGCGGGCCAAAAAAATTGGTTTGGCTGGTGTAGGCACCAAACCAAACATGCCAATTGTTTACCATGGTGATCGATAAGGCGGAGCACACTAAGTGCCAAGTCCTCCATAATGCGAGACATTGAAAGATGCACTTAGCACTTATCAATGCCTAGGAATGAAACTTGATACTAGGAGCCCAGACAGTTCTTTTAGCTCCTTAGCCTTCTCCTTTGTTCATAGGGAGGGAAATGGGGCTGCACATGTGTGTGTAGGGATGCAGGCGGGGCGGGTTCTGCCGCCAACCCGTTGGGCAAACCCGCGCCGCAAGCCCGCATGGCGCCGCAACTCAGTCCGCGAAATCGGAAGCGGCTGTACGCGGCTAACCCGCGTTGCCCAACGGCGCCGCAAAGCCCGCAACAGAGCAGAGAAGGTGCCGTGCATGGCGAACGCTAGCTGCCGAGACCTCATCGCCGTCCGGCCGTCCCCTCCGCCACGATCTATCACTAGCTTCTCTGCCGTCCATCGTAGTAAATTTTTTGCGCCCAACCCATCTGCGTGCCCTACGGTGCTTCTGCCCTCATGCACGCGACACCTTGCCTTGCCTTCAGAGATGCAAGTGGCGCAGGTTTCGCCGCTAACCCGTCGGACAGGCCCCTGCTGATCAAGCTGTCCGGCGAGCGCATCGACCCCGTCCTTGCCGCTATTTTTCACGCTTCCTCTCCTGATTTCCTGGACCCTTCTAGCTCATCGATTGATATGGGTTCAGAACTCAAAACCTCCTTGCATTCCATGGCGTCAAGATCTGATAATTCAAGATCCTTGCATTGCATCACTCGAGACCGCCTGGTGTCCAGCGTTCATGTGCATCTGCTTGTCCATGGACTCGAATGCTGCAGAGAATTAAGCATTTTGCCCATGTCCGTGGAGCTCACCGATCTCAAGATATGACATGAAGTAGATGCGGCATCACCAAATTAACCAAATCTATAATGAATCCTATTGTTTTTAATTGACTATCTTGATTATCAAGTGATCGATTGGGACTATGTGCAGTTCGAGTTCATGTCGAATTTAATATATTGAGGCCAACGAACAAGCCGGTGCAGCGTCTCACTGATCTGTCCTCCGTGAACCATGCTTGCGAAGACGGAAATATGCAGCAATTTGCGCTGATCGCGGTCGCCAGTACGGGCTTAGTGGTGACGAATTCGCCAGCAGGGTCGTGGTGCGGACATCCAGAGGTTGTCGCAAGAGGCGCAATAGGCGACGTCGAGCCGGCCGGCGTATTTTGTTGAACTGCAGCTTGCCACTGCTGTGATTAACGCGGGGCGATCAAGTGGATGGTGGCGCAAGAGAACACCGAGGCGGCGGCCATGCGGGCTGCCGCATACACCGCAAAAATCAAGCGGCGTTATGCGGGCTTCCGCATATGCCCGCGACGGAGCTTGCGGCTCGTGCGGACGAGGGGCGGGCAGCCGCAAGCCGCCCCTCTTGCATCCCTATGTGTGTGCAAGTTTACCTTCCTTTTAGAACTTGAACTTTTGTGGGTAGGAAATTTCCCATCGCGTCTGAGTGAAGCGATTGAGGCCGATTGTAACACTGCCGTGATTTAATGAAGCTTTTGAGTTCTGCTAAAAAAAATGCCTAGGAATGAAACTTGATATTAGGAGCCCAGGCGACGACAAGCCCGGAGGCCGGTCAAATGACTATATGGCGATTTGTGGGTGAACTAAGGGGTGCAACAAGCATAGCTATGGGGTCTGTACCCCTCGCTGCCCCCCTCGCCCTTGGAAGTGGTTTACAATGATGAAGGGGCCACCGCCATCGAGGGAGGAAACGATGCCGGTCCGGGCGTTTAAGGAAGACGCTAGTATCAGAGACGGAATGCCGGCGGCGACGAGATAAGGAAGAGGACAAATCGGTAAGACTATCGCCCATATTGCAAGGTAACTGTATTTACTCTGGTCTAGTGTACCAAGTATGGATTCAACACAGACTGGTTCTAAAATTTTCTTTTTCCAAATTGCATCTCCGTATTCCATGAGTATGTTTGGAGTGGCCAGGCGCTGTCAGATGGGCCAGAGGACGCACCCTTAGCTCGTGACGCTGTTCTCCACAAGCATACTGCGTACCATCGTCATTCGGCGATCGCTTGGCGACAACAGCAACGTCCCTTCGTACCAACACGGCTAAAAGATGCAACAGCCTCGACCACTTTCGGCCTTCGCGCTCTTGTGCACGAACATGTCTTATCCTGTTCCGTTGGTCCATCTCATCGCCTGCCCATTCCCATGCATCCTCCTCCCGGCGCACTGACGCGACCCGTCAGGCCGCCACCCGATCCAGCAGCTGCGGCCCTCCTTGTACTCAACGGCGCCATCATCGTGCAGCCGCAGTGGTCACACGCGACGCGAGCTTTCGCAGCGGACATGCACTCACCGTCGCATCTTTTGATCCCAACCAACCCCAAAGATCAACGCATCTGCGCTCCTCTCGTGTGGATCTCCTCCTCATCAGCAGCTGTGCACGCACCGCTTTGGACGCACGAGATCCAGTGGGCGCATCGGGACCCCATCGAATCCATCTCATCAGCAGCCGGTACAGTACAGTGTACAGGAGGCCCGCCCAACAAAGGACATCCCCGATCCACCCGATCCCACGACTATCTCCAGTACTGCTCCCGGCCAATAATGTGCTGCACCTGCACGCAGCATCTGCTGTTGCGGGAGGAAGGAGAAACCTGCCTACTTTCGCTCGCTCGCACGTACAGCAACTGGATTGCAGGCATGATGGAGGCTGTACGAAAGGGACCCATGGATCAGGCTTATCAACAGGGCCCTGGGTATTGGTAGTGCGATGCTGGCCAGGACACGGGCACTTTTGCATGCATGCCCGGCTGGAAGCCTGGAACGAACGAGCGCCGCCGCTCTGCGCTTTCTTCCCTGCCTCTCCGCCAGCTCCGGCCATTTTCGAACAGCTTGCCGGATGCGGGCTCGGCAGGCCCGAGTGCGCGCCGTCCTCTCGCACGAACGCCCACCCGACCCAGCTACTATACTACACACAAGCTAAGCTAAGCTATACTAGCTCGATCATCGCCACCACTGCGCTGCGCTACACGACCAGACGAAAGCCGGCAGGTCGAGAGATAAAGCGCGCGCGCGGAAAGCGGCGTCTCATCTTGCCATTGCCGCCGGCCCCGGGATATTTTCGCGCGGGGCACGCTGCCGGCCCGTGCTCCGGCCGATTAGGCACACGGTTCCCCCCTGGCTTTTTTATCGTCCCTGCCCCTTTCACCCTTTGTATGTAGCTAGCGGCGTGCCCCGGCCCCTGTCGTTGTTGGGGGCCGAATAATTTATTGACGGGATAGGGCTGATCCGTGGTTCGGGGTCGGGAAAAGATGGTGATTTCTGCCGCTAGTGATATGGATGATCCCGCACTCAGGCAGGCCTCCTCCATCGGCACGGGGTGTGTGGGTCCCGTGTCTCGCGCGGTTTCACTTTTGTGGCATCGATCGGCCTTATCTCTCTCGACAGATTCGCGCGCGTTCGCCGGCCGGCGTCGATCGCCGGGCGCGGTGGATTGCACGTAACGTCGCACCAGGTACGGTACCAGGGGCATACATACATGCATGTTGCCGTGCTCCGATCAACGGCCGTGCTGCATCTGTGGTGATGGTGCTCATCGGGACTTGTCGGCAGAGGGGAGTACAGTAGGCGACAAGAGTTGGTGATCGATGGGGGTGAGGGCAACTCCAGTCGGGCCCCTAAAAATTGAGCCCCTATACTGTGTTTCCAGGCCGGCCCACAAAGTTTAGGGGCCCAACTTGCTCTCCCGTCTCCAGCCGGCCGAGCAAATCCGGCGCCGTCGGACCTGCGCGCCTCCCTGCGCCTCGCGCCGCTGTCCCTCCCGCACCCGCAGCCGCTCCCTGCGCGCCTCCCTGCGCCTCTCTCCCTCCCGCAGCCGCTCCCTGCGCATCTCCCCGCGCCTCCCTGCGCATCCGCCGCCTCCCTGCGCGCCTGCGTCGCCTCCCTGCGCGCCTGCATTCGCCGCCGCCGTCCAGTGTAGGACCGCGCCGCCGCCGCCGTCGTCCATGTCTTTGGCGTGGACCATGGCGATGTCCTCGGCAAAGGTAACATTTTTCCCCTCCCCTGTAGCTAGTGAGGATGCCTGGATGTCTGGATGAACGTAACGTTATTCCAGCAGAGGGTGCCTGGATGTCTGTAGTCTGATGTTTTGTGGTGTAGCAGAAAGGTTCATGTGTATCACACTATCATTGCTACCTTCAATGGCACCACCCAACAGAGTAGTTGTCTGCAATCTGATGTTTCAGTTATTTGAGTGTTCTTTTGGAGGCCAGGAATATGCTATGCACTTTTATGCAGCTGATATATTTTTCTTGTATGCCAACTGAATGTGTTGCATTTTCTTGGTGCGGCAGATGTCGAGGTCCGAGAGGCTTCGGCGGTTGCGGGAGGAAGAGGAGGAATCAGATGAAGATGATGTCGTCTTCCTTGGTGCTATGCTTGCGGCATTGAAGAGGAAGAAGAGCAAGAAAAAGTTTCGCGGATCTTTGCCGGGCCGCCACAACGTGCCACGAGATATCTTAAGCGGTCACGAGAAGATTTACTTGGATTACTTCGCTCACAAGCCTGTTTACAATGAAAAGCATTTCAGAAGGAGGTACCGGATGTCAAAGGCACTTTTCTTGAGGATAGTAGCTGCAGTCGAGGCTCATGATGAGTATTTCCGCCAGAAGGCTGATGCAGTGGGTCGTCTGGGTGCATCTTCTATTCAGAAGGTTGTTGGACCCTTTCGGATGCTTGCACACGGTGTGTCAGCTGATTTCTTGGATGATTCAGTCAGAATGGGTGAAAGCACCATAATTGAGTCTTTCAAGCATTTTGTAAAAGCTATTGTTGACATCTTTGGTGAAGAATACCTGAGGGCCCCCAATGCCCAAGACACAGCCAGATTGCTAGCCATTAGCAAGGAGAGAGGATTCCCAGGGATGCTAGGATCCATAGACTGCATGCATTGGAGGTGGGAAAAGTGCCCGGTTGCTTGGCAAGGTGTTTACACGGGGCATAAGAATGGGCCAACTTTGATCTTGGAAGCTGTTGCATCACAAGACCTGTGGATTTGGCACGCCTTCTTTGGACTTCCTGGTTCATTCAATGACATCAACGTGCTACGTCGGTCGCCACTATTCAACAGAGTGGTTTCTGGGACAGCTCCACAAGTGGAATATATGGTAAACGGAAACAAGTACACCATGGGGTATTACCTTGCTGACGGGATATACCCCGCATGGGCACCACTTGTGAAAGCTTTTCGCAACCCGCAAGGTAACAAGAAGGCGCATTTCACAACAATGCAAGAGTCTTACAGGAAGGACGTAGAACGAGCCTTTGGGGTACTACAATCCCGATTCGCCATGATTCGAGGCCCTGCAAGATGGTGGAGCAAAGATGATCTCTGGTACATAATGATGTGTTGTGTTATCTTACACAACATGATAATAGAGGATGAGCGAGAAGAGGATGAGGACTTTAACTACTACCAGGAGCCGAGCGGCATCCCGGAGTTGGCACCCGAGGACTACCAAACACGTGATCCAGTTCTGGTACAAGAGTTTCTCAAGAACCATAAAGCAATCGAGGATAAATTGGCGCACGAGCAACTACGAAACGATCTTGTGGAGCATCTTTGGGCAATTCATAGCTCCAAATAGTTGTGTAATTTTTCCTTCCTAGGTAGGACAGGACTTGGCAATTATTCCAATATTGAGGCCAAGTTATTTCTGTTTCTGAACTTCTATTTTTTCAGAGGCTGGTTCAAGTTTACCTGAAGCTCCAGAAGGGGAGGTACTGAGGTTTCCTCCATCTTGGCAGCCAGAGACAAGCAGGCCACAGATAGCAACTGGAACGCCCATCCATGATCCTGGACTCATATTTTGAACTTGTGTATTAGTGGTAGAGAAACTTCCATGTAATCTGAGTACCATGTAATCTGATGAAAAAATATATTATACTAGTTGCCTGAATATGCATTGCTGTTGCTGTTGGCTGATACATTGCGGAGTTCTTCGGCTCGTTTTCTCCACCAGCACCGACTATTGCGGTGGCTCACACCCACGCGCACCGCAACAGTCGGTGGTTGGCTCGGCTCGCTTCGTCGGCTCAGTTTCGGCTCTGGTTTCACCGATTGTTGCGGTGGTGTTTCTGTCTGTGCACCGCAACAGTCGGTGGTAGGTGTGCCACTTGTGCTTCTCTGACCGACTATTGCGGTGGGTCTCCCATCCGGGCACCGCAACAGTCGGTGGTCGCGGTGTTTCAGCTGTGTTGCTAGTTTCTCACTGATTGTTGCATACAGGTTCAGGTTCAGAGACCTTTGAACAAGCATACAGATTATATGAAAGAAGCATATAGGTTCAGAGACCACTGCACATTTGAACAAGCATACAGATTATATGACAGAAGCATATAGGTTCAGAGACCTGTTCAAATAAGTCACAGATTATATGACAGAACCATATAGGTTCAGAGACCTGTTCAAATAAGTCACAGATTATATGACAGAAGCATATAGGTTCAGAGACCAAGCATACAGCACATATGACAGAAACTACAATCCACTCATTGCCTTGACATCAAACAGAGCTACAATCATCAGCGTCCCCTCCGCTGCCCTGCTCACTTGTGGAACCTCCCCCCGATGCCTTGACTAATGCTTCCTTGGATCTTGCTATTTGTTGCCTCATTGCCTTGACATATGCTCTTTGGCTTTCATCCATGTCGGACGTGTTGCAGAACATGATCCTTTGTTCTTGATCCCACAGCAACTTCCGCTCCTCGAGCTCCTTCTCAGCTTTCCATCTTTCTTCGCGTTTCTGATGTTCTTCTGCCTTCATTTGTATGAAGGTTGCAAGCTGCACAGCATATTCATCTTCTCCATCATTCCTCTTTTGTTTCTGCTTTGATTGTTTGCGACCTGGAGGTCGCTTGGAAGGTGCAGGGTCATCTTCTCGTGTTTCTTGCGATGGGGTCGTGGACTTGCATTGCCTCTTTCCTTGAGCTTGCTTCATTGCCTCATATACGGTTTGAAACTTCTCCGTATGGCGGACCTCCATCCAGCAGTGAATGTAAGGAAAACCTTTGGTCTCATCATAGGATTTTTGAGCTAAATTGATCTGCCACAAAGATGAAATCAACAGTTAGTTATTTCAGCTGCTACAGACAGGCAATACTCAAGGTAAATGAGTTCATGGGGTTTAGGAACTTACATATTCTGTATGCGGAACGCCACTTGGACGGAGACGTTCTATCTTCTCAATGCATTCTTGAAACCGAACACATTCCCTCTGGATCCCGTTCCACCTTTTTTCAAGGGATGTAGCATTTCTATCAGAGACAAAAGTCCTGTTCTCATGATAGTGTTGTGCTATCCGATTCCAATATGTCCCTTTGGATTGGTCACTGCCTATTCTTGGATCGAATGTTATGGCCATCCAAGACCAACACAACTGGATATCCTCATTGTGATTGTAGTTTCCTCCCCGCCCTCTGCTGCTGCCACTATCTGGGATTGGTGCTTGTGTGAGAAGCTCCAGATCGACTTCAGAGTCTTGTGTCTGCATGTCCAGAATTGACTGAGAACTGCCCATTGGGTCCTGTAAAAAATAAATGTGTTAGTAGGTCAATGCAACAAAAAAAGAAAACAATAGACAAACCCATCAAAGCTTATGGTCAGCAACACTGCATATTATCCATGATGGTTAGAGCTTTCTAATAAAGGATAATTCTGTTTTAGAATCAATATATGTGATTCAACAAAGCAGTATAACTATTATTAAATGCAGGCTTTCCCCACTAGAGCACAATTAATAGGCTTGATATGCCATTCAAGAGGTTATGGGACATGCCAATTGCCTGCTAGTGCTATGTTATCCATATAATGTATCAAGATTCAAGCTCCAATGCAAAAACAAAGAGGTCATGAAACCATTTGGCACAACTCAGTGCCACCTATATATTCAAAGTAAAGATTGGCAGACAGCACTATCTGAAGACTGCAAGTTGGGAAAATATATCAATTTGCCAATATAGGACCATCAATCAATTATAAATATTGAGATAGGCATCAAGACAAACTAGAGAAAATATTTCTTTGGCTTTGCAAGGCAACAAGAGCTTTCAGTAATCATGCCTACTGTAACATTGAACAGAAAGGCATCTTAATTATAATCAATAAAGGCATCTTAATTATATTCCCAACATGGCAGCAACAGAAAATTCACAAATAAGCAAAAGCATGTACCTGCAGCTCTTGCATGGTGTTGTTGGCAGTCGGGGTAGGGCTCCAGTCAAAGATTGGCATCGAGGACGAGCTGAAGTAGTCGCCGTCGTCCTGGAGTGACGTCGTTGAGGTGGGTCTTCGGGTGTCCGAGGCGGTGGCGGCGACTTCCATTGAAGTCTTCTGGACTTGGTGCGACGGAAGTTGTGCCGGCTCGGAGAAGCTCGGCGTTTGGGCCTTCCTGCCGGCGCTGGTGAAGACAGAGCGCCTCTGCTGTGCTTCATGGCTGGGAGCAGGCAGGCGGAGGCCGGGTGGAGGCGCTTCGAATAGCTGGCGACGAAGGAAGGCGCCGGGTGCGAGCGCGGCGTCGGGGACCTGGGGTGGCCGGACGCCGCCGGGATCGACCCCGGCGTCGAGGTAGGTCTCCTGGCGAGGTAGGACGCCGCCAGGACGAGGAACTGCCG
>CM014272.1:75187686-75250813 GCA_004135705.1 Alloteropsis semialata | reverse complement strand
CTTGACTAACCCTTGGACCGATTCCTTCGGAATCGCTTCAAGGCTCGGGGGCTACGGCCAACGGACGCACCTCGCGGCGCATCCGTTGATCATTCGGTGACCTCAGAAGAAGGCTACTAACCCTTGGACCAATTCCTTCGGAATCGCTTCAAGGCTCGGGGGCTACGGCCAACGGACGCACCTCGCGGCGCATCCGTTGCAGACGGCTCTTTTCTCTCCAGTATCACGCGGTTTCGCTTCCAACTGCAGCAGGCTCGACGCTCGTCAGACAGCACGACCTCGCCGACTTGTCTCTCAACCACGTACTACTCGGGGGCTTGTCGGGGGTAGACCCCCAGGGGTACCCAGAAGGCGGATTGGCCCAACCAGCAAAGGGCGGCCCGGTCCGAGTGCAACTGGATCGGTTTGTCAGACTGGGTGGCCCACCAGTCGGGAGGCCCACCAGTCGGACGAGCCGGATGGGCGCGACGGCGCGCGGCAAGGAAGCAGGCGGCGTATCCCGCAAGAAGCTCGGAGATCAAGATAAACTAGCCGGAATTATAGGGAAAGATATCTGTAATCGTTATAGGATCGAATCCTTGTATTTCGGGTAGGTTACGATCTCTAGCCGACTTGTAACTCAAGGCAGCCGGACTATATAAGGCGCCTTGAGACCCCCTCCAGAACACGACATTACAACATCTACGAAACCTAGGACAGAACCCAACTACGGAGATCCTTCAGGAACTTCATACACAGCAATACAATCACCCCCAACACAGGACGTAGGGTATTACGTCATCTCGACGGCCCGAACCTGTTCAATCCTCACGTCTTGTGTTGCCATCGACTTCTGATCCTCGATCTGTCCCTCAACAAATCAACCACGTAGGCTACCCTGTGTGGACTGCCGGGTCCAAACATCCGACACTGCCATAGTCCATAGAAGACTGAACTGGTTAGTGTTCAGGGTTATTGGGGGGCGACTTCGTCCTATCGGGTGTAGAATGATGTTTAGGTTTGGGGTGGCTATGTATCTCCTGCCATAGAAGTCTAAATTGCTTTGGTTTCGGTCCTCCGCCATACAAAAGTTTCATTTAGAGCGTTAAAGTTGTGTATGGCAGTTTGCTATAAAACTTATGGATGAAAACTTTTTGTTACCTGTTTGTAGAAAAAATTTGTATTAAAACTTATCTGTAGTTCAAAAAACATTGGTATTACGTAGTTGTAGGAAACTTTTGTATTCAAACTGATGTGAAATTCGAAAAACTTGTGTAAGTAATTTTTTCAGCAATTTTTCTTTTATTTATATTGTATTTTAGTTTTGAAAGTTACTTTTATTTTATTTTTCCTGCCCTTTTCTTCTCCCTCTTTCCCCCATCCCGAATGTTTTTAGTTTGTAAAAAGAGAAAGAAAAAAAAGGCACAAATGAAAAAAGCACGGAAAGAGAATGTACGTGGGGGGACCAAGAAAAAAAATGTGTAGTCTGGGGGATCGCCCAGACGGAAACTTCCGTCCGGGCGACCGTAAATTAGATTCGCCGGATGCACCCCCACCTTTTGGTTTTGATTCCATATACCACACACATAGTCCATACATGTACACTTTCGTAAAAGCGGGTTTTGTAAATATCTTAATGATGTATATAAACAAAATATATCGACCATATTGTTAGACTTGGATACCCCTAGATGCCTAGCTCAGTTCATTAACGGTGTGGATGTAGAATGTATATATATGCCCGTACCATCTAAGTTCAGTTGTCATCGAGAAGGATACGGACGTCTATATAATACACACTCTCGATACCCAATAAACGATTTCAAAATTTGTATTAGAAAAAGCCAAAACGTCATTTAATTTAAGATGGAGAGTGTATATTCTTAATTGAAATCCATCTAATTTCCCCTAGATTGGTTCTAGGGAGGAGCATATTTTGGGAAATCATTAGCATCACACATTGTTCTTTAACAACTGTATTACCTTTTTCGAGTCAAGGTCTAATTGTGATCATAATTATCTTTGCGCCTACTTATTCTCCGCTCTTCAAGGTCCATCACACTTTAAAGTAGTTTTGGGTTCTTATGCCAGTCTCAGTGCATAGTTTCATCGCAAAGTTACCAAGACTGCAAACTAGATAACTGTGCCAGAGGAGTGTCATGGGGATGAAACTTCTCTCTCATCCCATGAAACTCCCACCTTCTCTCTCCTTGCCAAGTCATCAAAAATACTGATGTGCTATTGAATTTATTGCCGTGAAACTCTCCATGAAACTCCCACTGAGAATGGCCTTAGTAACATGGTAACCCGAGATATCTAGTGGATTTGGCCAAGGGGATAAAAGAGGAGGATGGATCGAAGGGATATGTTAGACGTCAATTCAATGGTTATGACATTCGATTGATTTTCTTTTAGAAAATAACACAACTTTTCAGTATCAACTAGTGGATAAACAAAGTTTTCTTTAAAATATAATATACTTTTTATTTGCCACTAGTAGATAATGTTTCGGACTAACTTTGAAAACTTAACTACCAATAGTTTTCACTGAGTGCGTTCTTTCCTAAGGGGGCATCTTCACATGTTCACATATATGCAGATGAAGCAGCAACTTTAGCCAACTTGCGGCCGCAGGATCTCGGAGCAACTTGAATTCTAAATGGAGTTCGAGACGTCCTATAAATTAGGCTGGGATCCTTGGAGTTATCACGAACAGACACAGGTGCACCGCAGCAATGCACAAATTTTTTAAGCTCGTAGCTTGATTAGCTTTCACGCATGCACTGTCCATCATGGCGTCTCATGCTTTTCCCCCAGCTTGGACATTCGTTCTGATCCGGGGGAAAAAATAAAAATCGAAGAGCAGAAGCAGCAGCAAACTAGCAGGCAGCAGCTAGCAAAGTCGATCGGTCTGGAGATATTTGCTGGCGAAAAGGTTGCGAAAGATATCAAAACTGGTGCTCAGTGTGCTGCTTTAATTTTGTCTGCCCCACAGTGCACTAGCTCGCGGCATTTAAATTCAGCTTGGGTGTATGTGGATTTGAAAAAGGAGACACGGCAGGACAGGATGGGGTTATTTTTTCGAATAATTACAGGATGGGGTTATCACTTATCATATTCATTCATATCACGATCAGCAAGTGGCCTCCAGTGAAGGAGAGCAAGGACATGATGCACCTTGCGTATACCTCGCGGAGATGGACCATTATGCAGATTTACATCTCTCATGGACGAGGATTAATGGATAAGAAACTTAATTAGCACCACCACGGCTAATAATTTCTTCTATATATTTCCAATTCTAAAAGTATGTTTTTACACGGATATCTGTTTGGATATTGTAGACATGTAGTACTGGAAAACATGATACGAAAAATAGTTAGAGGCCAAATGAGTGGAAAGCCATGGTTTTCATAACCAGAAAATTTTGTTACATCCAAACACTTATTATCTTTTCAAACAGAGTATTTTATAAAACCGTATATTATTCGTTTTCTTCTAAACTTCGAAACAACCTTGTGACACCTGTTATTGGCGCAGGCAACAAGCGTATTGCATGGAAGCGAGCTATCGGGTTTGTGGCCGTGTTCGGATGGGAGGTAAAAAAATTTTTCAGGGTATTAAATGCTACTTTGACCACTAATTAGAGATATTAAATAAAGTCAGTTTACAAAACTATCTTCACAACCCCCTGTCAAATTCGCGAGATGAATCTAATGAGGCCTTTGACCACGCGATTAGAGGATGATTACTGTAGCATTACTGTAGCAAATCATGGATTAATTAGGTGCAGTAGATTCGTCGCGCAAAGTTGCACTCATCTGTGAAAAGATTTTGTAAATAAACTTTATTTAGGTCCTCATGCATGCGACAGTAATCCGGGACATTTTTTTTTTTTTTGTCCCGGCTGCCGAACACGGCCGGAGTCTTGGACTATTCAAGATTCGCGCACGGAAGTCAGGGCATCTCAGTCGATCGCCATGCTCCTGCACGCGCTTCTGCCGGCGTGCCGACCATCACACATCACCCAACGTCTGCGTCGTCGTGCGCCGCGCGCGCGCTGGACGGGCCAGATGCTCGTCATTCTAGTAGCCCATATATTGGGGTGTTCAATTCCCCCAAAAAATTTTCATCAAAATTTTTTTTAAGGGAATCTTATATTAATGGAGTAGTAAATGTGTGTTAATGACAAAACCCATTCCATAACCCCTAGGTAACTTTTCGAGACGAATCTAATGAGCCTAATTAGGCCATGATTTGCAACATTGATGCTGCAGTAACCATCCGCTAAACATCCACTAATCATAGATTAATTACCATCATTAGATTCGTCTTGCGATTTCTGGGCGAGATCTATAATTAGTTTTATTATTAGTCTACATTTAGTACTCCTAAATGGTAAGATTCTCTTGCAAAATTTTTCACCAAAATTTTTTCACCTAATTGAACACCCTACTGCAGCTGCTGCGTCACATTCTCTGATAGAGTTACCGGGCTAGGCCCGGACGACGCCTTCTGTCTACAAAAGCGCTCTAGGCTTTCTCTCGGCCCGGTGGTACAGTTGGATGTATCTGAAATTCTGAATATCTGATGAGCCAAAAAAAAAAAGTTGGATGTACTCCCTCCGTCCCAAAAAAAAATACAAATCTAGCATAGTGTCACGATTTAATATCTCAAGTTTGACCAACTATAGATTAAAAAATATCAATATTTATAATATAAAATAAATATCATTAGATTAGTTACAAAATATATTTTCATAATAAATTTATTTAGAGCCATAAATATGAATATAATTTGCTAAAAACTTGGTCAAACATGAACCACTTTAGGTGGCACGCAACACGTAGTTGCATTCTTTTTGGGGCAGAGGGAGTAGAGCATCTCCAAGAGTGACTAAAAAATAGTCTCCCAAAAACCTTGTTTTCGGACCTTGCCAAAAGTTATTAGGACAACAAAAAACAATTTCATCCAAGGGTTCCTAAAAAATTGCCCCAAAAAGCTGCCATATCATCTAATTGTAGGCCCAACACCACTTTTTATGCATGAACAGTAATCACGGATTGGGAGAGCCAAAAAGAGGTGTTAATTTGACCCAAGATAGAGCCAATATTGGGAGTGCCAAAAAAATTAGGATTCAAGTTGGACACTGTTGGAGCTTATTTTTTCACCTTAGCTCTCAAAACTAACTATTGGGAATATATATTAGGCACTCTTGGAAATGTGCTAAGGAGAACTTAATTTTCGTGAGGGAAACCTAGCCAACTTTTGGTACAAGACGTGTCAAAAAAATCCAAGGATCGAGTGCCTAACATTTGCTACTCAAAACTTTTTTTTTATCGAATACGCAAAAGCTTTGCGTATCTTTGCATTAAGGTAGAAGAGTTCATACAACGCTTGGGCAAGCAACCCGGCATCTGGGCAAAGCAACCCTAGGTGGGGCGACAATTACCCTCCACCTAGGCAGGAGCAGTACAATATGATCTACTACTCATGAACTAAACAACCCAAATTGGAGGCTCCCGCTCAGATCCACATCTCCCCCTGTTGCATGATCTGTCCAAGTAGTAGGTGCACTGTCTTGCTTTCTGCACGAAAGACACGAGCGTTTCTTTCCTTCCACAATTCCCACGTGGTTAGAGCAAACAGGGTATCAAAACCTTTGCGCCGCTCTTTCTGCCTGTAGTTCTTCCTCAAGGCTTGCCACCAATCTTGTAGTGTCTGACATGCTGTTGCCCCAGGCCATTGGGCGCCAATGGCAGTTAGGATTGACCACCAAAGTTGTCTTGTATAGGAGCATTTGTAGAATAAGTGGTCAGTGGATTCATTTTCTTGTTCACAGAGGTAGCACGTCGGGTTTGCTTCTAAGTCGTGGCGGATTCGTCGGTCAGCGGTCCAGTGCTTTCTTTTGAAGGCCAACCAAAGGAAGATTTTAACCTTTAGTGGAGCCCAGGTCTTCCAGATGCGGGTGTGTCCCTGCAGTGTGACCGAACCTTGATGAAGCATCAGGTAAGCTGATTTTGCGGAATATGCCCCGTCTTTGCTCCATCTCCAGATTATGTGGTCCTCTTCTTCATTGAGTTGGACAGCTTGAATGCTTGGCCAGATTTTCAAATATTCCACAATGGCAATCACCGAGAGCCCTCCCGTGATCGCCCTTATCCATGCATCGTTCTGCAGTGCTTGTCTGACGGTTTGAGTGTTTCTAATTCTTTTTCGAACAGCCCTGCACAGGTTCGGTGCATATGCACTGATCGGCTTCCCATCTAGCCAATTATCCGTCCAGAAGAACGTGGTTCTGCCACCAACTATTTGGATTTGAATGGAGGTTTTGAAGAACTCCCGGACCGTCGGCTCAATCCTTAGTGGCAGCTCATTCCACGCCCTGTCCTGATCCGTCCTTTGAAGCCAAAGCCATTTGGCTTGTAGAGCAAAACCGGCTAGCCTGAGGTCTGTGATGCCAAGTCCACCTAGTTGTGTTGGTCGACAAACTGTTGGCCATGCTACCATGCATTTCCCCCTGATGGATTCATCCTTGCCCGCCCATAGGAACCGCCGGCAAATAGCATCCACCTCCTGTCTTACCCAGGACGGTAGCTTCTCCGCCATCAATGCGTAGATTGTTGCAGCCCGTAACACTGACCTGATCCAAACGAGGCGCCCACTACGCTCCATCAGTGGCCCTTGCCATGACGGGAGCTTGGCCGCCACACAGTCGACCAAGCGTTGTAGTTGGGGTTTCGAGATGCTCTTTGTGCTCAAGGGTAACCCCAAATAGCGGATTGGAAAGTCCACCAGTTGGCAGCCAAGAACACTTTGTAGCTGTTGTGTGTCGCTGTTCTCCCCGTAGATCATGGTGATAGAGCATTTGGCACAGTTGGTGTGTAGTCCAGCTGCCTCTCCGAAGATGTCCAGTACACGTTTGATGGCCCTGGCTTCGCGATTGGTTGGGCTGGCAAACATGATGACGTCGTCGGCATATAGGCTGCATTGGTACTTGATTGCAGGCAGCTCCATTTGTTGCATGATGCCACTGGTCACGGCCTTGGTGAACAGCCGATGGAGCATGTCCATCGCCAAAATAAAGAGGAGGGGGGACAGTGAGTCTCCTTGCCTAACGCCACGTTTGTGCTTGATCACCTGCCCCGGTTGGTTATTGAGTAGGATACGGGACGTTGATGATGCCAGCATTGCAGCAATCCAATCACGCCATCTCCTCGAGAATCCCAGTGCTTGCAACAATTCTAGTAAGTATTGCCAAGAGAGGGTGTCGAAAGCCTTTGATATGTCTAGCTTAAGCAACATCTTAGGAATTTTTTTCTTGCGGAATAGAACTGCTGCCCTCTGGACATACTTGAAGTTGTCTTGAATGGATCGGCCTTGAATGAAAGCGTTCTGATTTCTTGCCACCATCCCATTCAGCATTGGTGCTAGGCGCAGGGATAGCAGCTTGGAGAGTAGCTTTCCGAAGCTATGTAGCAGTGTGATCGGCCTGTAATCTTGAGGTGATGCCGCTTCAGGTGATTTTGGAATGAGCACGATGAAAGCATTGTTTAGCAAGTGAAGGTTCATTGTGTTCCCCTCAGCGAATGCGTTAATGGCGTTCATGATGTCGTCTTTGATGATCTGCCATGCAGTGTGGTAGAAGGCTCCGGTGAATCCATCTGGTCCGGGTGCTTTGTCCGCAGGTAACTCTTTTATTGCCGCCCAAACTTCTTCAGGTGAGAAGGCAATGGCAAGGTGCTCAAGGTCTGATGCGCTCACCCCAAGTGCTTGGAAGTTGAGTGAGTCGCCTTGTTCCACTGCTCGCCCAAAGAGTTCATCAAAATGCTGGAAGATGGCTTGGTCCATCTCCTGCCGCTGTACAAGAATGTGCCCATCAATGGTGAAGCTGTGGATGTGTTTTTTCCATTGTCTTCCTCGTGCAATCGCATGGAAGTATTTCGTGTTTGCGTCACCCTCTTTGAGTTGAAGAATACGTGATCTTTGCCGTGCAATTGTCCGTTCCAGTGATGACAGCCCGAGGCATTTTAATTTTAGTTCCTTGCGCTCGATGATCTCCTCATTGCTAAGAGCTCGAGTGTCCTGTGTTTGTTCCAGACGCAGCAGCTGCTCACGTGCCTGAGTAATTGTGCTTTGATGTTTCCAATTTTTGTAACTGCCCAGCTCTGGAGAGCTCATACCAGATTCCTGAATTTTGCATCTAGGCGCTTGTATGGGTCATGGATTTCGTCGCTGCAGTTCCACCCTCGGGTGACGGCATCCAGGTATCCGTCCATACGAGGCCAGAAGACCTCGAAGTGAAAGCGACGTCTCACGGCGATCATGGCATTTGTTCGGAGTAGCAGGGGGGAATGGTCAGATGCGTCGGAGGAGAGCGCCTGGAGGAGGCACGACGGGTGTTGTTCCTCCCATGGAAGGGAGACCAACGCACGATCAAGCTTGACCAGGGTTGGATTGCTGCGTTCGTTGCTCCAGGTGTATGCCCGGCCATGGAGGTGCAGGTCCTGCAGCTCTAGCGTTGCCACCGTCTCCCTGAACAGTCTCATGGTTCGCCTGTTGATCCTGTCATTGCTCTTATCCGCGTCAGTTAGTATGAGGTTAAAGTCCCCTATGATGAGCCATGGTCCGGGGCAGGCATCTCTTATCGCTGCTAGTTCATCCATGAAAAGCTCCTTGGCGAAGTCGTCCTGGGGTCCATAGACTGTCGTGAGCCACCAAGGTGTATCGCCCGTAGCACTCACTTGGACAGTGCAGGAAAAGCAACCAAGATGTACATCTTGCAGCACGATGTCAGGTTGTCTTGCAGCAATGAGCAATCCACCTCTAGTATCGGCCGTAGGCACAAAAGCATACTCGGAAAATGCAGTTCCTAGCATAAGTTGTGGGTTACATTGTCAACTTTTGTTTCCTGAAGACAGATGATGCTAGCTCTAGTGTCATCCACCAGCGTTCGAACTGTGTCACGTCGGGCCCTCATATTGAGGCCACGCACGTTCCAAGAGAGGATGTTGATGTTATTCATGGTTGAAGGGTTCAACCAGCTAGATCGTCGACAGCAAGCTAGGCCGCAGCCGACATCACCCTCCTCCGGCTTGAGGAGCTTTTGAATAGTTCTTTGACGGCCGGCTTATACAAGGATGCAGAGTTGTCCTTGTATAACGAGTCATAAGCAGCGTCCCCTTCGTTTACCATCAAGCTGCTGGTCATCGTTTCTGCCCCGTAGCGGCATGACAGCAGCACTTCTCCGCGTTTGGAAGCTGGGACGCCGAAAAGTTCCTGGGTTGCCAGTCTATGACTGCGAGTGGGCAGCACCACAAGCTCCTGTGCATGCTGCCTGCTCAGGTTTCTGCGTGGTGGTTTTGAAGGAGCCAAAGGAATCAGAGGGGACACCTTGGCGATCTGCACCTCAGCCGCGAAGAGGTTTAGGCGGTCTTTCGTGGTAGGATCAGGTGCTGCCATGATGTCCTCTGTACACGCCGTAGTGCTTTGTTGTACCGACGGGCTAAGCCAGGGGAAGACTGGGGAAGTTTCTAGTGGGAGGCATTCTATCTCCCTCGCCACGATCGGCTCAGTGGACGCAACAGCGCCCGTTGCAGAAGGAGGAGCGGGGGAAGATACTGTGTCCTCCGTCAGTGGTCCGTGCAGGACGGCCGCCTCTGTGATCATCGGATCCCAGCCAGAGTTGGGGTATGTCGGGGCAGGGCGGACTTCACCGCAGATGGGGTCATGAAACACGGACCGCGGAGCCGGCGAACGGGTTGCTTCCCGGTCCAGTGTCTCCTCCTGCGGCATTATGGATGGTGCAGAATGAGAGTGATCCTGTTGTTCTGGTGCATTTGTTGATGGAGTCACAGCGGTCTCCAGGTGCTCATGCGCTGGGAATGGAGCTCTCCAGGTGCCGGCCATTGTGTCATCCGGTCCACCTTCAGGTATCGCCATATCGGCCTGCCTTCCTTGCGGGGCGTGTTGGCCAAAGGCTCCTCTCCCGTTGCGCCCCTCGCCGTCGGGTATTCCCCTTGAGCATCTGAAACCCTGAATCCGCGGCCCGACGCCGCGCGATTCGCCATAGCCCCACTCGGGGTTCCCGTCATGTCTGCTGTCACCATCCGAGGAAGGGGGTGATGGCGATGGCGTTGGCGTTCTGGAGGAGAAGTCAAAGATGTTTCGCACGTGTACGATGGCGTCATATGTGAGCACCTTCTTCTCTCGCAGGTAGGGCGGTAATCTTCCAAAAATGAGCTGCATTCCTGGGTCGTTGTAGACCACAGCGACCTCATTCTCAGTGACATGAACTTTCACAGAAGTTGGGATGAGGCTGGGGTTATCTGTCCACGCAGTGACCCGGAAAGCATCCAACTCCGATTGTTCCAGGGTTGACGGCGCCGCGCGTTCAATCCAGGTTGCAAGTGAGAGGATCTTGCGTGCGGTACTCATGGACCAGATATGTGGTGGAAGGCCTTCAATCTCCACCCCGACCTTGAAGCGCAAGGATGAAACCTCCGCATTGGCCAGCCGTGTCCAGGGCCGGAAGTGGAGCGTGGTGTTGCCAATTGGGATTGCAGGCGCGTTGAGGATGGCATCCCTTGTTGCCTGGTTGTCACAGCGAATGAGGAAGTTGTCCAGGTAGAAGGAGGCGACGGTGTAGTCCTCACTGGAGATTCCGGGGATCCTCCTGATCGCTCGGCGTGCAGCGTCGACGGAGTGGTCGTATGATGCATTCCCAGTGTAGGCGACGAGAGCGAGTCGGAGACGCGCCTCTGCGTCGTCGATGACGTCGTCTCTGTCAATGTAGCAGTGGACGTTCCGAGGTCGCAGGTCAGGGTGTCCTGGCGGGAGCTGTTCATCGTCCACCAGCATTGGTTCCGGGTTCTCTACCGGCCGGTCACCTCTCGAGTCCGGATCAAGTGTGTCATCCCTGGAGCCACACGGAGTACCCGGGCTCCCAGGGCGACGTGCTGCACGATAGAAGGAGCGGACCGAATGTTGGCCGGCGTCGGGTCTTCCTCCAGTGCGAGAAAGGATCTTGCCCTTGCCCTTGGCAATCAATGGTGACGGAGGCGTGGGCGCCCGCGAGCCGCGCGGTGTGTCTGGGCTTCTCGGTCCTGGCACCACCTGGGGATAGCGACGTCGACCGTCGTCACCGAAAAGCGCGGGCTCTTTGTGAATGGGTGCCGGGGCGGTGGGTGAAGGCGGAGTGTCAGCTCTGGAGCCACGCGGCGTGCCCGTGCTCCCAGAGTGACGCCTTGCTCGGACGATTCGTCGCCGTTCGTCGTCCATCGGCCCCTCATCATCCAAGTTCCGCGGTCGCTTGCAGTCCCGCGCGACGTGCCAAAGGCCGTGGCAGCGCAGGCATCGCATGGGCAGCCTGCAGTCCTTCACCCGATGTTTGCAAACGGATGGATGCCACAAGAACACATGTCGTGCGTGCTACCGCGGTATCGCCCACTTTCGTTGTCGGCTGTTTGTATTTTGGTTTCTCTATCGACACGGTAAAGGAAATCTCAAACTATAATAGAGTTTTTTACATGAAGTTGATGAAAAGAACCACTGAACTTGTTATATCACTTTCCATGCCGCTTTCTGCCGTGCGTCCAATGCCCGCCGGCCGCCGTGGCTCGTGCCAAGCCACGGCCATCCGACCGACTCCCCGCCGCCATTTTTTCAGATCCGGCTGGCCGGCCGGTTGTGGGTGGCACACGCGAGTTTTGACGCCCTGACGCGCGCGCGGGGCGCCGGGTCGCCATCGGTTTGACTCGAACGCTCCAGCCCCGCCGCGGCGTGGTCGATCGCGAACGGAGCGTCCGGTCGGGCCGATTCCGCGCGTGTGACTACTCCGTAGAAGCCTAGAACACGCGGAATCCGCAGATCCCTCGCCGTTGGGTTTGCCCGTTCCGGCGCCCGCAGACTACGCAGGAGGAGCGTGGCGGCCGATGGAATGGCACGCACGGTTCCTTCCTGAAGAGTACAGTGCACAGGGTCCCGTCGCGGTGCTCGCGCGCGCACATGACACATGGGATTCGGAGGCTGTGTCGTGCATACCGAGTACAGGCACCCATGGGATGGATCCCGGAAAGGGTCTGAATATACAGCAGCCGTACGAAGCACAGCACTTTTTGGGACGGGCTGAGAATCCTCTCGTGCGCGGTTGTATGTACCGGACCCTGATAGCCCCTGCTTGCAAGTAGTAGTATCCTATTAGTTCAAATCACGTACGGAAGTGTCGTTTTGGGGGTTTTATCGTGTGTAATGTAATCAGTGGGGGGGACACAAGTTGGGCTTGGCAAGTTGGGCCTGGCTAGGACGCCTTTCGGCTTTGAAAAATGCAGCCTCGATCGGGCTAGCTATTGAGCAGTGAGCGGTGTGGGCCACCTGAAACCAACAGCAACTGGGATCCCTAGGCCCTCTTTAGATTGTGGCAAGTTGCCAAAAAATAACAACTTTTTTCACACTGACAACCGTGCCTCTCTTACAAACACGTTTCTCAATGACAATTTTTTTCGGCAACTTTCTGAACTAAACAGGCCCCAGGTTCCGAGCCCGATCCCCGGAATCCCCACTCACTCCACTCCCCCACCTTCTATTTCCGGCGTTTTGCATGCCGTTCTTGTTTGACCGCGTACGATGTCGAAGCCAAACTAGTCACTGCAAGGATCTCGTGCCTCCTTCAGAATATCCCGTCCCACTTTACACGCGATATTGTGAAAGCACAAATTCAGTAGTCAAGAGTCATGGGCCGATCGACACGGCCATCCGAAAAGCCAAACAAATGACGCCTATTTTGTACCGGCATGGAACCATGACAGAGACAGTGCGCTCGATCGATCCCTCGCCGTGCAAATATACTAGTTTAGGATGGGCTTAAGGTTAATTAAGCGCCCGCTTGCCTTCGAGAGAATGAGTGAATGACGTAATCTTCAGGCGGCGGCGAATATGACTTGGTGACGCCCGCGAGGGTCGCCAGCCGTCTAGAAAGACTGCAAACCAGGTAGCCACCGGCCGGCAGAGCGAATCGCCGAGCAGCGTTGGCCGCCGACGCAGGCGCCGCGCGAGTGTATGGCACCGCCACCGCGGCGCCCGAGGTGGCAAGGAAACCATGGGGGGCGGGACGCCGGGACGGCAAAGCCCGGGGGCGCAGGGAGCGTGGGAATCGCCGAACGGGAACGTGTGTTCACTGTTCATTCATCGGTTCAGGCCATCAGGGTCCTCGCCGTCCGTCGTCCTTTGTTTGAATATGTTCACTGTATATTCTGTCGTACGTTCCACTTGATACTGACTGATAGTAGCTTTATATTCGTACCGTCCTGATAGCGGTGGCGCCTAAGGTTTCAGCTATAGACACATGGTGGCGCATGTGCATGGATGCACAACCAGTGTAAAGATAGACAAGAAAAAAAATTGAGTAGGGTAAATTTTGGACGATTATTATGTCTTTTGGAATTATGCTTGTGCAAAAATATATCATGACATGGACTAGCTTAATAAAAAGATAGCTTTGCTCCGGGTGGTTAAGAGGAGGGAAAGAGAGGATATAGATATCTAGCACGGGAAACCTCAATTCAGATTTTCGTTATGCAAGACTGGTGGTCGAAGCTGGAATGCATGAGTGACAGCATGAGCATCTCAGAGAGGAGGGTTCGAGGCCCCGCCAGCTAGCCCCAAGCAAACACACCAGCAGAAACGCAGCAGCTCACCCACACTACACCACCAGAAGCCCCAGGTCTGAAACCGGTACTCCACCACCCGTTCCTCTTTTCGGCCGTTATGCACGGGTGCCTACGCTGCTGAGAGCCAAATTACGAGAATTACTGACGGGTACCAAAGCAGCTACGTCATGCATGCCGCGACAAAAGTGACCAGATGACATAGGGGGGGTCGTCGGGACGTCGCCTGCCATCTACTGCCGCCAGGCCAGGCAGGCAGCCACCTTCCACTTCCAGGGCGGATCTGGCACTCCAAATGGCACTGCGGCGCCGGCGCCCGAGGCAGAAAACCTGAAGCCATGGGGACTGGGGAGGGGACACCGCCAGCCCGGGGGCGCACGGGGCGGTGGGAACGTCAAAGCGTGTACTCACATTCACTGAGTACGTGATGAACGAGATTATACAATGACCCCCAGGGGCAAGGGATGCCCAAAACAAAGCAGGGTAGCCGGATTTGGATTGTGAGGAACCACTGGTTAAAATGGGTGTAGTGAAATATCTGGAGTGGTTTCGTCAATTTTAATATCCGATGCTCTAATTTTTCAGACATGCTTTTGCACCGTGCTAAAAACAAAGAAGAAGAGATCAAGGAAGAATGGACGCCCTTATATCGGAAGTAGAAACAATTGTAGAGTTAACAAGGATGCAGCACTCAAATTCATTCGAGGTAGCCAATAGCCATGGTATTCTTCTGTTTTGTACTACACCTATCTCTGTCCGCGTACATCGTGCATATTCTGTTTTGATAGGTTCAGATCGATTACGATTAGACACAAACTATTGAGAACGCCCCCTGCATGACTGCATCTGGTTGACCCCAGAGACGAATGCGCGCGAGACCACCAGCTCAGCCAATGCCTAGTGCTAGTAGCAACTTTTTTGAAATTAAGTGCTAGTAGCACCTCGACCCAAGTTCGAAGCACCAACACAACGCGCCGGAAGGTACATGAAGCCCAAGGTTTGGTGGACCGGTTATCCCGGCCCACAGCAACCACCGCAAAGCACAAGCCAATCCGCCTGCCATCCACCTGCGTTGGCGCCTTTCACTGGCCCGTCCTGGCGGCTTGCCGCTGCAGCCTTCTTCCTTCAGCGAGAGGAGCTTCTTCCTCCCGCGCTATATAAACCCCACGAGCGCTCACTACTCGCCATCATCGCAGCAAACCTCGTACAATCGACAGGAAAGTCCAGTGCCCGAGTCAAATCAGCTCCTACTCCCTGCCCCCCTCTCGATCTCTCTCCGTGTGTTCTTCACGTGGCATGGAGACCCTCCTGGTCGGCAACCCCGCCAACGGCGTGGCGAAGCCGATGTGCAACGGCGTGGGCGCGCTGCCCGTGGCCAGCTCCCACGCCGTCATCGCCGCGCCGCCGCCGGTCGCGGTGGCCCCGGCGGGCGCCACGCTTGGCCGCCACCTGGCGCGCCGGCTCGTGCAGATCGGCGCCTCCGACGTCTTCGCCGTCCCCGGGGACTTCAACCTCACCCTGCTCGACTACCTCATCGCCGAGCCGGGGCTCAACCTCGTTGGCTGCTGCAACGAGCTCAACGCCGGGTACGCGGCCGACGGCTACGCGCGCTCCAGGGGCGTCGGCGCCTGCGCCGTCACCTTCACCGTCGGGGGCCTCAGCGTGCTCAACGCCATCGCCGGCGCGTACAGCGAGAACCTCCCCGTCATCTGCATCGTCGGCGGGCCCAACTCCAACGACTACGGCACCAACCGCATCCTCCACCACACCATCGGCCTCCCGGACTTCTCCCAGGAGCTCCGGTGCTTCCAGGCCATCACCTGCCACCAGGTATACGCGCGCGCCTTCTCTGCTCTCTCTGTTCATTTCGTCGAACCCCTCTGCTTCAGAATCACTAACGCCACATCACTTGTACGCAGGCCGTCGTGAACAACCTGGACGACGCGCACGAGCAGATCGACACGGCCATCGCCACGGCGCTTAGGGAGAGCAAGCCGGTGTACATCAGCGTCAGCTGCAACCTCGCCGGCCTCTCTCACCCGACCTTCAGCCGAGAGCCAGTGCCCCTGTTCATCTCACCAAGGTAGCTAGCGCATGTCGATTCATCTCAAGTATATGAATTTCTACTACTCCCTAGCGTCAGATCGTGAGAGCAACCGTGCCACTTCGTGTTCCATCAGATTGAGCAACAAGGCGAACTTGCAGTACGCCGTGGAGGCCGCGGCGGACTTCCTGAACAAGGCCGTGAAGCCGGTGATGGTGGGCGGGCCCAAGATCCGGGCGGCCAAGGCGAAGAAGTCTTTCGCCGCCGTCGCCGACGCCAGCGGGTACCCGTTCGCGGTGATGCCGTCCGCCAAGGGCCTGGTGCCGGAGCACCACCCGCGGTTCATCGGCACCTACTGGGGCGCCGTGAGCACCACGTTCTGCGCAGAGATCGTCGAGTCCGCTGACGCCTACCTCTTCGCGGGGCCCATCTTCAACGACTACAGCTCCGTGGGCTACTCGCTGCTGCTCAAGCGGGAGAAGGCCGTGATCGTGCAGCCGGACCGCGTGGTCGTCGGCAACGGGCCGGCGTTCGGGTGCATCCTCATGGACGAGTTCCTCCGGGCCCTCGCCGAGCGCCTCCAGCGCAACACGACGGCGTACGACAACTACCGCCGCATCTTCGTCCCCGACCGCGAGCCGCCCAACGGCAAGCCCGACGAGCCCCTCAGGGTGAACGTCCTCTTCAAGCACATCAAGGGCATGCTGTCCGGGGACACCGCCGTCGTCGCCGAGACCGGCGACTCTTGGTTCAACTGCCAGAAGCTCAGGCTCCCCGAGGGCTGCGGGTAAGCGTCTCCCGCTGGTCACCGCCACAATCTCTGAACCGTGCCCGTTTAGGCTCAGTTCTTGAAGTCCGGTGACACAAAGGTTTGTGACTCTGAACAGGTACGAGTTCCAGATGCAGTACGGGTCGATCGGGTGGTCGGTCGGCGCGACGCTCGGGTACGCCCAGGCGGCCAAGGACAAGCGCGTCATCGCGTGCATCGGCGACGGAAGCTTTCAGGTACTGTCCCAGCCTCCAAGGTGCTCTGCTTCTTTTCGATGGCGTGCGTGCCTGTGCTGACGCGCCGGCGTGTTCGTATGGGGTGTGGGGCTGCCAGGTGACGGCGCAGGACGTGTCGACAATGCTGCGGTGCGGGCAGCGGAGCGTCATCTTCCTCATCAACAACGGCGGGTACACCATCGAGGTGGAGATCCACGACGGCCCGTACAACGTGATCAAGAACTGGGACTACACGGGCCTGGTGGACGCCATCCACAACTCCGACGGCGCCTGCTGGACCAAGAAGGTCCGGACGGAGGAGGAGCTCAGGGAGGCGATCGCGACGGCAACGGGCGACAAGAAGGACTGCCTCTGCTTCATCGAGGTGATCGTGCACAAGGATGACACGAGCAAGGAGCTCCTCGAGTGGGGATCCAGGGTCTCCGCTGCCAACAGCAGGCCGCCCAACCCGCAGTGATCTGCTTGCTGATCTACTCTGCAGTGGCGCCTTCGGCAGTCCTCAAGTGTCCGAGCTACTTTCAGTCATTAATTTGTCCGTCTGCATCAAGTTGACTTTTTTTTTCCCCGACGATGTTGAGTTTGTCCACGGCGATGGGGCTGCCGATCATATAATGCTTGTAATTCAGTTGCTTGGAATTGAGTTCCAGTGTAAATCTGTAGTATGATTTGCTGCATTTTTTTTTGCGTGGAATATGTATTTGCTGCATGAATGAATTAATAACATGAACGGAGAAAGTTATTAAGGTATAATCTAAATTATATAGTCTAGTAGTAAAGCAAACACCCCCTCGAGCTGTGACTTGCAAACCTGAAACCGCTTCCCGCTGGTCCGCTCTACGAACATGCTCGGCTGTGGGCTGGGGCCGTTGTAGCATGATCTGGACCTGGCAAGCTAGCCTGAAACATGGGCCCTGTTTGGATCCCTGTGCTAAAGTTTAGCACGGTACTGTTTACATCTTTGACCACTAATTAAGGGTATTAAATAAAGCAGTTTACAAAACTACCTCCACAACCTCTATGCTAATTCGCGAGACGAATCTAATGAGACCTTTGACCACATGATCTGAGGATGGTTACTGTAGCATTACTGTAGTTAATCATGGATTAACTAGGCTCATTAGATTCGTCGCGCAAAGTTGCACTCATCTGTGAAAAGGTTTTATAAATAGATTTTATTTTGTACTCCATGCATGCAAGATTTCTTTTAGCGTTAATTTTTAGCGTTGGAACCAAACAAGGCCATGAACTTCATTAAAAAAAAGGCCTAAAACATGAAGTTCAGAGATATCCTCATCAGCAACTATGCAGGTAACTTTAACCTGCTCTTCATTGATCTGAAAATAGATGCATTCGCCATAGTCCATAAAAAATTGCATTCAATGATGTCCCAAAAAATGGGTTTAACGGCGGGTTTTCCTAGCCATAAGGTGTCACAAAGCAGCTGTGGTGACACCATAAAATTGAGGGCTCTGGTTGGTTGGTTAAAAACCTTCAGTGGTCACAATTTTACTGTTACTAGGATCGTGCCCGTGCGTTGCTACGGGACAAATACAAAAAATTAAAAGTGCTAAAATTTAATAAAGGAAAAATCATGTTTACCTTGAGCACCAAATATACGTGGCAAGATAGAAATGATACATTCATATTTTATAATTGAAACAAATACGTATATGATTACCTGAGGCCAAACGATGTGTACCAATTTGTGTGCACACATCATACCAGTTTTTGCACGTATATGAGAAGTTGATGACGTCGATGACGTCCAGCCTGCCGAGAATGTTTGCACACAGATCTGTTGGGTGTTCGCCCCACTCGATCTTCCCGGACCAATTATTCCTGGAAGACATGGTTGGCTGACTAATGTAATTTGAAGTCAAATGAACAATTCCCTTAATGACGTGGTGGTATTTAAAGGTCGAATGTTAGTGACCTTTTTTGGAATCTTTGAATTGACGGGGAAACATAGCGATCATTTAAATAGATATCGCATAAAGGGAATATTGAGATCATATCTTCATCCGGATTTGTTTAGATTTTCCTTGCAAAAGACCCCAGCCGCCTGTTTAGACTTGGTTAGATCGTATCTTTGGATTTTCCTTTACAACTGTTGCAAAAGTTTTGTTTAGACTTTCGTTGCAGCCCGATCTGTAGTTTTGATTTCGTTGTGATATAAAAAAACACACTGTGCAAAAAGAATTTTAGAAATATATAGGTTCGTGCCCGTGCGTTGCTACGGTAAGAAAACAAAATTATAGAAGAGATAAAATTTTGGCGAGAAAAAATATGTCTATTGAGAGCACTAAATATGCGTGACAAAACGACACATATATTTTATAATTCAAGAGAATACAAAATAATATGAATAGATTGGATAACATGATTCAAACAAATCATCAATAATTCAAAATAGTTTAAAATAATAGAATAACTAAACAGATTAGTTTTCAATCTTGGTCACTGGAGTAATCACAGTTGCATCGTCTTCCATGTGGCAGTATTCATCGATCCGCACAAGGAAGGGCGAGCCACGTTGCATCTGCTTGAAATCATCAAAAATAAGAACACACTTGAAATGGTCTTTTAACATATCTAAAAATCTGAAACTTTTACAAATAAATAAACACATTCTCTGCCATGTTTCCTAACCAATTAGTAGGGATGGGAATGAGCTGGGTCGACCAATGTGTAGGGATGGCTACTAAATGATCAGATCTCTAATAAAGCATTGCTTTGCTGCAGTTGTTTCCGCCACACCTTAGGCATAGAATTTCAGTTGGCGCTACCACAGGACACAACTAAGCAGCAACTATGACATATGTGCATTGACACATCAAAACATGCATGTCTTCTTTCCATGCTACAGGCATAGCTTTACAACATGCATGTATGATCAGAAATCTGCTATTAAATCACTCACAAAATTGAAGGAAAACAATGGATACCTCTACCATATACTTAAAAGGAACACAATAAAAGTGATCAAGCAAATAGTAGGCAGCAAAGTTATTGATATCTATACATGTGACATTCGGACAAAAGGTATATACTTCCTTTCCTCAGCTCAATGTAGGTTCAGAGAGTGGTTAAGAGATAATGAGCAGAGATCCGTTGAGGGATCATGAACATGCCATCTAATAACTCAGCAGAGCATGAGGTAACCTGAACTTTGCCTTTATCTGTCTCTGCAGCTTGACGAGTTCCAAGCTGCACCCGTGCCATGGAACAAACATCATGTCCTCCCCCAAGTCGCATAGCTTGGTAACCTACGCAGTTATAAAACACGTTCACAATCCACTTTCATTTCTCATAGAATAAATCATACAAGAGCGCCATGGTTGCTTACCTTATCTCTGATTGCATCCCACTAACTGAATGCTCACACAGATTATCATGCCACAAACTGCTAGATGATGTTGGATATTTGTAGAAAACATAACAGCACATCCTCCATGCAAGCATAAAAGATTCAAATTTTCCCAGATCACAACTCACTATGCCCATAATAGCTTTGATTTTCATTTTGCACTCAGAAGAACATAACAATTAGCGCCAACCATTTGTTATAACTAAAGGAATCCTCATATTTTTGATAGTCTATGGTATTAAGTATCTCTAACTGATTTCATATTGGCATGCTTCTGAAGATATGCTAGCAGCTTGTTTATAAAAGCATTATTATACTATCTCGATTCCTCTGTTCATCATGCTTTTTAATTGATGCAGATGAAACCCTCTGAAGGTGCTGATTTTTTTCATATGCAGTTTTCAAAAGAGCAAGTTACAGAACTGAATTTCATTAGAGTATTCATAGGCACTCAATTTTTCAAACAATGCAGATCAGCCACTATCTACTATGCTCCTCTAGAATTATTGATAACTTGCTGCTGTTATTAGTGTACCTTTGACAGAAAATTTTTTGGGTCAGTCCAAACGAGCATGCTTTAGCATTTGTTAACACAAGTAATAGTACTGACATGTATACAAGTTACACAGCAATTTTCTCCCTGTCCATATGGTTTATGCAAATGAAATAACGAAAAGGAAATACAATGCCTTAATAGGTTCAAAAGATATAATATCTGATTGCCAAAAATCATGGATGCGGCAAATATTAGAGAACTAAAAACATTAATGTCAAGATTTGCAGTCACAGTTTTCTTCTGAGGAGGAAATATTTTTTTAGAAAGAAGGCTGTCAAAATGAAAACAAAGAAAGAAAATTTTTTCCAATTGGTTTTGCCAAGTTCTCAGTTTCATTTACTTGTCCTAAGGAAAAAACAATTGGCAAAGCGCTTCTCATGGGAAACTGAGATCAAACTTGAGGCACAGAAATCCGCTGTGCAGAGAAAAAAAAATCCTTACCCTTGTGTAGCTGTAGCATGGGGCTCCTGAACCAGGAGCGCTCAGATCCTTGCAACCTGTCAAGGGAATAATGCACTTTGTAATGTAACGGGTAAAAGAATGTTTGCAAAAACATTACCTAGTGCAAACGCTACCAACAGTGCTCTTCTGCTATGAAAAGAGAACCTGCATTAAATATGAAAAATGGCATTGCATGGACATGTACCTTGACCAAAACACCAACCAGAAAAAAGGTTAAGAAAACAACTGTTTGGGCAATGTCTAAAACTGAATCATCATGCACATGGGTTGCTTTCTCTCTGAAAGTCAAGGTCCTACCAGGCATAGCAAACATTCAGTTATGGAAAAAGTTACAGCTACAATTGTGAAATTCCAAGCATCCAAATATTTGATCAGAGTGACAGCAAACAATGGTTGGCGGCTTGGCATTGCTCGATCGTCACAACCTTTGAGCCAATAATGAATTCAGATATCACAGTTATCATCCGAACAGAGAGAACATGCGCCATGCAATCTGATAGCATGTGGCTCAGTCAGTGGCATTGGCAAGCAACCGAAAATCACTTTTGCATATACCTGATACCTTAACCCTGTGAATGTTTTGCTCTCAGGTCATCCTGCGCCCTTCATCCATATTTGTTTAGTTCTTGGAGAAAGAACTGCATAATAAACTGTCCTTGCATTGAGCTCAACAACAACTTCACCAATGGACATGTTGGCTATAAGAATGTACAACTGGTAATATCTCTAGAATACAGTGCAATTGTGCTGAAAATAACTCCCATGAGACTTGAGCATTGCAGGATACTACTTTAGTTCAGACCTTTAGTTTGGAAGACCAGCTCAGAAATGTACTATAAATAACTCCATTTTCTCGTAAATAACGACACAATTTGTCCAATTGGAATCGACTGATATCAAAAGGATGCGATTCAGAAGTAATGTCTAAAGTTCTGTACCACACAACTTGAACAAAGATGCAAATGGATTCAATTCAATTTAAAGATGCAATTTCAGAACATATTAGAGAACGTACTAACCTGGTGGCAGTGGGAACGACTCTACATTACTGGCAGCTGCTCGGATCGATCCGTGCCACGGGGCCTGTGGGCAGCGGGACGCGGCGCCGCTGCTCGTCCTCCGAGAACACCCGCGCCACCGCCATCACGTCCCCCTCCTCCCGCTCTTCCTCCTCTTCATCTGTGAATGACCATGGGGATAAGTTAAGGCATGACAAATTGGATTGGCTTGTACTAACCTGGTGGCAGTGGGACGACTCTACACCACTGCTGGCGAGGAAGAACGCGGCGGCGGAGCTGGGCAGGCACGAGATCCGGGTCAACTGCGTCTCGCCCGCCGCGGCCGCCACGCCGCTGGCCACGGGGTACGTGGGCCTGGAGGGGGAGGCGTTCGAGCTGGCCATGGAGGCCGTGGCGAACCTCAAGGGCGTGCGCCTGCGGGTGGCGGACATCGCCCGCCGCCGTGCTCTTCCTCGCCAGCGACGACGCGAGGTACATCAGCTGCCACAACCTGCTCCTCGACGGCGGCTTCTCCATCGTAGATCACGGGGAGCCAGCGCGGGATCTCGGGGGTGGGGGCAGCGCGAGCGAGCGAGAGGAAGGGCGGCTCGGGGATTTCGGCGAAGGGAGATCGGATGCGGACGGACGGCGCGGGGCGAAGGGAGATGGGATGGTGCGAACGGACGATCCGATGGTGGAGGTCAATACCGTGGAGGCGTCCTTCGGCACGGCGTCGGTGACCTCTACAGGGGAGACCGCGAGGACGGCTGGTCGATGGGTTCTTTCTTGGCGACGGCGGCGAGGACGGATGGTCGACGGTGGAGGGTACTTCGGCGGAGCATGCGTTGACGACGGCGCTTCGACGCCTGTTCGATGGTGATGGGGGCAGCGGAGGCGGAGGGGTCGAGAGGGAGCGTGCGGAGGGCGGGCGGGCGTGCGGAGGAGATGATTCGCGAGGGGATAGGCCGGATAGGGTTTGGGAGGACGCACGGGGGAGCGATGCAAGAGGAGGGGAGGCGGCGCGGGGGATCGATGCGAGGCCCACCTACCGGCGCAGGACGATCGCACGGACGGGACAGGGGCGCGGGACGAAACGACGCGGAGGAAACCGCGTAGGTCGAAAGGACCTACGACGGACAGGAAACGACGACAAAAAGTTCTTTATAGGAGTAGAGATCTATCACGCAGCAAGTGAGGGATAGATTTTTTGACGTTACAAGCATTGCATTACCGAAGATGTAGCATGACGTGTTGTGGTTGGTTGCAGCTTGAAGATGAGGGCTCTACCATCATGGATGGGTCAAAAGCCCCTCCTCAGCTCATTTAAAAAGAACCATATATACTCACTTCCATTCTGTCCGTCGTCTCTTCTGACCCTGTTCTATAATCTAGCTCCATGTCGACCGCGGCATCTGTCCTTGCCACCTAGCCTCCGTCCTCAAGAATGGCAACCTCAATTCCCACCACAATTCTCCTTGCATAGCATTGCTACCTTGCTGCACTACACGCAACCACTGTTGCTACCTCACTAGTCCCACCCTCCCCTAGCCACTCGCCGGCCCCATCCTCCCCTATCCACTTTGATGTAACACCCAAAAATTCATCATAAGTTTTTGTTTGTGTTTGCAAATTCAAAATCCAAACCAAATCCCAAAATAATCTCCCCAAACAAAAAATCCCTAAACCTTTTTCCTTTTTCCTTCCTCAAATTCCAGCCTAACCGGCCTCTCTCCCCTCTTTGGGCCCAACACAGCCAGCCCACTCACCTCCACCTCCCCTCTCTCCTTCCCTCACTGCAGTTGGGGCCCACCTGTCGGCACTCTCTTCTACCTCTCGCCGCCATCTCACTCTAATCCCAAATCAAAGTCTATATCCAAATTCTCGGCACCTATATCAATTCGGAGTTCCAGAAGACCCTATCTGAATTATGATGCTATTTTCCAATTGATCGGATTAATTATTTATTTAATTAATCTAGTTCAGAAAATAGTCTAATTAATTCATCCAAAATATCTATGGATTTTGTTTTGAATTATGACGACGCTATCCGGATTTTGAATTGATTATTACTTAATTAATTTGTTCTAGATAATTAGTCTAATTCATTTGTACCGTGATTTATGAAATAAATTGTTATCGATTTATTTCATGTGCTGATAATATTCTGGCTCAAATCTAAGTCCATCTAAATGCCCACTTATCTAAGCTAACTCTAGCTACTCCATGTAAATTTTCCCACCCTTTCTCTCTTCTCCCCTGTTCTTCCTCCACCAGTGCTGCACCCCCTCCCCTCCTCTTCTCCACCGAGTTATGGCGATTAATTGCCATTACGGTATTGAACAACAGCAATAACGCGTGTGCCTTCAGTTGCCGGCGACCCTTAATTCCTTCACCACCAGCAGCCCGCAGATCAGAGCCAAGCCGCTGACCTCGTCGCCCATCCAATCCTGGAGAAATTTGGAATTTTGCCATCCTCAGAAACGGGTTTCGCCGGTTTGCCATCCCGCAATTTGGCTTCGCCCGTTTGCCATTATCAAACCATGTCACCCAGCTAGAATGCCTTTTTAATATTTTCTATTCTTTTTTTGTTTCTTTTCTTGATTTAATCTTGTGACCTGACCATTATGCCCTGGGATCACGGGCCTTATCTGGAATACACGCATGGGAGCAGCAGCTTCATTTTTTCTCGTTCGTATTGCTCCTTCGCGAAGGCGCCGACGAGCTGCAGGCCGCCGCCGCTGCAGGCTTGCGCGCTTGCTGGCCGCCGCCGCTGCAGCAGGCTTGCGCGCGCTTGCTGGCCGCCGCCGCTGCAGGATCCCTGCGCCCCCGTTCCTGCCCCCAGATCCCTGCGCCCCCCTTCCTGCCCCCAGATCCCAACGCCGCCAAGGATCTGCGAGAGGATCTGCACCATGAGCTGCGATTGGATTGATCTGTTTCCTAGGCTATTTTCCTCCTTCTCGTGATTGTCCTGTGAGATCCTGTGGCCATAGGCCATAGGAAGCTGACACCTAAAATGCTGAAGACCAATTGAGTTGTGACCTCTAAATTTATGTATCTTTGAACCATGTCATGTATTTGTGTGAACTCAGTCTGAATGTGAACTCATGTTGAAGACCAATCTTTGTATTTGCCATATTTTATTTGTGTGAACTCAGTCTGAACGTGGATTTTCATTTGTTGTCACTTTGAACTGGAAGTGTATTTGCCATATTTTATTTGTTATCACTTTGAACTGGAAGTGTAACCTGGACAGCGGCGAGATGATCTTTCTGATGGATCTGTACGAGGCGTCCGCCCAGTAAGGACTGGAGAGAGAGGATGATGTTATTTCTCTGAAGAAAACGCTTCCTCTAGCCTGGAGACTAATGAATGATAAGCAAAGGGCAATATGGGTAGTTCAATCATCAAAATAAGGTCAGATAGCTCAAATGGATAAGAAAATGTCAAAAAAGCATTCTAGCTGTGCGACATGGTTTGATAATGGCAAAAGGGCGAAGCCAAATTGCGGGATGGCAAACTAGCGAAACCCGTTTCTGAGGATGGCAAAATTCTAAATTTCTCCCAATCCTGGAGGTTGCCAATCCCGCGAAGGCCGAGCCGTCTCCCATCTGCAACATCTCCGACCGATGCTGGCCGCCTTGGTGGGTGCCGAGCACCACGCCACCACCACGGGGCATCTCCTCGTCGTACTGCATCTCCGCCGCCGGACCTCATCGTCATCTAGCCACGGGAGGAGGTCCACATGGTGAAGGTCCAGCCATCCCCAACTCCGAGGCTTCACCATGCCGACCCTTGTTCCTCCTGCTCCGCCCGTCAGCGCTGAGTCGCCATGATCAGCGCAGGTCCTTACCAGTTACCACCACATGTCCATCGATCGCTCGATCACCCGTCGAAGGTGCATGTCCATGCAAAGGTCAAACAGTGTTGCCCTCATCGTCTGGTCTTTGCTGCTCGTCGTTTCCATCATCGTTTGTTATCTTTTTATCCGGCTAAGCTCCTTCCTATTTTATCAGCTTCTGGGTTTCGTGCTGCTCTCATCATGTGTGCTGCTTCTGATGACGCCGCCGGCGAGGGCTGCCAGCACCAAGAGAACCCTGGCGTGTCGCCACCGTTCGCTACTCCGACATCTGGCTGGTGCCGAGCTTCTCCGCCGAAGGTGAGCACAGCAGCCAGCACGTTTTCCATCTCCTCTGCTCGTTTCATTTCGCAACTCCCTCTCGATCGTCCCGTAGGGTCTAAAGCGTTGCTGCCGGCCATGCAACATGTGCCAGCGCCTGCCTCTACCTTTACCACAAGTCCACCAGCAAGTTAGGCTTGCCATGTATCTCTATCTTCACGTTTTGCAAGCCATGCAAAACTAGCATTCGGTGCTGTCTCTCGTGCATAAACAAATCATAGCTTGTGATGACATGATGATGCCATCATGCTTGCGTCATTAGCAGTGGTTAAGCTTTCTGGGTTCTGGTTAGATTTCTTTCCCAATATATCTTTCATTGCCAAATCCGCCAAATCACCTATACACAACACATGCCCTTTTGGAACAACCGACCAGAGAATAATCACACCTATTTTATAAATCACTTCTATCAAACCACATCGTTATCTATGCTTAGTGTTTAGTTTAATCAATTTGCTTTCCTTTCGTTACCAGGCCAACTCATCCTTTCCGATCCAACCTAGTAAAGCTTTGGCACGATAAATCTTCACAAATTAGCATCTATTTAATAATTAAATTTATGTTGCTGCAATGAAACCCAGGATCTTAATTACTGGTTCATTTCAATCATTGCAATACAACTTAAGTTTGTATTATTAAATAATGTATAAGCTTGTAAAGCTCATGTGTTACTGCTTCCATCTTTTCCTTTAGCCTTTGATCATCTGTTACTTCTTAGTAGCCTATACTAGATTTGTTGACCACTACAGATTAGTTGTATTACTTAATAATTGACCTTACGCTATTTCAATGGTATAACAATTATTAATTCTATGCCATTAGATTTCAGCATAGGTTTGAGCTATTAAAGTAATAATGTATTAATCTGCAAGTTTTACGATAGTTGTGTCCTTTCAATCATTCCTCTGTTTTCAGCGTTTCTTGAGCTCACGTAATCATATCACCGAATCCTGTTCTTCGAGCCCCGTCCTTTAGTGCAATCTTTTAATGCTTTTCTGTTGATTGGTGCTTTGTTCTTAGCCGTACTTGTTTGTTTGCTTTGTATGTCTTGTACCCGATGATTGCTCCGAGTAGAAGGATCGTTGTTCGTTGCTTTCAAGATCAAGATTTCAAGTGAGCAAGAGCTGACAAGCAGTAAGAGTACCTTTATATTGGAGAAAGGCAAGTGTCCCTAACCATCCTTCTATCTATGCTTTTAATATATCATGATGATGTTAATTGGAACATGGAGAACCACCCAGGAAAACAGTACAACCATGAGTACTATATGGCTCTGGTCTTGTCTAATTAATTAGATGTATAGGTGACTAGTAGCCTTACCGAAAGGGCAAGGAGGGGGCCGGTGAAGGGGTCATAGCTCGGTCCTCTTGGAGGAGTAGTCTTTGCTAAGGTACGGCCTCATTAGGGAGGGTTATGGACCTCACCGCTTCCGAAACTCTAGCGGGTTGCTAGTTATCTGTGTGTTTTTGTAAAGGCCTCGTAGAGTCCCTATGCAATCACACCTTGGAAGTGTGGTATTGTGCCTAGCTAGCACAGCATGGTTGGGTTCAAAGTTCTTCTAAACTTTCACGCGGCTTGTGGTGAAAGTGTACAACCTCTGTAGATTGTTAAAAACTGTTATAACAGCCGTGCTCACGGTCAAAAGCGGCCTGAACTCTCACATGATTAATATATTTTAAGTTGATAATAAATCATATTCTGGTTATTTCTTGTGGCCTTGCTGAGTACCAACCATAAGTGTACTCATCCTTGCTTACTGCTGCTCAGAAGCTGTTGTGAAGTCATTGAAGATGGTGCTAGGCGTACGCAAGCCCCAGTCAATTGCCTGTGAAGTGTTGGAGCCTTCGTTTCCAAGATAAGCTGTGACTCTGATAGATTGTAAGTCTTTTATATTGTTTTATGTGATACTGCTATTGTTTATCACTGATGAAGTCCCATATGTGTGTAACCTTGATCCTGGCGCACATATGATTATCATTCGATTTTGTTCTTAAAACCGGGTGTGACATTTGATGAGCCTCCTCTGCCGATAACCCTTTCCAGTCGCCTCCACCCCACCCCACAATGCCACTTCCTTGCCCAAAACCCTGTACCAAACCTCAAACCATAACTGAAGATTGCTATAGCATCACTGAAGCGTACAATTATAGATGGATCTAGATGCCGTAGCGTCGCCGCCGTCAATATATTTAAGGTAGGATTTTGTCTCTTGCTTCCTTCTTTTATTCTAATTTCATTTCTTTCCTTTTCCTTTTTTTCTTATTTTCCTCAATCGCGACAATGATTTCTTCCCAACAGGTGCTCTCGTATTCTTAAGTGTTTAGAGCAATGCGAATAAGCTGATAAATCTTACTAGTTAATGGTGAACATGAAACTTGGACTTCTGTGTTCTTAAACAATACTATTACACTAGAGATGCAAAACATAATCGTTAGTACTTATCATGCTAGCATTATTTTCTAAATCACAGATCTAGCTAGTTTGTCAAGCGATGAAACTACATAGAATGTAAGGGGTGCATATACATCCACATGAAAATGTAAAACCAATAATTAGGACGAAAATTTCACCATATATGCACCCACATAGTTTAACTTGGTGCACCCACTAAACATGCATACCCCTCTATTTTGCTATAGCTTCGCCAATGCTCCTACATTGTGGCAAGATAGAAATCGTATGTAGTATCAACAAATATTGTTTTTTGGCAAACAAGAAGTCTCGATTCAATCACTAGACTGTGGGCATGACCAAAATGTTGTTGCTAGGAGAGATTGTAATGATATAGAGGAAGTGTATGGGCCATTTAGGTTGAACGGAAAAAATTGATGGACATTTAGGTGGGCCAGATCCAATGAAGCTCACAAAAACTCTACCAAACATATTAGAATCCCCTTGACATCTTTTATTCCCTTTCCATATGCGGGCCCAAGATAGCCAACCGGTGGAATTATCAGCACTACTTCCTTTTTAACCCATGGGGAATGGGTTCGCACCGATGTGGCACTTTGTTCAAGCATCAATAAAACGGTGTGCTTCTCTGATACTTCCTTTTTAACCCATGGGGAATGGGTTCGCACCGATGTGGCACTTTGTTCAAGCATCAATAAAACGGTGTGCTTCTGATTCCCCTTTCCCTCTCTCTCTCACTCACTCTCTCTCCCTCTCTCTCTTTCTCTCTCTCTCTCTCTCTTTCTGTTCCCGCACCATTCCCAATTCCCCAGCCCTCTTCACCGCCATTTCCCTACCATAACCACACATTTCACCCATATCTGGATCTAAAGATAGCAGTTGTTGGTGGAGGCCTTGCAAGCTCTGCCATCGGAGTTCGAATCGGGCGACGGCGGCGGAGACTGACACCCCCCGGGCTTCGCGTATCTGGTGTGATGCGTGCACAACGAGAGGTAGTAGAGCAATGATAACAACAAGAGTAGCAAAGCAAGCAAGATTTGTCTATCAGAGGCAAGAGTGCAAATAGAGGGAGGAGTGGCCTTGGAGGAGTCTCAAGGTACACTGTAGATCTACTCGGAGGAGAAGCGAACCAATAATAGTCAGTGCCGGCGTGCCGTCATCTGCGTGGTGGGGCGGGCTGACCTAGGTATGTCTTCTTTACCTTTTCTATGTCCCCCAACTTGTGTCTGTTATAACTATTTTTTATGTTTCTAATTTTTATGATTTTTTTGTCCTCCAAATTTTGTTTTCAAATCCATCTCCATCTTTTGTGCTAACTAGTGTAGATGCACATGCCTAGGCACGTGTTTTAAAATAATGAGTAAAATAAATATCTGTACTTATAGAAAATTTTAGTAAACAACCATTTTTATGTATAAAAGATGTACATATGTCTAGGATATATTTTTTTTTACAAAAAATAGATTCAGTAATCAATAATTTTCTTTATCAATATTTCCCATACATAAAAGTCTTTATCTTGATTTAGACGCTATCTACCTAAAAAAGACCTATAAATTTTAGATTCACAATTTAGCATCACACCAAAATTGTTCAGTAATCACATATGGTTTCTCTAACTGGATCCAACTATGATCTCTTTCTCCCTCTCCTAACTCAATCCATTTGTAATTATCTTCTACTCTTCTAAGTCGATCGACCTATGATCTCTCTTCTTATCATAACAATTCAATGCACATGTGATCCCCCCTCCCCCCCCCAGCCTCCCTCCTAACTGATCACTCTCCAACCTTGATCCACAAGTGCTATCTCTTCTAACTTGATCCACCAGTGTGTTTTCTCTTCTAACCCGATACACACATAATTTATACAACCCCCTCCCTCCTTCGCTCGCTAAATCAACCACCAATGGTTTTTCCATTTGTTTACGTTTCCCATCTAGTTCAGTTTTAGCACACTCCCCACTCTATAAGTACACACACGGGCCGCGCTAGTGCTCACACTCCCTCATTATATGCACTTTCACAACATCGTCTATCGTGATAAAATGGCACCACCACCACCACCACCTCCTGTGGCAGACCGCCCCAATTAATCCGGCTTAAAAGCATGGGACCGCTATCACAGCAGTGCTCCACGCCCTTAAACCGAGCTAATCGTGCAATCCGTCGGATACCTTCCCGATTAAACCACCTTTTCTCTCGATCGAAACGAAATGGCAGCAGTCCCACTCGAAGGTGGGCTCAGGTAGTACAACTCATCACAAATTTTATATCACACGGTTCACATAGATAAATATACAAATACAGTGCATATGTTTTAATTATTACAACCCAGAGTTAGAACACAGCGGAAGTCTAAACTTCGAAACAAAAGGTATTATGCTGAGCCCTCGCACAACACCTATTCACCGCGGCCTGAGTCGGACTCAGATGGCACCCGCTCCACAGTCCAACCATCAGGAAGCACACAAGGCCAAGTAAGGGCAGCAACGGGATCATAGCCATCACCCATATCTGAAAAAAAATTAAGCCACAAGCAAGGCTGAGTATACTAATACTCAGCAAGACTTATCCGACAAGGTTAAATTCTAGACATGCAAGGCTTTATGGCTCAGGGGTTTATTTTGCCAAAAAGCATCTACAAGTTGATCCTATTTTCAAGATTTTAGCCAGGTTAATTTGAGACTAACCATTTACTAGATTTGCCAAACTATCCAATAACATTCAGTGTGGAAAAACAATTGATTAACCTGATATCAACATTTCTCATCTAACCACAATTCTACTCTCTAGGCCCAAGCACACTGATGTGTGAAAAGGGATCAAGCAGCTTCATGTAATCGCGAAGGACGGACAACTCGAGTTGATTTTAACCATGCATGGGACAACCTAATCGTACGACCCGTGAGAGACACCCAGGACCTCACGAGGCAACCGTTCCCATCTCTCACTGCCATCTGCCATCAGGGCCCACTCTACCCGAGTGCACGCCCCAACGGACCCCAGGTGCCTCAGGCAAACCTGTGCCGCGGCCACTGCTACACTCGCTATCATCCCCCCTGCCCAATGGAGTAGGAAGACCCGTCAGACGTCAGTTTGAATCAAGTACTAGATTTACCAGTTTACCATATTTCCCGGCATACGATTAGTACCTTCAAAAGCTTGATCAACATCGCCACACAATCAATGTCTTAGCCACAATTCTCTATACAAGCGGGACATTCAACCAAACATGAATATCGCACAAGCCCCGCTTGCCGAACTTCATAAATAAACATACAGTAGAAACCTATATCTCGCGAGTGACAAGGCAATCACCCGACTTCTATCGGTCCTAATTAAGCATAGCATTCTAAACGACCTACACATACTAGTATTAGGACATAGGTACCTAGGGATCATGCAACTAAGGTTTCATTCAACTCCTCAAAACTTAAATGCTCAAAGTAAGGCATCAAGGAAGGAGTGTTAGTTTAACAGTGGGTCATGCTCCGGGGCTTGCCTTCTTGATCACCGGTGGCCTTGGGCCCTTCCGGACTTTGGTCCGGGCCTTGAGCAGTGGAGTAGTTCACTTCAGCGGCGGCGGGATCACCCTCGGGCTCGACCTCGATCTCGTATACGCCGTCAGTAGTGGGGTGATCTACATGAGTCGCAAACATATGCATGAGATGCATGAATGCAGAAGCGATCAATTTCAAGAATATGTACAACAACTCACATCCCTGGTCAATCATTTACGGAGCACAAATAACTAAGAAGTTTGACTCACACAGAAATCGGTCTGACCGGTTTGACCGGTCTGGCAGACTGGTCAACCCAGAGTTCTTATGGTCGACTTAACTATTGTACAATTTAGATAGAACACCTATAAGGGACTCCTAGCCATAAGTAGTGTTTCTATGGCTGGACCCAAACATTTAGCATGCATGATTGATAAGCAAAATTTAAGATTACTATTCCTACTCTCATAACTTAACTAATTCTAAACCTACCCAAAGTCATGAATAACCTTGGCCATGAGGTACTCCATTCAACTCTATTAATCATAACAGAACCATCAAAAGTGGTTTGGCCTTTTTAGCTCACGTAATTGATTCATAAAGCAATAATAGACTCTCAAGCATTCACTCATACCTCCAGCAATATTCTAGGCATTACACAGTTTCTATATGCATGTGCTACACCACTGGAAAGATAATTTTACAAGGATTCTAGAATGTCTACATTTGTGAGTTTATAATTTTTCTGTGATTTTCTACGCATTTATTTGTAACCAGCCGTTTTAATTCAAAGAAAAAGAAAAACAGCAAAGCATCTCTGTAGCTAGGCCCTTAAACTCTAAAGTTCTAGCACCTCCTGCAGGTTTACATCTAAGTCCTAGAAATCTATGGAAACCCCCTGAAGTTCTCATCCTCTTACCTTGGGGTCCCCCTGCTTCCTCCTTGAGCCAGAGCCCGAGCTCTGCTCGGTGGAGCTCCTAGCCGGCTGGTCCCGGCTCGGAGGAAGGTGAGGGTGGAGGGGAAAGGGACCGGGGAGTATCAATCGACCATGGTGAACATGTTTTGATGCTCAGTGGGGATGGAAACGGCACGAGGGGGTACGTCCACGAGGGAGGGCGAGCTCGGGAGTACCAGTGGCAATGGCGGCCGGAGTTCTTCGAATTCCCGACGAGGGAGGCTATGGGGAAGGATGGAAGAGGCTCTGGGGCAGCGAGGGCGAGGTGAGGAGGCTGAGAACGCGATGAATTGGAGAATGAGGGAGCAGGTGGACTGAAGTTGGCCGGGGACATGACCGAGCTCGTAAATGGAGGTACGGGGTGGTTGAATTGGTCCTTGCTTGTACGTGGCGCGATCCCAAGGCACGGGCCCCCTAAACGGGCATGGGGAATGCGGACAAATGTCCCAAAACGGCGAGAGAATCGACGCGTGGCTGCGGGGAATGCCTTTACCGGCGTCGGAGACGCCCATACCGGCGGCGGTGGTTGGGCACCGACTGTTGCGGTGATGGGGTAAAACCCGCACCGCAACAGTCTGTCGTGGCCCGGAGTCAATGTAAAACTTAGTTCCCCAAAACCACCGTCTGTTGCGGTGGTTGTAGGTGTTCAGCGCCGCAACAGTCCGTCATGGTTAACACCGCAACAGTCTTTCAATCCAGAGACGAATTTTACTGTTTTCCAAGACCACCAATTGTTGCGGTCATGCCCTTGAGTTAGGACCGCAACATTCGGTGCTTCGGACAACGCCACCTAGACAAATACCCATGGATTGTTGCGGTGATGCAAACGAGAGCATCCACCGCAACAATCTGTCAATCCAGAGAGGTTTTTCGAATTATGCCCTGGGGACCGACTGTTGCGGTCATGGAAGAGGCCCGACCACCGCAACATCCTGTGGTGGCCTGAAAACAATTAGAACAAACACAGGACACCCCTTGTTGCGGTGACCATCCCCAGCAGCACCGCAACTTACTGTCATCTCGGCATTTACACTTTTTCAAGTTGGTTTTGATTTGAGTTTTTGCTAAACTAAGTCTTGTTCATGTCCAAGGGTTCAACATGAAACAATTAGGCACTTTTTTGGATAGAGACAACGGGATCTCTCTCTCTCTCTCTAACCCTCATTTACTATTTGTAGTACATTGTCTTATAATAGTTGACTTGATCATCTCCACACTCACATGCACAAACAAGCTGATCATGAAATGATGCATGCCATGATTGACTTAATTAAGTTCATTTAGGGTTCTTAATTACTATAGTGACACCAGGGGTGTCACAGCCCTCCCCCCTTAAAAGAATCTTGCCCCGAGATTCCGGTGCAGAAATTTAGTGCGGAAAAGAAGTTACCTGGAATAGAGTTCATAAAATCCGGATATTTAGAACTGAGGTATGATTCCTCTTCCCAAGTAGCTTCATCCTCGGTGTGATTATTCCACTGAACTTTATAAAACTTGATGACCTTTCTCCTTGGGATTCTATCCTTTTGATCAAGAATTTTGATAGGATGAATTTCATAAGTGAGATCGGGTTCCAGGGGAATTTTTTCATAAGAAATTGATTCTTCTGGAACTCGAAGACATTTCTTGAGTTGGGATACATGAAACACATTGTGTACGACTGAGAGATTCGTGGGGAGCTGAATTTTGTATGCCACAGGTCCACAAACTTCTAGAATTGGGAAAGGTCCAATATAGCGAGGAGTTAATTTTCCCTTCACACCAAATCTTTGAATGCCTTTGGTCGATGAAACCCGAATATAGACATGATCACCCACTTCAAAGGCTAAAGGCTTTCTTCTTTTGTCATAATAACTCTTTTGGCGAGATTGTGCTGCCTGAAGATTTTTCTGGATTACTCGCACCTTATCTTCAGCCTCTTGGACTAAATCTGGTCCAAAGAAATTCCGCTCTCCAGATTCGGACCGATTCAAAGGGGTTCGACACCGTCGCCCATACAAGGCTTCAAATGGTGCCATTCTTATGCTTGCTTGATAGCTATTGTTGTAGGCAAATTCAGCCAACGACAAGCATTGATCCCAAGTTTTGTCATAATGCATGACACAAGCTCTAAGCATATCCTCCACTATTTGATTCACCCTTTCAGTTTGCCCATCATTTTGAGGATGATAAGTGGAGCTATGGATCAATTTGGTGCCTAAAGAAGCATGCAAATGTTCCCAAAAGCAAGCAACAAATTGGTGCCTCGATTCGAAATGATTGTCCTGGGATTCCCATGAAGGCAGACAATCCGATCGATGTAAATTTCAGCATACCTCTTGGTAGTATAAGTGGTGTATAACGGAATAAAATGAGCGGTCTTGGTGAGCCTATCAATAATCACCCAAATAGAATCATGTCTTCGAGAAGTGTTGGGCAAACCCACAATAAAATCCATGGCTATGTCATCCCATTTCCATGATGGAATAGGAAGTGGTTGCAAGGTTCCGGCTACCTTTAGATGGCTTGCTTTCACCCTTTGGCATGTATCACATTCGGACACATATTTAGCAATCTCTCTTTTCATCCTTGTCCACCAAAAATTCTCCTTCAAATCTTGATACATTTTATTGCTACCCAGATGAATAGAGATTTTCGATAGATGAGCCTCATCAAGAATTTGTTTTCTTAGCTCATGGTCTTTAGGTACCACAAGCCGTTGCTCAAACCAAAGAATTCCCTTCCAATCTTGCCGAAAGCACTTATATTTGGGCAAACCTTGAGCTAGCCCTTGCTTTATATGAGCAACTCCTTTATCTTTGGATTGTGCCATAATAATTCTTTCTCTCAAAGTGGATTCTACCACCATGTGGCTTAATGAGCCTTGAGGAATAATCTCTAAACTCAACTTGGATATCTCATGGCAAAGAGTGTCATTAAAAGACGTTGTGGTGAGACAATTGCATTGAGCCTTGCGACTTAAGGCATCGGCCACCACATTGGCTTTTCCTGGATGGTAATGCACCTCAAGATCATAATCTTTGATTAGCTCTAACCATCTTCTCTGACGCATGTTAAGATCGGCCTGGGTGAAGATATACTTGAGGCTCTTATGGTCTGTGTAGATATTGCAACGAGTGCCCATAACATAATGCCTCCAAATTTTCAAAGCGTGAACCACAACAGCTAATTCCAAATCGTGAGTGGGATAATTTATTTTATGAGGCCTAAGAGCTCGAGAAGCATATGTAATGACCCTATCTTCTTGCATAAGCACACATCCAAGACAGTGCCAGATGCATCACAATAGACATCGAAAGGCTTGGAGGTGTCCGATTGAGCTAGCACCGTTGCTGAGGTTAGAAGTTTTCTTAAGGTGTGGAAGGCTTGCTCACATTTTTCACTCCAGACAACTTTTTCTCTTTTCTTGAGAAGTTCAGTCATAGGCTTGGCAATCTTGGAGAAATCCAGGATAAAGCGGCGATAATATCCAGCTAAACCCAGAAAACTCCGAATTTGGTGGACCGATTTAGGAGGCTTCCAATCCAGTACTTCTTGCACTTTTCCTGGATCTACAGCACTTCCTTCGACTGAAATAATGTGCCCCAAAAATTTTACACTTGACAGCCAGAAATCACATTTGCTGAATTTTGCATAAAGATGATGATCTCGGAGGCGTTCAAGAACAATGCGGAGGTGCTGAGCATGTTCCGCCTCATTTTTGGAATATATCAAGATGTCATCAATGAATACGACCACAAATTTATCCAGTTCGGGCATGAAGACTGAGTTCATAAGATACATGAAGTATGCCGGAGCATTTGTGAGACCGAAAGACATCACTAAGTACTCATAGCCCAAAGCGAGTTGAGAAAGCCGTCTTCGGTATATCACTGGGTCGAATTTTGATTTGATGATACCCGGAGCGAAGATCAATCTTTGAGAATACCTTTGCTCTAGACAATTGATCAAAGAGAGCATCAATGCGGGGAAGCGGATATTTATTTTTGATAGTCACCGCATTGAGAGGTCGGTAATCAACACATAACCTCAAAGTTTTATCCTTTTTCTTCACAAATAGAGCGGGGAAGCCCCATGGTGAAGAGCTAGGACGAATGTAGACCTTGTCTAGCAATTCCTGAAGTTGGACTTTTAGCTCAGCTAATTCTTTGGGTGCCATTTTATAGGGCCTTTTTGAGATGGGAGCTGTACCGGGCTGTAGTTCAATCAAAAACTCGATTTCTCGGTCAGGTGGCATTCCCGGTAAATCATCAGGAAATACATCCGGGTATTCACATACAACCGGGATCTTCTCCAAAGGAGTTTTTATTGCAAAGAAGGCACAAGAATTCCTGATGTCTTGGCGAGGTAGATATAATGTTGAAGCACCAAGAGTGGGGGAATTGATTTCCACACAACGGAAAAGAATATCTAAATTGACCCCGTATTTTTCCATCCAATTCATACCCAAAATAATGTCTATGCCTTGATTCTCCAAGAGAAATGAAATTGGTCTCATAGCATTTACTACCCAACTTGAGAGGTACATTCCTTACAATTTGATGAGAGCCTATTCTACCACCAAGTGTAGATATGACATATTGTTGGGTAGTATGCACAAAAAGAAAATTGTGTTTGGCAGCAAGTTTATTACTCATGAAACTATGTGAGGCTCTAGAATAAAAAAGAACATGGGTAGGCATATTGCGGATAGAGAAAATACCCGACATCACTGGAGCACCAGCAGGGAGTTCATCCATCGTAGTGAAATTGAGCCTGCCCTGCCGGACAACTGCCACTTGCTTCTTGCCTTTATTATTGGCTTGATTTGGAGCATTATACCCACCTTGCTTGGGAAGCTTGCAATCTCTAGCAAAGTGACCCGGCCTATCACAATTATAGCAGGGAGCATTACTGGGACGAGGTGGCTGCTGTCCCTGAGCTGGGGCACGATACCCCTGATTCTGCTGCTGTGGAGGCCTGACAATCCATGACCCTGGCTGAGGGGCCCTCTGATAGGATTGAGAAGGATTCTTCTGCACCAAAGGAAACTTGGGCGGTGGAGAGCTAGATTGGCCGACTGGGGCCTTCCTCTTCTTCTCAGCCCTATGTGCATTAATGTTGTCCTCCTGAGTGATGGCCATGTTTACCAAATCGGCGTAGCTATCAGCCTTGACAAGAGATAGCCTATCCTTTAGCTTTGAGCTAAGGCCACGGCGGAAGCGATCCTGCTTCTTCGCATCGGTATCAATATGATAGCCCGCATATGATGCCAATTGATTGAAAACCTGGGCATACTGCAGCACATTGCGCGTGCCCTGAGTTAATGCAAGAAACTCATTCAGTTTGCGGTCCATCAAACCGGTAGGAATATGATGAGCACGAAAGGCATTCTTGAATTCCTACCAAGTCACCACGTGATCAGCTGGGAGCATGCCATTATGATTGTCCCACCAGAGATGAGCTGAGCCTCGCAATTGTTGAGCAGCAAAGCGAGCCTTGTTAGCATCTGAGCAAGGTGCCACCAGCAAGGCAAACTTGGACTCGATATTGCTGAGCCAAGTATTAGCATCGAGGGGATCCTCCGTCTTAGTGAACAGAGGTGGCTGAGTACTCATGAAGTCCGAGTATGTCGCCTCCTGAGGATGTTGGTTGTGACGTCCGCCCTGTGGCTGCGGATTCATTTACCCTTCGGTCAAGCGCCGAAGAAGCTCTGTCTGCATCGCCAATATCTCAGCGAGATTGGTGGGCAGAGGTGGCGGGAGAGGTAGACCACCATCCGGAGTTTTCGACATCTGCATTAAGTCATAACTCCCATTAGTCATGCAACTCCTAGTATTACAAAAACATTAGGATGATAAAAAATACTAACAAACATAAGAATGATTCTTTGCAAGGTTAGTATAAATCATCATCCTTCATGTTGGTACTCGCATTCCAAACTTGCTAAAGGGCAATAAGGAAGCTACCAACATTGGATTCATAGTTGAGGTCGGACCCTGTGGGCTAATAGTTTTCAGCAGCAAACGTAGAAATGCGTATCTGTAATTCTATTAACCCAAAAATTCTCATCTTTTGCCAGAAGAGGGGTTAGATATTTCTCTAAATCTTTTGTATTCAGTGAGAAGACTGGTTTTATTTGGAAGAATGTGAAACTCGAAATTTTCTAGCTGTCAGTAATTCTGAAATTTTTCAGCAAACTGGGTCATGGTAATTCGACCATAACTTTTGTTGCCTTGCTCCAAAAGAGCTAAGTTTTTGACACCAGCTAGATCCTGAAATTTTGCACAAGTTTGGTATTCAGGCCTCATTCGAAAAACAGCGTTTACCAGAAGCAAAACGAGGATATGCTTGATGCAACAAAGCTGAAAACAGCATATATACATGGATCGTTTTTCCCTACTCCGTGGCATATCTTTCAAAACCCATGAAACAATTTACATCATCCTTGCAGCAGAACAAAAGTCTACCATAAGTTCAAGGATTTCATTCATGGACACAAAAGAGAGTCCTTCCCTAAAAACATCGTTTAGTCGAAGTCAACCAGATAGATCATCTCTGGATCTTCCTCATCATCCGATCCATCAGTCCCACCATTAGGAGGTGGTGCCTAGTTCACTGAATCTTCTCCATCTGACATGACAGGATCATTCAGCTGAACCGGCTACCCTGAAATGGTGTCCAGGCCTGACTTGCCCTGCACGGGCAGCTCTGGAGGCACAGGCGTTGGGGGAGGATGCTGCAACTCGGCGATCACTCCCTGAGCTTCATTCATGTCGTCCTCCAAGTGAGCCACCAACTCGTGTTGCTCTAGCTCTTCATTAAGATTATGGACTTGTTGATCCAAATCCCTCACTTGATCAGCTAGAACTTGAGCTGCTACAGCCACCGAATGGTTCTGGTGGGTGAGCATTTCTATGAGATCAGCAGATGCTCTCCCATAGTCAATCAACGCGATGGTGGTAGGGTCCTGAACTCTGGCCCTGCTGTCCCACCACAAGATGGCATTCCCGGGCAGTGGTGGAAACAAGGCTGCCGGAGTATGGTGGAGCTGCATCTGATGTTGCACCCCAAATTGCGACAAGGCCTGCTGTGCCGCCATCTCACAACCGGGCAAGAAGGAATGGGCCCGTGTAGTCACCACCAAGTTTTCTTGCCTCACTCCAGGCGGGCTTGGAATGGTAATGGTGACCTCAAACGGCATCACGTTCCACTCGAGGTGGTGCACTCCAACGTAGTGGGGTGGCTCGGTGTACCCGCAACGCTGCGCGGTTTCCCATAGAAGCACAGGAAATCCCTCCAAGTGGAGGCAAGTGGAGTGATAGTGTCCCTGGTCGTCGATGTGCATGGTACGGTTGCTCAGACCAGCCATCTGAAAGAAAACAACAACCACGACAAGTTTAAGTACAAGTGTACCAAACCCATCAAATCCTTAAGTATGGACAGATTTCGATACAAAGTTAACATCGACATAACTCTCAATTGGTAGTGTCAACAATTTCAAAATTTTGACATGGGCTAAATAAGGGAATTTGAGACAACCTTTCAAATTCGAGCTTTTGCAGTTGAGGTGATATTGTTGGTTAAAAATTTCATGCCAACATGAAGGTCTAAAGGACAATCTAGAGTATCTTCAAGTGAGTGCACAATTTACTTTCATCCCTTAACCCACAACTTATGTTTTTGTACATTAACATGATGCATGAATGATCGGCCTATTCGTCCTCACAAGAGAAACAATTGCCAAGTAATCTTGGACTTACGGGGTTAGTCATCGGTGACACATATATACGTCTCTCCTTATATTAATTAGTCAAATTTCTAACGAGCACACATCCTATGGTCTCGTGATTAGTGTACCTGCCGAAAATATGCATCACCGTTTGTGCCAGCACTCACAAACAGTTCCCATGTACCTCACGCCACAAGGGTGACGCATATGTGGTTACCCACATATGATGACCACACCCTGTTGCTCACTATAGAAGCAACAGTTCAACCAGTAAATTAAAGCATTATAGTCATTATAACACCGTGAAGATGTTATATTGACTGCATCCCAAGTAAGCCACTTCTTGGGAAACAGCGTCCAGTATTCACACCCTCTGGCAATGGGCGACCATCTACTCACCTGGAGTCGTCGATACAGAAAAATAATGTGCTGGAAGTCACATACATATTATGCCACCTGAGAATTACCCACTTAAACCATAGGGCTCATGTTCTATTCTTTTTACCCCTATCGCAACTAACGCATTCCTAAGTCAGTATTAAGTTTTTGCAATTCAAGAAAACCTTTTTAAGACTTGTCATACCACCCGCTGCCTATTTTTTGGCTCTGATACCAGCTGTGGCAGACCGTCCCAATTAATTCAGCTTAAAAGCATGGGACCGCTATCACAGCAGTGCTCCACGCCCTTAAACCGAGCTAATTGTGCAATCCGTCGGATACCTTCCCGATTAAACCATCTTTTCTCTCGACCGAAATGAAATGGCAGCAGTCCCACTCGAAGGTGGGCTCAGGCAGTACAACTCATCATAAATTTTACATCACACGGTTCGCATAGATAAATATACAAATATAGTGCATATGTTTTAATTATTACAACCCAGAGTTATAACACAGCGGAAGTCTAAACTTTGAAACAAAAAGTATTATGCTGAGCCCTCGCACAACACCTATTCACCGCGGCCTGAGTCGGACTCAGATGGCACCCGCTCCACAGTCCAACCATCATGAAGCACACAAGGCCAAGTAAGGGCAGCAACGGGATCATAGCCATCACCCATATCTGAAAAAAAATTAAGCCACAAGCAAGGCTGAGTATACTAATACTCAGCAAGACTTACCCGACAAGGTTAAATTATAGACATGCAAGGCTTTATGGCTCAGGGGTTTGTTTTGCCAAAAAAACGTCTATAAGTTGATCCTATTTTCAAGATTTTAGCCAGGTTAATTTGAGACTAACCATTACTAGATTTGCCAAACTATCCAATAACATTCAGTGTGGAAAAACAATTGATTAACCTGATATCAACATTTCTCATCTAACCACAATTCTACTCTCTTGGCCCAAGCACACTGATGTGTGAAAAGAGATCAAGCAGCTTCATGTAACCGCGAAGGACGGACAACTCGAGTTGATTTTAACCATGCATGGGACAACCTAATCGTACGACCCATGAGAGACACCCAGAACCTCACGAGGCAACCGTTCCTATCTCTTCCTGCCATCTGCCATCAGGGCCCACTCTACCCGAGTGCACGCCCCAACGGACCCCAGGTGCCCCAGGCAAACCTGTGCCGCAGCCACTGCTACACTCGCCATCATCCCCCTCGCCCAATAGAGTAGGAAGACCCGTCAGACGTCAGTTTGAATCAAGTACTAGGTTTACCAGTTTACCATATTTCCCGGCATACGATTTGTACCTTTCAAAAGCTTGACCAACATCGCCACACAATCAATGCCAAGCGGGACATTCAACCAAACATGAATATCGCACAAGCCCCGCTTGCCGAACTTCATAAATAAACATACAGTAGAAACCTATATCTCGCGAGTGACAAGGCAATCACCTGACTTCTATCGGTCCTAATTAAGCATAGCATTCTAAACGACCTACACATACTTGTATTAGGACATAGGTACCTAGAGATCATGCAACTAAGGTTTCATTCAACTCCTCAAAACTTAAATGCTCAAAGTAAGTCATCAAGGAAGGAGTGTTAGTTTAACAGTGGGTCATGCTCCGGGGCTTGCCTTCTTGATCACCGGTGGCCTTGGGCCCTTCCGGACTTTGGTCCGGGCCTTGAGCAGTGGAGTAGTTCACTTCAGCGGCGGCGGGATCACCCTCGGGCTCGACCTCGATCTCGTATACGTCGTCAGTAGTGGGGTGATCTACATGAGTCGCAAACATATGCATGAGATGCATGAATGCAGAAGCGATCAATCTTAAGAATATGTACAACAACTCACATCCCTGGTCAATCATTTACGGAGCACAAATAACTAAGAAGTTTGACTCACACAGAAATCGGTCTGACCGGTTTGACCGGTCTGGCAGACTGGTCAACCCAGAGTTCTTATGGTCGACTTAACTATTGCACAATCTAGATAGAACACCTATAAGGGACTCCTAGCCATAAGTAGTGTTTCTATGGCTGGACCCAAACATTTAGCAAGCATGGTTGATAAGCAAAATTTAAGATTACTATTCCTACTCTCATAACTTAACTAATTCTAAACCGGCAACGTATCAGGTGCAAACCAATCTCTCCATGCAAACTATGCAAACCTCAATCTGTACCACATGATCTTGATCCAAGGGGGTGCATAGAGAGAGGTGGGAGGGGGGATTTGCAAAAGTGATCTTGCTGTGATTAAGGGTGGACGGTGATTTTGCAAATCCCCCCTCCCACCTCTCTCTACGCGCCCCCTTGGATCAAGATCATATGGTCCAGATTGAGGTTTGCATAGTTTGCACGGGGAGGTTGGTTTCCACCTGATACGTTGCCTTCTAAACCTACCCAAAGTCATGAATAACCTTGGCCATGAGGTACTCCATTCAACTCTATTAATCATAACAGAACCATCAAAAGTGGTTTGGCCTTTTTAGCTCACGTAATTGATTCATAAAGCAATAATAGACTCTCAAGCATTCACTCATACCTCCAGCAATATTCCAGGCATTACAAAGTTTCTATATGCATGTGCTACACCACTGGAAAGATAATTTTACAAGGATTCTAGAATGTCTACATTTGTGAGTTTACGATTTTTTTGTGATTTTCTACGCATTTATTTGTAACCAGCCATTTTAATTCAAAGAAAAAGAAAAACAGCAAAGCATCTCTGTAGCTAGGCCCTTAAACTATAAAGTTCTAGCACAAGGGCCCCTGCAGGTTTACATCTAAGTCCTAGAAATCTATGGAAACCCCCTGATCCTCTTATCTTGGGGTCCCCCTGCTTCCTCCTTGAGCCAGAGCCCGAGCTCTGCTCGGTGGAGCTCTTGGCCGGCTGGTCCCGGCTCGGAGGAAGGTGAGGATGGAGGGGAAAGGGGCCGGGGAGTATCAATCGACCATGGTGAACACGTTTTGATGCTCAGTGGGGATGGAAACGGCACGAGGGGGTACATCCACGAGGGAGGGCGAGCTCACGAGTACCAGTGGCAATGGCGGCCGAAGTTCTTCGAATTCCCGGCGAGGGAGTCTATGAGGAAGGATGGAAGAGGCTCTGGGGCGGCGAGGGCGAGGTGAGGAGGCTGAGAACGCGATGAATTGGAGAATGAGGGAGCAGGTGGACTGAAGTTGGCCGGGGACATGACCGAGCTCGTAAATGGAGGTACGGGGTGGTTGAATTGGTCCTTGCTTGTACGTGGCGCGATCCCAAGGCACGGGCCCCCTAAACGGGCATGGGGAACGCGGACAAGTGTCCCAAAACGGCGAGAGAATCGACGCGTGGCGGCGGGGAATGCCTTTACCGGCGTCGGAGACGCCCATACCGGCGGCGGTGGTTGGGCACCGACTGTTGCGGTGATGGGGTAAAACCCGCACCGCAACAGTCTGTCGTGGCCCAGAGTCAATGTAAAACTTAGTTCCCCAAAACCACCGTCTGTTGCGGTGGTTGTAGGTGTTCAGCGCCGCAACAGTCCGTCATGGTTAACACCGCAACAGTCTTTCAATCCAGAGACGAATTTTACTGTTTTCCAAGACCACCAATTGTTGCGGTCATGCCCTTGAGTTAGGACCGCAACATTCGGTGCTTCGGACAACGCCACCTAGACAAATACCCATGGATTGTTGCTGTGATGCAAACGAGAGCATCCACCGCAACAATCTGTCAATCCAGAGAGGTTTTTCGAATTATGCCCTGGGGACCGACTGTTGCGGTCATGGAAGAGGCCCGACCACCGCAACATCTTGTGGTGGCCTGAAAACAATTAGAACAAACACAGGACACCCCTTGTTGCGGTGACCATCCCCAGCAGCACCGCAACTTACTGTCATCTCGGCATTTACACTTTTTCAAGTTGGTTTTGATTTGAGTTTTTGCTAAACTAAGTCTTGTTCATGTCCAAGGGTTCAACATGAAACAATTAGGCACTTTTTTGGATAGAGACAACGGGATCTCTCTCTCTCTCTAACCCTCATTTACTATTTGTAGTACATTGTCTTATAATAGTTGACTTGATCATCTCCACACTCACATGCACAAACAAGCTGATCATGAAATGATGCATGCCATGATTGACTTAATTAAGTTCGTTTAGGGTTCTTAATTACTATAGTGACACCAGGGGTGTCACACCACCATATGCATGACATCGCTCATGTGGTCTAGGTGCTCCTTGAACACACACCACCCTAGATTATAGCCGACCTGTTGGCAAACCAAAAATACAACAAATTTATTAGTACAACCATATTAATACATACGCTGCAAAGGCAATGCATAACTGAGCAATCTTGTATGTTAATCAGTGTGTATCATTTAATATCGTAACATTCCATATGTATTTAGGCACCACAACTAAGATAAAAGAATTAAATTTGGTGACTTATCCTAGATTTTTCACATTTTTATTCTCCGATACCTTCAAATCCATAAATTCCCTACGTGGCCTTGCACCCTGACCAATCCTAGAAACCTTTGGACAAAGTTAGTTTCCCTAAGTTTGGAGGGTTTATTCAAAACAAACCATACTATATGTCACATCCAAACATATTAGAAAGTTTATATAGTTAAAACAGCTTCTGACAACCAATGTGTTCCAATCGTAAGACTTAATTTTATAGAGTTGATTAAACATCAAAGGATTAAAAAAAGCAACATGGTCATACCCTTCAAATTTTAGAATGAAAATATCCAATGCAAATCCTATAGTTCAGTAATTAATAGATGCTTAAAAATTATTTGCAGACACAAACTCCTACTAAAATGACCACATTCCCATCATACTCAAACTTGTATTATTCAAAATAAACTATTTTAATATTTTGTGTAACTCCACTGAAATTTCCCTAAAAAGTACAAAGCCTGTTTATTGACAGTGTAATGCTTGTCAACACTAATAAGCCCATCCCAATATCCCATCAAGTATTCCATTTCACCTATATCATTTTAAAAAGAAAAACCATAAGAACCTCAGTGTCATATATAAGATCTGATGAATTGAGAGAAAGTAATGCCAAAGCAATTAAAAATCCTAGAACAAGGGTCCCTGTCATCCATGGTATAGTCCATGTTTTGCAGCAAAGAACAACTAAATCATCTAGAGAAGATTTCTATAAGCAATGGCAACGAAGCAGATGTCTCACCTGTAGCTGGCCTGTTCCATCGGCATGTATGATTTCTCTCTCTCCCATCCTCCATCTCTTCAAATACTAACCCGATTCAACAGTGATCTCTCTCCTAACTTCATCCCATGTGACTCTCTCTCTTCTAACTCGATGCACCTTTAATAATTTCTCTTTCGCACCTTCTCACCTACTCCTAACTCCAGACACCTCTGATTTCTCTCCCGTTCTCCCTCCTCTACTCTCTCTATTAACTCGGTCCACCGTGATTTCTCCCTCTTTCTATCTCTCTCACTCCCTCTCCCCTCCCTCCCCCTCTCGGGCTCTCCTAACTCAATCCACCTATGATTGCTCTTTACCACATTTCTATCTGTTTCCTAACTCAATCCAACCTTTGAGATATCTCTCTCCACCTTGATTACTCGTTTCCCTAACTCCATCCACATGTGGATTTTCTTTCCCTCCCTCTTTTCCTCCTCAAACACAATGCACTTGTGATTTTCCTGGCTCCATCTTCTAACTTGATCCATCTATGATCCACCTAATAAAGTGTATATTAAATTAAATGTAGTTCACTAATTTTATATTTAGAACAAAGATTTATATGTGGCGGGGATATTTTTTCTTAAATAACTATTCTGCAACTAATATTTTCTCTATCTATAGTTCTCATCTATAAGACCTAATAAAAGTGGATATGCACGTGCCTGGGAGACCAATCTGAAACCAAAAAACAACATCAGCGAGGAAGGTTGACGAAAAAAGAAATTAAGGAATATTAGATGGACCATGCAAACAATGATATAGATAGAGCTAAGATTGATGTGGAATTTTAACCTTATCTATGGCTAAAATTTGATGTACTGAAAGAATGCAAAAGAAGATAGGCCAAACCATAACAACAATGTAAGACTTCGCCTCAATAGGTGAATTTCAAAATTTGTGAGCTTATGCAGTGCTATTTTGTCCTCCAAATTTTTTTGTCCTCCAAATTTCTCTCCAAATAGGCATTGCAATGTCTCACTGAAAGGGATAGGGATTTGAGCTTATTTTACGTGAAGATATCACCAAATGTTTACCGAGCAAAAGGCCGCACATAAACACTGACTTTTAAATTGCCCCAAATTATTGATACTATATGAACATAAGACAAATGCTTTCTTTTAATTGATTAAATTACATCTAAATGCTTTGTATAGGTCAGTCAGGATCTTTGAAAATATTTATTGCTGGTCTTGCTGCATGTCTATTGCTCGTCTTGCTGCATGTCTTATTGTTCCAGATGAAGCGAAGCATGCATTCAATCACGTCTGGAACGAAGCGATGCAGTAACTCCCAGCGAGAATTTCCTTCGCTGCCTTGGTCTCCGCGTCAGGCTCGCGGATGCCTAAGAGCAAAAATCGGAGGGAGTACTAAAGAGGGGCGATTAATTCTTTCCGCCGTTGCCTCTAGGCCTGCAAAGGGTCCGGGCCAACCCTCTTGTGATGTCGATCCAAAATTCACGAAGAAACAAGTGACGCTGAAGAAACAAGCTCGAAATTGGAATCTAAACTTCTAAAGGCTATTTTGGATTATCTCTCTAAAGCTCGGAGCGAAACTTTTTATTAAGAAAATATTGTTACATTGGATTGTGGTTTAGTGGTATTTGTTAAATCTGTTTTTGTTGTTATTTTCTGGTTTTATCTTCTAATTTAGTAACAAGCAAGATAATGCATGCATGTGAGAAAGTAAAAAACAATCATGTACTTACGTGGCTCACATCTCCTACTAGCAACTCATCGTGGACTCGTGTCGACCTGCACAGTTTCCAGGAGGAAGGAGCAACACGTCTCCTACTCGGCTACTTATCGTGGATGTGGACACGAGGCAGGAGCAGTAGCGCAGGCTGCGGTTCGGCCCGCGGTGCCCCACGGATTATTCTGGTTAGGCAAGAACAAGGAGCGTGTCAACCCCTGACCCTGCATTTGTGCAAATGGGGCAGCGGGGCGCGTTCAGGGGCAACTCGGTCCACTCCCTATGTAGGCCTAGTTGCCTCGATCAAACGAACATCATCCGGTGTGCCCTGCCCTGCCCACCTGTCTTCTCGGTATTCTACAGCTACGATGCCCCCCTGGTTCTGCCGTTGCCACATGCCGCACCCGACGACGAAGAAGGATCCGATCAAATCCCCATCAGCCATCAGTGCCGGCCCCGCCTCAGTGCCCCGCCTCGCCATCAGTGCCGGCCCTGAGGGGGGGGGCGACTGAGCGAGAGGGGCGGCCGCCCCGGCCCCCGAACCCAAGGGCCCCTCCCTAGATACGTATATTCTGGAGTAGCTAGAGGAGGAAAGAACTGCGAATAAATGAGAACAGAAAGGAAGTGGAAAGCAAACCCTGTTGAAGATGAAGATGCCGAAAGGCAATCCCATCTTTCTATTTTGATTTGTTTCCTTTTAATGCCCATCAATAGAAAATCACAATACAGAACATTAGAGCCATGAAACTAGAGTACTCTAAAAAAATATCCTACAGAAAAAGAGTACTATAAAAAAATATAATGACTAATTTACATCTTCTCAATCCTTGATTACTGATTAAACTATCACAAAAGTCATAATGACAAGAGAATCATTACAAAACTCGGCACAAAACACTAATCTCCCAGACTCCTAGATCGAAAGAGTTGAGAAAATTAAAAAACAACATAAACGTGGGAATATTCCTTAAAACAACAAGAGGATGAGGATGTTCTTTGTGTTCTAACTAAACAAGTGTTCTCTTGTCGTCCTCGCACACTGAACAAGCTACTCCATGACTTCATCAGGCAAAATTGTTGACAGCAAATCTGCAAATGTAACTAGACATTTGCAGATTTGATAAATAAACCTAAACACTCCAGGAGCAAGCTATGACTACTGATCAGTAGTCATAGCTTGCTCCTGGAGTGTTTAGGTTTTTCACCTATCCTTGTGTCGCATCCGACCGATGCAGCAACTCTTTCCCTCTCATAAAATGGACGTCTATGCTCTGACATGAGCCATCCATCATATTGAGAAGCTGATCAGCACAACAGCAGCTTGCTAGGCATTTGAGCAGACAACACTAGCAGGGGTTCAAACCTTACATTTGCAGATTTGCTATCAACAATTTTGCCTGATGAAGTCATGGAGTAGCTTGTTCAGTGTGCGAGGACAACAAGAGAACACTTGTTTAGTTAGAACACAGAGAACATCCCCATCATCTTGTTGTTTTAAGGAATATTACTACGTTTCTGTTGTTTTTTAATTTTCTCAACTCTTTCGATCGAGGAGTCTGAGAGATTAGTGTTTTGTGCCGAGTTCTGTAATGATTCTCTTGTCATTATGACTTTTGTGATAATTTAATCAGTAATCAAGGACTAAGAAGATGTAAATTAGTCATTATATTTTTTTAGAGTACTCTTTTTCTGTAGGATATTTTTTTAGAGTACTCTAGTTTCATGGCTCTCATGTTCTGTAATGTGATTTTCTATTGATGGGCATTAAAAGGAAACAAATCAAAATAGAAAGATGGGATTGCCTTTCAGCATCTTCATCTTCAACATGGTTTGCTTTCCACTTCCCTTCTGTTCTCATTTATTCGCAGTTCTTCCTCCTCTAGCTACTCCAGAATGTACGTATCTAGGGAGGGGCCCTTGGGTTCGGGGGCCGGGGCGGCCGCCCCTCTCGCTCAGTCGCCCCCCCCTCAGGGCCGGCACTGATGGCGAGGCGGGGCACTGAGGCGGGGCCGGCACTGATGGCTGATGGGGATTTGATCGGATCCTTCTTCATCGTCGGGTGCGGCATGCGGCAACGGCGGAACCAGGGGGGCCATCGTAGCTGTAGAATACCGAGAAGACAGGTGGGCACGGCAGGGCACACCGGCGATGTTCGTTCGATCGAGGCAACTAGGCCTGCAAAGGGAGCGGACCGAGTTGCCCCTGAACGCGCCCCGCTGCCCCATTTGCACAAATGCAGGGTCACGGGTTGACACGCTCCTTGTTCTCACCTAACCAGAATAATCCGCGGGGCACCGCGGGCCAAACCGCGCGCGCCCGCGCTGCTGCTCCTGTCTCGTGTCCACATCCACGATAAGTAGCCGAGTAGGAGACGTGTTGCTCCTTGCTCCTGGAAAACTGTGCAGGTCGACACGAGTCCACGATGAGTTGCAAGTAGGAGACGTGAGCCATGTACGTACATGATTGTTTTTTACTTTCTCACATGCATGCATTATCTTGCTTGTTACTAAATTAGAAGATAAAACCCAAAAAATAACAAAAAATAGATTTAACAAATACCACTAAACCACAATCCAATTTAACAATACATTTTTAATAAAAAGTTTCGCTCCGAGCTTTAGAGAGATAATCCAAAATAGCCTTCAGAAGTTCAGATTCCAATTTCGAGCTTGTTTCTTCAGCGTCACTTGTTTCTTCGTGAATTTTGGGGTTGGCCCGGACCCTTTGCAGGCCTAGAGGCAACGGCGGAAAGAATTAATCGCCCCTCTTTAGTACTCCCTCTGTTTTTTTTCTTAGGCGTCCGCGAGCCTGACGCGGAGACCAAGGCAGCAAAGGAAATTCTCGCCGGGAGTTACTGCATCGCTTCGTTCCAGATGTGATTGAATGCATGGAACAATAAGACATGCAGCAAGACGAGCAATAAGACATGCATCAAGACCAGCAATAAATATTTTCAAAGATCCTGACCGACCTATACAAAGCATTTAGATATAATTTAATCAATCAAAAGAATGAATTTGTCTTATGTTCATATAGTATCAATAATTTGGGGCAATTTAAAAGTCAGTGTTTATGTGCGGCCTTTTGCTCGGCAAACATTTGGTGATATCTTCACGTAAAATAGGCTCAAATCCCTATCCCTTGCAGTGAGACATTGCAATGCTTATTTTCCAATTCTATTAGCTTATTCTTACTAGACGGAAAATAAGCTCAAACCTTAACAACAATGATTTTTTTGTCCTCCAAATTTTGTTTTCAAAATCCATCTCCATCTTTTGTGCTAATTTGTTGTACATTTTTTTATTTCTTCAATTTTCTATCCATTTTTTATTCCTTTTTTTGTCAAATGTTATTTCAATATTTTACATCTAGATTTTTTCTTTTTATTTCAGAATTTTGTTTTGTAATTCTTTTATATAATATTCTCTCCATACTATAATATAGTTAGTTTTAGGTTTGTTCTAAGTTAATGTTCTAGGTTAAATCATTTTAATTTTGACTATAATGAGCCATAAATATAGCTATATTTCAGGATGGAGTGAGTTTTGTTTCACAAAGTTTTTTATATACTCTTTTCATCCTAATGCTACTTTTGGAGTTCAAACTTTGCCTCAAAGTATAGTTGATTTTGAGTTAACAAGCCTACTGAATGGGTGAAAGAAAAAAAAACAAATTCCTCTAGACAAAAATTGTCTTGTGTACTAGTAATCTGTAAACGACAACACGTTCACTTTTTATTTAGCATGGAGACATGGCACTATGGCAGGCATGGACATAATTTATGAATCGTACATTAGACTTTTTACCACCCGCCTTAGTTACTCCAAAAAGGCTAAATATAGCTATATTCTGAGATGGAGTATTAGTTCTATACAATTTTTTTTCGCATTTGGTTACATATAAAAATGGTGGGTGGAGGACCAAGCCATAGCAAATGTCGAAAGGGAAAGGAGTGGTGGTGGCACTGTGGCAGGGGATACCATGTCATAAATCGCTTGTTACACTAACAAAAAGTGACACATGAAGAAGAAGAGGTAGCATGTGGGCTATTTTTTGGGTTCAACACTAGACTAGCTAGATGGGCCAGATCCAATGAAGCCCATAGAGACTCGACCGGACGTATACGTATCTTTCTACCATCCCATATACGATATGGCGGCCTTTCTCTGTTCCCTTTCCGTAAGCGGGCCGCATGACGGCCGGCCGGTGGACTCGTCGGACCAGCCTTTCCACCGGTGGGGGCGGGTGCGCCGCTGACGTGGCGCTCTGTGCCCGCAACAACAAAACCTCGCGCACGGACCGCGTGCTTCCCATTTCCCTTCCTCTCTCTCTCTCTCTCCTCCTCTCTCCCCCCGACGCCGAACCATTCCCAATTCCCCACCCCTCCTCCTCTCGCCGCCGCCGCCGCCCCCGCCCCACCGCATCCACCTACTCCACCGCATCCGGAGCCATAGCCACCGACCGCGACGGCAGAGACGACCGCCATGCGCCCCGCTGCCGCGGCGCCCCGCCGTCCTGCTCGCGCGTGCCGCGCGCCGGGGCGTGCCTTGGTGGGGCGGAGATAGGAAGGCGCGAGCTTTTGGGAATTGGGACCGCGACGGCGGAGGGAGAGGCGCGGGAGCGCGTGGCTAAGGTGGGCGCCTCGCCCGCCGGATGGCCGCCGATGACGCGGCGCGGAGCAGCAGACGGATGGATCTGAACCTCTACCTCGGCCTCCCCCGCGCGCCGCGCGCCCGCCGCCCCGATCTCGGCTCCGACCTCGCGCTCGGCACCCCGATGCTGTCGTCGTCGTCCCCGTCCTCCTCGGCCGCCTCCGCGGACGCGCCGCCCCCAGAGGGCGAACCGCTCCACCCGCCCTACTCGCCGTCCCGCGCCGACCTGGTGCGCCCGCCGACCCCGGCGCATGAGCCCTACAACCCGTTCGCGCCCGAGGCGGGGCTCCCGCCCTACATGCCTCCGCCGCCTCTGCCACTTCCAGGGGCTTTACCTGTTCTCGCCGATGAGCTTGAGTTTGGTTTCTCCGACGCGCACATGCGTCTGGTCGAGCGGTTAGCAGACCGGCCGTCGTCGTCGACAGCATCCTCGTCCTTCCGCCCGGATCGTGCCGAGCGGTACCGCCGCTTGATGTCCTTGAGTGGGTCTCGCTACTTCCGGGCAAGACGGTTCCGGTCAGACCTTCCGCCTCTCAGCTCAGAGGCCCCTAGCCTGGAGAATGATGCTGCACCACAACCAGCTGAACCAGAAGAGCCTGTCCATGATACTGTGGAGGAGAATAAGGTGGTAGCTGATGGGGCTGTTGTGGGTGTCTCAGAGGACGAAGGAACCGAGCATGGTAAGAGTGTCGCAATGTTCGAGTGTAATATCTGCTTTGAAATGGCTTCTGAGCCGGTGGTTACCTCCTGTGGCCATCTTTTCTGCTGGCCTTGTTTATATCAGTGGTTGCATGTCCACTCCAGCCATAAGGAGTGCCCTGTCTGCAAAGGAGAGGTGACTGAAGGGAACATTACTCCTATCTATGGGAGAGGGAATTCAAGCACAGATGTGGAGAAGAAGGTTGCAGAGGATGGAAACGCCTCTGGCCCCAAGATTCCACCAAGACCACATGGGAATCGGCTAGAGAGCTTCCGGCAGCAATTCCACCATTTGCGACCCATATCCAGAAGGCTTGGTGAGGCACACGGATTTTTGTCTACTTGGAGGCGCATTCTTGATCAGCATTTGATGAATAGCGTTAGTAGATTTGAAGGGCCTCCTGAATCAGCTGCTCAGGAAATTCCTCAGACTGCAAGCCGTTTTAGTCGAATGACTACTAGGTTGAGAGCAAGAAGGTTGCAAAGAGAAGCGGAAAACTCTACATCAATTGCTTCATCTGCTCCAGGTAGTGGTGGGCAGCCTGGAAACGACACATCTGATCTTCCAAGGCGCACCCCAGGTCCATTTCCCTCAGAAGGGATGGATTTATTGCGACAATTTGCCTTTGCTGACCTTGAAGACACAGAAAGGTTTGCCAGTGAACTTAGGCGAATGGCTAGGCCAAGCCATTATGGGGCATCAACTTCATCAAATCCACCAAATCCTGAGCCAGTTGATGGAACTCATATTATCACAGGACTGGCTGCAGATCAAGCTTCTAATTCAAGCACCATGGCTGTGATTCAGGAAGATGCGGCTTTTACTGAAAGTGCTGGAGAACCTAGTAATGCAGGGTCTTCAAGATCCCTGCGGAGGAGGAGAGGAAGTGATGCCTTAGGTTCTTTGGATGTAGATGGTGGGGACCTACATCAGAACAAGAGAAGGCGCCTAAACTAAAGCTGAAGACAGCTGAATTGAAGCCTGCAGATTGCAGCAATGTTCTAATTTGCTTGGTGTGCTGTTCTCAGTTTAGCCTTTATCTTTACCTCGTTGGTAGGTAATATCTGCTCGGTGTGGTATGGAGTTCTTCCTCTTCTACTAGTTTACTCGATAGAGATGAGTCAGTTGCCTTAGTTCCTTAAGACCTATTGGATTTATGCGATCACTCAAGGCATGCATGCTTGGAAACCTGACGGTTGCCATCATATGAATTTTCCTTGATAGTAAATTGTATGTGCAGATCTGTATTTCCTTTGATAGTAAATTGTATGTGCAAATCTGTACTCAATGAAATCAATCTCTAGTTTAGAAATAACACATGGACCCCTGAAGCTTATTTGTGGATAGCTTCTGATTCTAATGATTATTGAATTCAAAGCTGATATTGGTCCAGTGAATCATACAAACTTTTGCCAGGTTGCTGTTTGCAGCTGCTCGGTGCCTACCTTACCAGCCAATGAGGTACCCTTACCTACTCTTTGGTGTTCATCTTATATCGGGATATGAAAGCTAAATTATGTTTTTCTTTCTCATTAGTTACGATCCACGTCTGGTCTGTTGATTTACTAATTGGTTGTCTTGTGTCTTCATGAGTTCATCAAACTTTGGTTCCCCGCACTATACAAGCTTAGGATTGTTTCAGACCATGGTGCTGCTGCCTAGTCTTCCATTGCTGTGTTTATCTCACATTACCCACAATTTAGTTGAGACTTATGACTTGATATGCCGCTGGAGATAATCTCTGGCTTGCTCATGTATTCAAGGCTGATGTCCTGGACTTGAACATTCTGTTTTATTGAACAGTCTGAGAAATATCTACAAGAAAAGGAAATGTATAGCAGGAAGGCTCGTTTGATAGGGAGTTCTGATTCAAATTTGTAGCCTTGTAGGATTCATCTTAGATTAGAAATGAATCTCCAGAATTCTCCTAGGGCAATCCCCTCGGCTAAACAGTACATACCTTTTGAGTGTCTTTAGTGTTGCAATGCCCTTTCTGTGCTCCTTTTCCTTGTGAGCCTTTTGATATATTTTCATTTTTTTTTCTATGGTCCTATTTTATTTTATCGGAAGCGGCGATGCCATTCCGATTTTTCTGTTATGCTATATTGCTATCGTTGTTTTATCATGAATATATGCGATTTGTTGGCCAATCACAGTCTGCTGTTCTTTTTCCCCCAGAGTTCATGGGATCATCCGATGTGTATTGCGAAAATCTGCTGAGCTGAGCGCCTAGGCCACATGATCGTCCGGTTGACCGGTTCCATCGCACAACGCCATTTCGCGCATCGTCACCCTCGGCTCGCTGCTGAGCGCTGTGACATGACATATGGTCTCACGTCACATGGCTCCCAGCCACCCCACATGTCCAGTGTCCGCCCAGGCAGATCGTCCTCGACCTGTCACCGGCTCCTGCTGCGCTACCGTGCTTTTGCCTCCGGCCCTCCCATCTTTGTTTGGGTCCGCCTGCACGCGCCCGCTGTGGATCACGGTCTGCGCGGACACCGGCGGCACCAGCGCCCAGGCAGGCAGCGCCACCGAACTGACCGCAAGCCTGCGGGCTTGCCGTGGCGATTGGTGGCAGCGGCACGGCGCCCGATTGCTCTCTGCCAGTGCCGAATAGCTTGGCCGTGGCGTCGGGGCTGGGATATCTTCTGTGCGGCGATTGCTCTGTTCTGGCCTGACCACACTGTGGCGTGTCCTTTTCGCCTCCTTTTTCGTGGGTGGTTTCTCGTTGTTCGCTGGTGGCAGCGGCGGGGAACTTTGATTGATCCGTTGAATTTACTGAGTGGGAGGGGACGATCGCTGTTCATGGGACGTGGCTAGTTGCAGGCTTGCGGGTTGCGGCAACCCATGCTTCTTGTGGGATAGTATGACCTGATCATGTGACGAGTGACGCCTTGTAAGAAGCCGTGGTGTACTGATGTACCAATAGGGATGGCAATCGGACGGATTCGGATGGTATCGAATTCGGATAGCACTTTTTACCACATAATAAGTCGAATTCGAATACGAATTCGGATGTTGTCGAATTCGGATGGTAAACGAATACTTCAAATTCGGATAATATTCGGATATTCATTTAAATTAAATGATAGCATTTAGCAAGTTTTTTTGCTTATTTTATTATTTTAAAAGAACGAAATCATCGTAAAATATACAAACATGCATCAAATATAACATATGCACACAAGATTATTAGTTAAAAATATATTTTTTGTAATAAATATTTTTAAAAAATAAAAATTAAATGATAATAAATACATAAAATAATATAAATATATTTTACAATAATTAAATAAATTATTTTGAGTAAATTAAATCAGTATATGTATTGGTTTTAAAGTAAATTAATATAATATGTTTATTGCATGGTTTAGAGAAGTTCTTATGTTAAACGAATACGGATAATAATCGGATATCCATCCATATCCACGTTTTATTTCGAATTCGAATGTATCCATTTAAGTTACCACATTGCAATCGAATGCGGATACGGATATCCATATATCATTTTTCGCGGATACGAATTCAGATATTTCATCCGTCCGCTTACCATTTGCCATCCCTATGTACCAAATCGATGAACTCAAACCAGCCAAACTTTGCTAAAGGATCCAGAATTATTTATCTATTTTGTCAAACCTGTGACGCTCCGGTTCCTCTCTCCTAGTCGGCACGACGGCTCCCAAATGCGTGACAAGGACTACACGAGGAAGCGCTCGCCGCGTGTGACTGAGGGCGTGTTTAGATTCCCACAAAATACATAAAGTTTTCATTTTAAAAACCGTGTCAATTTATTTTTTTCTCTCTATGCATGCGGCTCAATGCATAAATTTTTCATCATTTTCATCAATCTAAACACCCTCTGACTCGGGATCTCGCTCGGCGACCAGAACTGCTCCTGAACGCCTGCCTTCCTCCCCTCGAACCTCGCCATTGACGCCTTCCCCTCATCCTCCGTCGCCACTAGACGTCATGTTCGTTGTCACATCTTGGACTCAGGGACACACACTTACCAACCGGCTCAACCTCCACGCCCACGCGGCTGCGTTGGAGGCTTGGAGCTGGGTGCGCAAGGAGTGCGCCGAGATCAAGCGCTCCGCGTCTCTCCACTAGAGCAGAGGAGGTGACGAGGTTGCCTCGTGTCGAGGTGACATCGTTCAACGACCCAGAGAGCGAGAGCGGTGGTATTTCTGAAAGTGGGGCAATCAGTGGCTATCTCTATGACTACAATTTCAGCAGGAGGGAGGATTTTCCCAATTAGAGCAGGGCAAGCATCATGTCTTTTATAGACAGGAGTGAGTTCTACCCAATTCATGTCTTTTATAGACTAACACGACCGGAATCATATGATTATCGTCATGAGCAACATGCCCTATTGCAACCAACAGTACAACAGTTTCTGGTGCACTTCAACCATCCGACGTGCGATTGCCAATTGCCATACGTACACGAATAACCACAAAGCGCACAAAGCATTGTTACAGTGCGAGAGGGGAAAAGTTGAACTGGTGTAAAACTTTTTGGCCCAAAAAATTATTCTATCCACCATTCAAGTATTTCAGTTGTGAAGGACAAATCCTTCATGTCAGCAAAAGGAAACATCTTCTCACAACACCAAAAAGTACGAGCAACTCTTGGCTCAAGCTCCTCGTGCCAAAGAACGAGCGTCAAAAGGAAAGCCGATAATATGCAACTACGATCGTTTTGCCATTGCTTCTGCAAGAACAATGGAAGAACACAAGTCTACAGGGGAAAGAGAAGCTACTTGGGCTGCAAAAATATCTCAGGGCAGGTTTTCTACATGGGCGAGGAGAAGCTGAACTGGATTCCAGTCTTTCCACTGTCATGCTCAGCTTGCTTTAGAATGTAACAATAGTTCACCTGGATAAAGATGGAAAAAGATGATGTTAGTATCAAAGCAATTATCTATACTAATTACTAATATGGAAATCAAAAAGCTGAATGAAAAGGTGGAAAGAAAAAGGAAAGGAAACAATACCTCCACCCGGAAAAGTTTAGTAGGCAAAATAATGCCAACGCCAGCAGAGCTCCTGAATGTGCGCTGAAATTCAGAAACTGAGAAATTCTTGTACTCGCCCTCTGACAATTTTGCAAGGTTCCCAGCAGTGAGAAATGCATGGCCATGGATTCCAGCATCCCTGAATAATTTGAGAGGCAGATCAAAAGAAAGGTCAGCAAAGGCGGACACAGCCAAGTCACCTCCCAAGTAATCCCTTCCTTGAGGAGCAGCAGAGTCACTGTCAGATTCCTTGGTGACAAGCCTCCGTGCTTCTGTTGGGCCAACTCCTCTTGTTCTAAAACCCAGCAGGGATGACAGCCCACTCAAGCTGCAAACTGGAGAAGAATGACCCCCAAGAAAAAATCTATCGGGCACAGGTGAAGAGGAATTCATGAACCCCCTTCCAAGTGGTAAAATAACACCCGCGCCTACGCCAACATTGAGAGCAGCATTATAGAATGCCAAAGGCACTGCACCACGAACATCAAACTCCTGAAGCAAAGCCAACAAATAACATGTTTGTAAGAAAGTGATGGTGAAAAACTGAGAGTCTGAGATGATTAGATGATAGAGCGGGCCAAACAAAAATGTAAAGTTATGAAAGAAAAGGAAAGAGAATAACCTGCCGAAAAAATTTCAATCCTTTGTAATCCCATAGACCACCAATTTGAGAAGTTGACTGAAACGCGTATCCTTTTGTTGGCCTCAGAAGCGAATCCCTCTGATCAATTTTGTATGTGTACTTCAATGCAGAAAGAAGGTTGTGCCCTAACTGCCTCCTTATGGCCTTTGACGAGGCATGTGATGGATCAGTTAAGGTACGCCAAGTAAGGTTGTAAGACAAATCGTGGTTCATTGTTGAAAGCAAACCAAATGAAAGGCCAAGCAGACGCTCCTTGTATGATGAAAACTTCAGCCAATCTTGTGATGACAAAGATGCCCGAGCCATCAATGGTGTTGGTATTGATTTGAACCTGGGTAGGTAGACTCCAATTCCAACCTCTGTTGTTTGGTCCCAACCATAGGAACCTGATGCATCCCAGATGTCACCATAGCCGAACAAATTCTTCAGCTTAAGTGACCCTTCCAACGACCAAGATCTTGCCTACAAGAGTAGTAATGTGGTCATGTAAAGGCGTCAACTGTGCAAATATCTCAATGAGGTAGCAGGATTTGTTGAAGTGCAATATGCAGTTATCGAATGTTGCAATGCCCTTTCTATATTTTCTTATTATTTTAGCCTGTATTTCCTGCTCTTCTTATGTTGACAAAACAAGCTCAGTAAGCATATTCACCAGTAAACTGACAGAAAAATATTGGAAAGGAAAAGAATACTTCTAATCTCCAATACTAAAGTCGTGTATTAGGTACAGGATAAAAGTTAGCAACCTGGAAAAAAGATTAAGTTACTTCTCACAGCAAATAATTAATGATATTCCAAAGTACAAGGATAAATTGCTTATTCCTGACGAAAGAAACCCATTCCAATCATTGTTTTACTTTCACCAAAGCCCAGTGGAACCTACACTCAAGCTCATATCTTTGTGTGGCTTCGGGTAAAATATTTTGTCAAGTTCCAAACTTCTAATACACATTGAAGCACATGACATGAAATAAAGTTAAATACAACTGACTACATGAAGCTTATTATCTTGGGAGCACGGAGCATATGGCTCACAAGGAACAGTATGGGTTTCAATCAAGTACATCTCAATATGGAAGGCCAGGAAAAGGATTTTCAGGCAGAATTTTCCGTGGTTATCCAAAGAGAAAAGCGCTAAAGCCAACAGTCCCATTAGCAGCTCCTAGACAATTTTCTGTAGATACATAGATGTTCTTCATATTTCTATTTCTTTTCCCCTCTTTTTACTCATTTTTAACATATAATATATACATGTGGTAAGATCCTTTCCTAGTGTTTTCTGTAAAAATAACAAGGTATATAAGGCATATCAAGGATGTGGCATAACGCACATGAATAAAACACAAATATATTCAAGTAAATCGATATCCAAGAGCAACAATTCTATGTTGAATTCCAACAAGTGATTCAGTCAATTCACAGCTTAACTTGGCAAAAAGTTGCCCTCTCTACCAGACTAAATATCCTCTATGCTGAATTCCAACAAGTGAATTCACAGCTTGACTTAAAAACAATAAAAAAAAATATCATAGCTTGGTCCCCCAACTCTAAGAACCCAGGAGATTAAATCCACAACAAACAGAAAACGGCCCCGTTTGGTTTTCCAGCGCTAGATACTGTTCACAACTTTGACCACTAATTAAAGGTATTAATAAAGGTATTTTACAAAACTAACTTCAGAACCCCAGCACTAGGAACCCTGAAGAATCTAATGAGGCCTTTGACCGCATGATTAGAGGATGATTAGAGGATGGTTACTGTAGCATCACTGTAGCCAATCATCGATTAATTAGGCTCATTAGATTCGTCTCAAAAAGTTACGCTCATCCGTGAAGAGGTTTTGCAAATAGACTTCATTTAGTACTCCATACAAGAAAGATTCCCTCCTAGCAATGCTAGATGCTAGAAAACCAAACAAGGCCAACATGCCGTTCATATTTCTATCATCTGAAAACCATTTATAGTAACTTAGCTCAACTACTAACAAACAACTGCTGCTTTTAGTAGAATAATTTGGTGACTACCACAAGTATAATATCTGAGAACAGATTGTCAAATAGCTATCCAACAACTCTACTTATGTGTACGGACATTGTTTATGGAATTATGGGTCCAAATACCAAATACTCTCCAGTGAAGTGGGTACTGGAGAGAAGGAATCCCAAAAGATACCCCTCCATTTTTCCGTTATTCTCTTCCCTTCAGTGTCTGATATTCTCATAAGGTATATCCAGTGAACACAAGGACAGAACAAAAATGTCACAGGAAACTGTAGTACGTATACATAAAAAACGTATGCTGCAAACAGTAACGCATGCCAGTGTATTATCGGTGAAACATATGGAGTAATGGGCCTCTATATCAAGCTTAAGATTGGTCAAACTATTGGCAGCACCTCTTACAAACTTTACGTACTCGGCGACATATTTGTACACTCAATAAGAGAATAGCCTTTTGGAGGCTTGAGACTTTGACCATCTCGTGAGAAAAACATACAACTAATCATAAGGAATACTTGGGAAGTCTGAACCTAAATCCATCACAGTGCTAAGGATGCGCTATACTGAGAATAACCCGTGCTCTTCTGGTTGAGTTACATAGAGACAGGATCTCAAAAACTTCGATTAGAATTGACGATTACGAATCTACATCCCCATTGGGAGCTCACCATAACCACTACCCATGCCTCAAGCCACACTCAATTGGACCATCCAACGCAATATCCATCCAATCGAGCCAAGAGGAGAGAGCTCACCTCGGGCTTCGAATAGACGCCAGCGCTACCCGTGAGGGGGTTGGCAGCCTCGACGACCTCGATGACGACGTTGGTGGTGCCGGGTAGCTCTGGCGGCCCCGCGTCGAGCGTGATCTTGACGGCGTCGAAGATGTCGAGCCTGTGCAGCCGCCCGGTAGCGACGCTGGCGGCGCGGAGCAGGTCCTGCACGGTGGGGGCGGCGCGGAGCAGGTCGCCGATCTCCGCCTCTATGAGCTCTTCCCGCGTCTTGGCGTTGCCCTTGATGACCACGTCGTGGACGCGGATGCCCACGGGGTCCGACGACAGCCGCTGAAACACGGACTGCACCCGCTCCCGCTCCGCCGCCGCGGCCGCTGGCCCGTCCAGCTCCTCCTCCTCCTCCTCCTCGTACTCCTCCTCTCCATCCTCGTCGTACTCCTCCTCGGAGAACTCGTCTTCGGCGGTGGGCTCATAGGTCTTGGCGTCCTTAGGCTTAGGGTTTTGGTCGGCGGCGGGATCGGCGGCGGCTGCCATGGTTGGGGTTTGGGGGAAGCTGGGGGAGCTTATTCGTGTTTAGCAAGACGTGCTCCCCCGTGGCGAATAAGCCGAATGAGGTGCCATTAAAGGATCGGCCTTGGGCTCTAGCGGGCTACATTTGCACTGAACGCACCCGTGGTGGACCATATTCGAGGGAGATCACGGCCCACTTAAAGCAGGAAAAGAAGAACATTAGTATCTGTAGTTTTCCTCGCCACATTTCTGTGTCCAATTATAGTTTAGTACACATTATCAAATTTAAGCACCGGTGTACAAATATGAGCACCGGTGTCGAGAAAATTATCCTACAAATAGTCTATATAAACACTCTCGATCAAACCAAATGCAGGATTTTACAGAATTACAGTCGCACATCGCACATGATGTATCACAACTCTAGTCAATTCCATCAAGTCAGGACCGTAAAAATGCAGGAAAACTCTAATCATCCTCGGTAGAATGGTGTCCATGGAGAAGGAGCTCCGGCGGCACTGGGGTAGTGGTACGTACAAAGCAGCAACAGCATTTAACTCCTCCTCTCCGAGTAAATCAAATCACCTAAATTTTGCTGCCGCTGATGCAGTACCTGTACTGCCATCCTGAATTCCTGATGAGACGCCGGACTAAGGCTGCCGCACTGGTCGTCCCCTAAATGTATCCTCTAAAAGGAATATCTTGTCCTGGTCATCGAGATTCCGTACTCTAAA